>CM021101.1:634530412-634912873 GCA_007115665.2 Sequoiadendron giganteum
TTTCATGTGCAACTTGGTTGGTTGACCATGAGTTGATTTAACTTTTGAGGAGTTAAAAGCTAGAGGATTTATTAATGATGATTAGAAAGTGATTTAGGATTCATTTATTTGGGATGTATTAGATGACTGTGACATTTGATTTGATTTATTTAATCAAGTGAGAAGACTTTGGGGGATTTAATTGAATGATTTGATTTAATTAAATATGATGAAAATTAGTTAAAATAATAGTGAATTAATCAATAAATTTAATTATTTGATTAATAGCCAAAATTATTGAATTTAATTAAATAATGTTGATTATTCAATTAATTGGTTAATTCAAAGTGATTTTAGAAGAAATGGTGTTAATTTATCAAAATTAGATGCATAATATCAATCATGACTTTTTAAGTGTCTATAATTGTTAACCCGCATAGTAATAGAGAAAAAATTAATTATCTCGTCCTCAATATTACCAATCCCTCCAATATCAACACCCCCTAGATTGTTGCAAAAAGATTCATCAATGTTATTCAAAAAAAAAAAAACTTGAAGGGGTAGAAGACCGTTTCCCACGTCTTTTCAAAATTTTAGATGCCCTTAATGTAGGGTGGGAAAAACAAGAGGAGATGTCATCATAATAAAGATTGAGGCTTCTTGAAATACAAAGGTTAGATGGAGACAAGAATTCATCCATAGAGCACTTGGGACCAATATTTTATTTAACAAAATCTATGAACTTCATCCATATTTACGAGATACGACTCTACTAACCTTGAAATATTTGACAAATATGAAATATGTTCAAGACAATTTCTCTAGAGGATGAAAATAGGGCATATATCCTAGGCCATATATAATGTGTTGGCCAAAGAAGGAAGTCTACCCATGCTAGCCTAGAACTTATATAAGTATCATAAGCTAGTTCCAAATCTACCACCATTCTCCCCAAATCCTTAAGGAAAAGGGGTATTGGAGGAATACATGAATAAAATATTCTTCCTTGATATTTAAGATAACACATTTTGAAGGGCTTTAAAGTCCCACTTTTTATTACCATCCTAGGTGAGATACTTATTATGATAGAAGCCACATGAATAAAATTCATTTAGGTAAGCTAAATTTGTTCATATTTTTCTCCACCAAGAAAATTCATGAGTCTCACAATTATTCCTATCAAGAGAGGAATATATAAGAGCCACACAGTAGGTACCTTCGAGATATTTACCCCAAGCAAGAACATCATCATGGTTGTTCAACAAGAATAGAATAGATGGTGGTCTGACATCAAGGTAGCCTCCCTCAAGCTGAGGATTAGGATCTTTCCAATGATAGATTGAAAATCTCCTCAATGTAGAAGTATTCTTAAATTTTATGACTTTAGACCTTCCAACCATAGTGAAGGCTTGACTCAAAGGCTAAAGAATATGGAAAGAATAAAATATTAGATTTTATACATCTTTCCAAAAGAGAGCATATGCTCCATTTTTTACATTCTAAAAAATACCATATTTGACCAATGGAGCCCTAATATTAATAGTATCCCAAATGAATGAGCTTCTTCCAATCAAATCTATTCTTGGGATCTTTGAATTTTCAACCCCACCCAAGTATTTGAAGTTTATAATTTTTTTCTCATGAATGATCTAAATACTTACACTACCTCTAGTACCTACCAACACTTAGTTATCGAGCACAATCTTTCTAAGACCTAGACCACCACTTTGCTTAGGCTCACACGCCTAAGCACTATTAATAAGACTCCATTTTTGTGAACCTAGGTTACTTGGACACAAAAATATCCTAGATATATTATTAACATAATTATGAATTCTTTTGGGGGTATAAAAAACAAGGAACTTATAGATGGGTATTGCTTGTAGTATAGAGTTTTAAAAATTTAGATGAGCAATAAATGATACTGATAAGAGTGTCCAATGATCAAGCTTCATTCTAAATCTACCAAGGATATTCTTCCACTTATCCCTCTTGATATTGGAAATAGATAAGGGGATGTCAAGATAGTAAAAAGGAAATTGCCCTATTTTAAAATGGAGAATAAGAGAAATGTGCTATTAGATACTCGAGGGGGTATTAAAGAAGAGTACATTAGACTTACATTATTTAATATATTGACCAAAGGAAACCAGATAAATATCCATAGATTTCTAAGATTAACAACTTGAATTTTAACAACACCGATTAAATTAATGTCATGAATAAATTGGAGATGATCTTGAGGGTCTAAAATCTGAGCACGGTTCAATCATGAATGTAACCATTGATACTCTCGCTCTTAAGAATTTTACCCAAACCTTATTATATAAGGACAAAGAGGTAAGGGGACATAAGATCACCATTTTATAGCCTTGTAGAAGTAAATAAGGGATGGGAATGGATACCATTAACTAGGGTTTAAAAGGAAGGGGACCCCACACAACTCATCACACATTCGATCCATTATAAACAAAAGTAAAAATCCAAAATAATGTTCCTAGAGAATGACCATCTAACCTTGTCATAAGCCTTGAACATATTTAGCTTGATAAACATAGATTTAAATTTTTAGTGAGATATAGAGTGAGTGGCCTCAACAGCTATAACAATAACATCAATAATTTAGAACCCCTTCACAAACCCACCTTGCTCTAGATATGTAAAAGAAACCATAGATTTGGCGATGATTTTATAAGTGAAAATACAAAGATAAATATGGAGAAATAAATCCAAGGATTCAACTCCCTCCTTTTTAGAAATCAAGTATAGGAAGGTGTAATTAATTGCTTTAAGTGTATACTTATTAGCTTGGGACTCTCAAACTTCTTCCAAGAGATCAAACTTTAAGATATACTACAATTATTGAAAGAATTCAAGCTAGAATTTTTCCATTTCCTCATTATTAACATCACATGGTTAAGCTCCTTAAGATAATGTTACCAAAATTTTCACTACAACTCATTTTGGCAGAGTTAAGATTGATTGTTTCATTTAGAGGTGAAAGGTACATATATTTTATGTTGACAGTTCATTTGAGTGAATTCAATTTATTATGAAAAAAAATCATAACATAAAAATTCATAAAATATTGCATAGTAATGTTGTTTTTATTCATCATGAAGTGGAAAACATACATCATAGCATAACCATTTTTGTTTGATGTTTAAAAAACCAGAAAAGTGTTTAAGTGTCCCACACAAGTCATGGGAATAGCTGAATTGATTATATCTAATAATAGAGTGTAAGCTATACATTTGAAGAATAAAATAAAGAGAGGAAAATGTGAAGATGAATATATCCATCATTTCCTTTTAGGCTCGTTGTAGGGCTGACCCTCTTCTCAAGTGCCTTCGACTCCCCTCATGCTTCAAGGCCAATTGAACCTGCAAAAAATTGGAAAACGGTCATATTAGAGCTCTGGATATAAGCCTATTCACATTTCTCATCCACAAAAATATAGCCTACAACCATTACTAGATACAACCAACACAATCAGATCAATTCAAACATCAAATATTCTGAGCCAAACCATCAAAGATAAAGAACTCATAACCACAAGAAACATTATTTTTTCTAACATGTTTGTTCATTGTGCAGGAACAGGTTCATTATGTTCATAATCATTTTTCATCAGATATGTGGAGAAAAATGGGCTCCCACAAGGGTTGAGCCCAGCATATCAAGAGGGTACTCTCTTATTTACACATGAGAACTATACATATTCATAATAGTCATCAAGAGGGATTGCTGTAATAGAGTGAAATTCATAAAGCAACCTTTAATTCAACATGATGAAAACAGATTGAGCAAAGAATCTTATTGCTCATCATTTAAAGGAACAACCAAAAACATGTCAAGAGATCATCAACTTCATTGTTATCTTGTTTCAACTCTACTTTGCATTCACTTTTGAATTTTAATGAGGGATTGAGCCCCTTAATTTTGAAGGGAAAACAAGGCATCAATTCATTTAAATTGATTCTAACAACTATTGAAGTACATTCATAGTCTATAAGAGACTTAAAGAAACAATTTTGTATTCAACAAAAATGGAGCATCATATTAAGAACAGTCATGAAATAGGATTGTTGTCACAAAAGGAGCTCATGCAACAAACTTCAAATCACTATGGTGGAAACAGATAGAACAAAGTCTTCAATCACTCTTCATTTAAAAGAGTTATTAAACACTAAGGGAGATGCAACCTTGGATCATGCATGTGCTACTTAAATGAGTAAATGTACAACATAGTTGCATGAAACAAGTAAAGGACAGGAAATCATGAGGATGCATTACTGAAGCACAAGGTTCAATGCAAGTTTATCATGCACAATGTAGGGGTAACATACAATGCAAAATATAAGTTACCACCTAGAGGGAGACAAACTCACTCATGCCAATATATCAACTTTATGGTTGAGTATGATAACATGGAGTCATAGTGCCCTGTCACAAGAATCAAAAGATAAAATACAAAAGGAGAACAAATGGAGCACTTACAAGAGACTATGCTACCATATCTTGAAATGATCATTTACAAAAGGAGTGCAATAAGTTTTCTAGCCAGTAGTAAAATAAAGAAAACATTGATTTGAAGTTAATGTACCTTGCAAAGGAACAGTTCATAAGGATAACATTCCAATATTTTGAGTATTGTTGCAATCAAGAATTCAATCAGGTAAAAGAATTGTAAATTGAAAATGAAATCATATATGCTACAGAGGCAGTCAACATGACCATAAAATGAGAATAAGTATTAAATAAGGGTGCTTAATGATAGACTACACATGTCAATATGCCTTTTAAGCCAATATGCCTTTTAAGCAAAAGCATGTTTTGGGATCCAGACTGAGCAATTCTATCACTTGAGAAATATTCAACACTAAAAGAAATGAAATAGGTATGGAAGGTACAAAAAAAATTCTCTTCCCTGTAGTGCCATTATTTTGGTTGCTACAGTCATTATTGTCTAGAAGTAAAAATACAAAGCAATATATAAACCCTCAAAACTATAGCACGAGAAAGATAATTTCCAGGAAATGATGTGTTGAAAGTCATTTAACTAGTAAAAGAAGCAGTCACTTTTAATACAAAGATACATATCAATCACAATGTATGGAGAATTTATTCAAGGAAAATTTGTATTTCAAACTAGATTCTTTCTGTAAGTTTTTTCTCAATATATACATTTTGGAAATGCTCAACAAGGACAAACAAAGAAGGATTTGGAATTTTTCAAGAAGGGCAGTTGCAGTTTGCATAAGTTCACATGATGCCCGTGCATTTATCAAGATAGGTGAATTATTATCAGTGAACTCCAGTATGGTTTCAGGTTCTCAAGAAAAAGCAACAAAGTCTCTTCTATAGAGGAGCAAAATAAGAAGCAACATGAACATTTAAAATTTCACTATTTTATGCAATCTAGTCTGAACCAAACACAAGGGTCAAGCCTTTGTTAGAGGGAAATAAATGGAAACGACAAGGTTATTCTTTCGGGAAGCAACAAACAGAGGCCACGACTACAAAATATATGGAGAGTTTTTAAAAAATACAAAGCCAGATTTCTAAGCATCCACATACAATCACCATTACATACAATCTTTTTTCTTTTGAAAAAAGGACAAAAAAATCAGAGAATGAAGGTCTATGTCTTTTCACAGAATAGAATAAATCTTATGAACAGATTTAAGGCCTTTATTTTCTAAAGGAACGATGCCCAAAATGTTACAAAAAACTCACGACCTACAAAAGTTTTTCTCTTCTTAAAAACCTTCAAAAGTATGCACAAAGAGAGGTAAGAAACACTAGTTTTTTTCTAGTTTTCATCACAACTTGAGTAGGAGGGTCATTTATTTCAAAGGAGGAGAGATTTTTCATTTCTTACATAGATTTTGAAAAGATAACAACATGATAAATGAAAGAATAAAACAACTTACCACACATGAAGGCTTCAAAGATCTTCAATAAAAGCTCGAGTTAACACCAAGATAAGCTCCCAGTCATAATTAAATCTCCTATAGAGCTCCAATTCAAAACCTCGTGGCGGTGCAGAGTAGTAAATGGTGAAAGAAATTAAAATGAAAAAATAAGCCTGTGAATAGAACTTTGGGTTTCTTTTAGGGTTTTGCATAAATTGAGCAAGAATAGAAATGTAAAAAAATACTTAAAGGTAATGTTTGATAAATTACCGTAATATTTGTATTGCCTTTAATTTTTTATCAAATTGTTTACCCTTTCTCAGGTCATGCAAGAGTCATGCGTTGAAGAATTAAACTAAAGTTTCATTTTGGCTTTAAGTCAAAATTGAGAGTAAATCATGCAAAGTATCTGATGTGGATTGATGTTTGAGTCTTGATGGATTTAACTTCTCATGCATTTTGGAGTGCAAATGAGGTTATTTTCATGCAGTTTTGAGGTCTCCATCAATCTAACTAATCGAGAGAAGGAGTTGAGCCTATTTTGGGCTCTTTTCATGCAGTATTGACTCCTATTTTTGAGGGTTTTCATTTTTTCTCGTGAGGAGTATATTTTTTTACTTTTAGCGCTACCTCCATGGACTCAGGAGTCATGTTGAGTAACAGTTCAATTATACTCAGTGAGAGATGGATTTTTGAGCTATTTAGGCTCAATTTGTAGCATTGGTGGGCCTCGTTTTTAGGCCCATTTTTTTATTTTGCTCATGGATAGCTTTGGGATTTAGATATTTTGACTTCATTTATCTCCTCTTGGGTTTTTGAATCCTTTTATTGTATATAGGAAAAAGACTTAGTCTTTTTTCCCTAGTTCTTATTTTCTGCCTTTGCCTTCAGCAAAGAGACTTCTTGTAACTCATTCTTACAGTTTAATAGATTATGCAACAACTTTTATAGGTTAATAAAGTTTGTTAATTTTCAAATAATTCCTTTTAATTTCAAGTATTATCAAGTTTTACCTTCAAGGTTTCAGGCGTTATCATTGTGTTAGATCTGATCGAGAGATTATTGTGTTTCAATTTCAGAACCTCTAATCTTTTTGTCTCTTTCATAAATATATGTATGTAGTTAAGTTTAAGCTCACCAGTTGTACATTGTGCATGTAATTAATTAGTCAGTTTAGTCGTGAAAACCAAGTTTTCCCTCAAAATTGATATTCAGTCAAAGCCTCTGTATAAAACATTCAAGTGATTAGGCTATCAGATCATATTGTGCAAATAGAAGTACTGAGTAATCATTTATGAACTAAGATGAAATTTAGATTTATAATTAGGTGCATCACCCAGTTTTATTTTCAATTTATGCATCCATTTTAACACTTTCTTCCCTTTTCCCAACCAATTTTCATTAAATTATTAGAAAATAAAAAAGGAAGTCGGCCTATAATCCAGAGGTTTACTTTCGAATAGGGTACCCACAACCTGAAAGTACTCCAATGTTTCACGGGATTGTTGAGCGTCTCAGCTTTGCACTCAGGTGCTAATCCACGTGATAACAGTTTTTGGCATGCCTAGTGGGACTTTGAAGACCACTTCAAAAAAGCATTCAATAGTTTTAAGTTGTTGTTCTGGTATACACAACAATACTTCAAACTTTCAGAGGTAAAGATTCATATACCTAGTGACTTTGTTCAGTTTTGAGCAGATCAAGTGTGATTAGCTTATGAGAAATGTTCAAATGAGAAGAATTTCTTCTCCATTTGAATATTTACAGCTATCTTCACCAAAGAGAAGAGGAAGAACAACACAAAGAATACTTGGTCGACCTTCAAGAAACTAATCAATATCTCCTATTTTTAGAACAAAATCACTTGCTTCATCACCTAGAAGGAGATGCAGACCGTCAACAAGGCAACCAGGTTCGCATTCAGCTTCACCAAGCTTTAGAATATCAATTTCACCTTCAAGAGGTTCACTGAGAGTAGCTACAGTTTTAGTTCCAATAATTCCAATACGTCTTGTACCAATACTGCAAGCTATAAATCTCAAAATACCAGTAGCTTTCATGGCCAAAGCACACGCTTTTGTACCTTTCAATCAAGGCAGCCTATTGAATTTGGCTCGGCATGACGACATACCAATGGCAACCCTGAAAAGTCTGCCAATCTTTACTGGTGAAGATCAGGCCATGCCGATAAAGCATATAAAAGACGTAGATTCTCTTTGCGTTGTGCATCATATAATGCAAGAGAATGCAGCCATAAGGCTTTTGGCAGTGCCTCTAAAGGGTAAGGCTCTTCAATGGCTTAGAATTTTAGTTTTCAATAGTGTTGCATCATGGGATGACTTGGGAGACAAGCTGAACAAACAATTCTTGGATAAGTCCAACCATTTATCTCTAGTCGAACAATTGATGACTATTAAGAGAGCTCCACAAGAACAGATGGCAGATTTCAACTTTTGGTTCTAGAGAGCTTGGGAAAGAATCCCAACAATAATAAATATTTCACTAGATCGTGCTTTATGTACTTTCTTAGAGTAATAAATAGTGATATTGTTGTCATGATCCAATCCATGGGTGGAGTAACATTGCCAACAACTTATGAATTTGCTATAAGAGTTGAAAATAGCCTCATTTAGGCTAGTAAGATTGCACCCAGGCCTTCTATGCCTATTTTCCCAAATATTCAACCATAAATTCATATTCATTTACCTTCAATAGCCCCAATACCCATTGTCCCAACCTTAGGTTTTCAAAAAACTGTCCAAAATAACGTTGTTCCAGTAAATTTTGAGTTGCAAGAGCTTAGAGGAACCCAACAACAGATGGCTAAATTGCTGCAAATTATCAACAATGACTTAGTGAGCCTTAAAAATTAGTAAGGCCAGAATTACAGACCTTACCAAGCACCCTTTCGACCAAATAGACCGCCTTATCAGGCTGACTACCAAGGATAACAAAGAAATTATAATGTCAGGCCTAATCAACCTTTCAATCAGAATGATGCCAACTCTTCTAAGGAGCTTGTACCTATATAGAACAACTTGGTGAAAGATTATGTATGGTGCTATCCTTGTAATCAGCCTCATAATCAAGCTACTTGTATGAATGGGGTAGTCAATCAGGCTCTTATGGTGCAAAGCAGTTATGTTGCTTTTGAGAAGACAGTTAAGGAGAGCAATGACTAGAAAAATGATCAAACACAACAAAACGATCTTGACATTGCCATGATGAACTGGCAGGGAAATGAATTTTGTGGGGTTAATCATACACAAGGGCATAATCAGTCAGATACCTCGATTGCAGCCAATACAAGTTCAAAAAGGAGAGTTGTTGATCTAAGACAACAAGTAATTCCTAATGTACAACAGCCAAAAAAGGACAAATAGCAAGCTATATTTTCATTTAGGATAAGAATAACATTAAAATCTCTTTACCATAATCCAAATAAAGGTTATAAATTAAAAAATACCAAATTTGATATGAGCCTAAAGGAGGTTCTTGTTTTGAAGATTTTTAGTTGTATAGACATTTTTGAGGATAATGATTTACCAAATTCAAATCAGTATCCGATTAGGGAAATAAAATGGCTTCCAACTACCCAAATAGAAGGATTAAGATGACAAGAGTCCCAATGACAATCTAGATAATTTAAATATTCATGAGCCCTAATGCATTGGATCTATCCATGTTTATAAATCTTGGAACATATAAACACTGCTTCTTCAACTAATTACTTCATTTTTTGAAGAAAGATAATATAAAGCTTATGTTCATAAATAAAACAATGTATAGCTTTTTCATGAAGGGAGCTACCCAAGCCCCTCATAATCTATACAATAACAATACTTTATGGGGAGTAGAGAAGTGAGCATATAATGTGTGAATAACACTATATTCCACCAAGGATTCCCTAATCACCTTCACTTTCTATTGATCCCACTTCCTTCCTAACTTTCAAGATCTTCTTGAGGGGCTCTTTTAAGGTTCTTTTGATAGAGTCCTTGAAGAAGAGGACCTTTCTTCTTAGAGTAATCTTTTGATCTAATGAACAAGGATCCTTTTGGTGGAACCAAATTAGGGGTATCTTCAATGAGAGCATTAAAGGAAGAGGAGATACAACATTCATAAAGGTATCGATATAATTATCATGTTGAAGCATGGCATATTCCTCTAAGTGGTTGGGGAAGGTAGTGATACTCATATTTAGGGGAACTTACAAATTAGGAACATTGTGAGCTTCATCGAAGCAAGAGGAGACAATAAGTTCATTAAGAATTAATCCTTGAATCACTGAAGCTTGCTCAACCATAAGGGGTTGTAGATACTCAAAAGTCTTTATGACCTTAAATTGCTTATTGGGATTTACTTTTGATAGGTTTCTATAGCATCAGAAATCATCAACCTTGACAATTTCACACTATGTTTTTCTCCTCCTTGAATTATTGGACATAATTGAGCACCTAATTTCCTAAATTATGCATTCCATAGCCCATTTCTAACTATACCAACAAATTAAAGTAGAAAAAAATGCATTTATCTAATACTTTGCCCTCAACACCTTAATTTTTAGAAACTAGGGCGAGGACATATTCGCCTAGGGCGAATTTATCCCCTATGACGAATTTGTCCCCTATTTTGGTTCCAAATTCAAATATGTCAGTGTTGACATTTTATTATTTATAATTCAAGTTTCCAAAGTTGGCTATCGGGATTTAATCTGTGCAAAATTAGAATAATTGCATATAAATACCTAGTTATTGCATCATTTCAAACCTAACAAAAAACTAAGTGAAAGAATTATTATCAAGAGCAAGTAAAAAGAAGATTTTTACTGATTTATTGTAGTAATTCAAAATCCAAACGTCATGTCAAATCATATATGAGTTTATGTAAGTTCATGTTATCAATTTTTTTGTGAAGGCTAACCCTTTCCTAGGTCTGCAAACAATTCAAGAAAATCAAGCAAGGAAGATCCAAACCTTGAGGATATGTGTATGACTTTAGTCCTTTAAGGAATTCATTGAAGGGTGGTGAGTTGCAAAGCTTTGTTGATTCATCATTTCTTTTATCATCTATCCCTATGCCATAAAAAGGATATGACTTTTATCATTGGCATTGCCATTGTGGAAGTGGAAACACTAACATGAGGTTTCACTAAGGAAAGCCCCTAAATGACAAAACCCTTCCTCTCTCTTTGATGTGCAGGTTTCAAGTTTGAAGGATATTGAAGGATGTTTGAAGATCAAGTAACCATTTCAATTCAATCAAAACCCAACATCTTTCCAACTCATGAAAACTCGCTTACATAAATATCCAACAGTAATTCAAAAAATTTGTACGCAAAAATGGAAAGCTTCAATTTGGCACTAGAGGACTACGAAAACATATTTGAATCCCTCTAAAAGGACATATTCACCTAGGGTGAATTTCTCTTCCAAAATCAGGCTTAGATTTATACCACATGTGCATAGTGTCCTGCTTTGTTCATTTCAATTGTCCAAATTTGTCTATGACTTTCTATGTTTGTTGTATTTGCATCAAAATAGTAAATTGCATCATTATCCTAGTTAGATCATTACATTCCTAAATCCATTTCAATTTTGGTCAAGGGTAGGTTGAATCACCTTTTAGGTTGTAAGCTAAATATATACATTGTCCAAGTCCATAAAACCCCCACAAACATCCAACATTGCTTGTCCCTATCCAATTAAATTATTTAAAGGAGTACAAACCATCTCATTTTGGTGATTCCTCTTTTTCTTACATATCATTTTGGTGAACTTGACATGTGAACATTATAGGCCTTTTGAAATCTAAAGCAAATGATCCTAGATCTAGATTTACCATTGCATTTTTTTGCATTGTTCACTTAGGCATTCATTTTTGTATCATAAAAAGCATCAAAATCCAAAAAATTACATAGAATATTTTATTATAAGGTTAATTTTAGTCATCTTAGGTTTGATTTATATTTAGATTTCATTCACAATATTCATTAGGTCATTTAAATTTGATATTAGACCTGAAATTATTCATCACATCCATTTAGGTATCTTGCATATAGCTTAAAAGGTAAAAAAAAGTGCATTGTTTTGTTCAAAATTGCATCAACATCATCATTTTCAAATTTTGGTATCTTAGAATCAGTCAATTCATGCATCTTAGATCTATAAATTATTTATAATCATCTTTTATTGCTTGAATATTTTTTCAAATTCTTGCACACTTGCATTTTGAGTTACATAATCATAAATTGAGCAAATTCTAGAAAACAATTATTTGTTATACTTGTTTGCACATAGACTTGAGATCCTTGAACAACATAACACACATTCAAATTTTGATTTTTTTCAGAACTTGTATAGGACATAGTTACCCTAGGCAACTTATTCCTACCAAATCGAGCTCAAATTAACTGTGCAAAATATTGTCTTTTGTCTTTGCCCAGATCTAATATCAATTTTTGAGTATCAATCCTATAACTATCTATTTTTCTAAAAACTTTACTAACTTGATCCATAGGGAATAACATCGTATTATCATTGCAAAAATATTTTGTTTTCATAATTCATGCTCTATTGTCAGATCTTGTTAAGCATTTCAAGGAATTTTTATTACAAGCATGTGAAAATGAGTTTTTTTCTCCTTTTTTTGTTATTTTTCATTTATCCCTCTCCCACTATCTCTCCTACATGTGAGGATAAATTGGTGCAAGATAATAAAATCATTTACAATCATGACAATCATGTTTTTTCTTTTCCCAATATCTCTCCTACTTGTGAAGAAGGTATATTGGTGTTAGAGGATCCAATCATTGAGCATCATGAGATTCTTGTTTGTTTCTCTTCCCCTGCATCTCCTACTTGGGAAGATATTATCAGACAAGAGGATGAAATCATTGATATATCTCTTTCAAAATATAGTAATATGGACTGCATAGATGAAGATGCTAAGGTGGCATTAAATCTCTTATCAATAGAATATCATCAACAAGTAGTTAACTCCATTAAGGTTATGAACGCACAATTGGCTATTAGATCCTCTTTAATTATTGGACCTCCTAAAATTCCTCTAATTATGGAACTCCTAAATCACCTCTCATTATAGGACCTTCTAAACCTCATGGCCATATCATAAACTTTGTAAAATAACTCACTAGTAATCATGTGTCACAACAACCAAGTTATCACATAATTGCTCATATATAACACTAGAAATAATAAGCAACCAAAATAAACACCAACATCCATTCTATTGCCTCAACCATACCTTCCACCCGCACCTAATATCCCTCAACATAGTAGAAAAGAATATGATCTTGTTGAGCAACTTCCTAACACTCTTGCTAAGATCTCCTTGTGGGATTTGATTCAAACATCACCTGTTTATCATGACATGCTTCAAAATACTTTACAAAAAGTTATTGGACTTCCTAGTGCACAATCAAATGATTTAACAATTTTGCTCAAGAGAGTATGAATTCACCTCTTATGGACATTGTCTTTCATCAAAGTGAGTTACCCCTTTGCAAACAAAAAGTCAAAATGATGCTTTGATGATGATGACTCTTATTAACAAGACTGAAATTAGGCACGTAGCCTTATTGACAATGGTTTAGGGCTTAATGTTTGCAACGTTAACCTTTTGGACAAAATTGGAGTGGACAAAACCTTGATACAACCTGATGCTTTATCATTAAAGGTTTTGATAACGTGGGAAGACAACCGCTTGGTGTGATAACATTACTAGTTAAATTTGGTAAGGTCATATTGTAAACTCCCATCCATGTCATGCCCCATGACCTTTCACATAATCTTCTCTTGGGTAGGCCATGGATTCACGAGATGAAATGGATTGTGCCTTCATGCTTCATCGTTTAATGAAGTGCACATACAACAATAAGGTTTACACGATAAAAGTAAATCTTAAATCTAAAATTATTTACGAACTAAAACAAGAATAGAGTCCTTTTAAAATAACAATACCAACTTCAAAAGTGGAACCTTTGCAAATTGAAGACAAATATTAGTTCCTTTCATTAGTGAAGAAAATGTTAGATGATGATTGAGGATCGTTAGATTTCACACCTACATTCACGAGGGAATACAAGATAACATAATCAAAATAAAAAAAAGAGAAAGAAGTTGTAGTGGTATCAATACAACCTATCACCAAATCATCAAAAATAATAGAATCCACAACTTTTAGCAAAGAGGAAATCATAAATTACACACCTACATATAATGAA
This sequence comes from Sequoiadendron giganteum, assembly GCA_007115665.2. Lineage (NCBI taxonomy): Eukaryota > Viridiplantae > Streptophyta > Pinopsida > Cupressales > Cupressaceae > Sequoiadendron > Sequoiadendron giganteum. Next base: position 634,544,555 of record CM021101.1, read on the forward strand.
AGTGATTATGAAAAACCACTTTCTTTGAAAGTAATGGAAGCCATTTATGGAAGAGGTTATCAACTATTGAAATAGCTTAGCTATAATGGAAAAGGATATGGTGTAAACAAACAAGGTATATGTGTTCTCGTAGAGCTCGACATACAATAAACAACAAAATTTCTTGGCTATTGTCCTTCAAAAATAACAAAAACATCACAAAGACCTTCACTCAATCACACAAGATTCTCCCAAGATAAATAGCATCAATTGTTGCTCCTTGCCACATGGTAGTTGAAATATCACACAATACTCACTACCATGCATGGAGGTATAAATTAAGTTTTATGCAATCATATTTCATCTTACAAGGAGCATCATATCATAATCCATCTTTGCTCATCCCCACACTTGGGAGGCAAAAGATTAGGTAGCCTTGTGAGGTGCTTTCCTTCTAGTAAGGGATCACTTTCTATCTCCTTAAAACATTAGTGTAGCTTGTACACTAATATTTTAAGGGGGGCATATAGTCCCCTACTCATCATTTGCATAAGAAATGGTCCCTTCTTAGTGATGATAACATACATCTCATAGGGAGTGTGACCTTGTCAATGAAAGTATGGCCTTCTTGATCTATGCGAGCATCTCCTTTGTGGTGATATTAGACTTGATATCCCCTGAGAATCTGACCTTTTATGGCATGTGATGTTCCCCTTGGTGGTAATGTTATGGTTATTATTCCCTAAGGTGTGAATCTTTTATTTCATGACTAGTCCTCTCTTGGTGGTGATGTCATGTGTGATGTTCTCTAAGGTCTAACCCTTCATGCATTGAGCAATGCCCCTTTATTGCTTTTGTAAAGCACTTGTGGTGGTGTTATTTATAACACCCCTTAAGGTTTTGGCTTTGACTTGTTTGTCTTCTTAGACGTTTATGCACCTCCTTAGGAAAGTTTGTTGTTGTCTTCTTCTAAACATTTATGCACCTTCTTAGGTGAGTTTTTGCGCCTTCTTAGATGAGTGTATGCACCTTCTTGGGTGTTTTTTTGCACCTTCTTATATGAGATTTACATTTATGCACCTTCTTAGATGAGTCTTTGCACCTCCTTAGGTGAGTTTTTGTGCCTTCTTAGGTGAGTTTGTGGACCTTCTTAGGTGAGGCTTAGAAAAATTGGTTCATGGATTCAACATAACACAACTTGTTGATTCATGGATACCTCTTTTAACATGAATGTCGAGCATAACACACCTTGCTTGACAGTAGAGCTAAGTGTTTCATGAGTGTTTGGAATAACACAACTTGCTAGCCTTGTGGAATCCATTATATTGCATGGACACCTAGCATAAAACAACTCGTTAGCTAGTAGATCCATGCGGATAATGAGTGATGTGGCATAACACAACTTGCTAGTCCTCATGGGAGCATTCTCTTGTCTAACATTTATTCGATGTATGATGTTTGGTATTTGAGACAATTTAAGACCGAGGTATCTTTACCTTACTAACTCAAATCCCTTTAGTACTAACATCATTTTTTTGTTGTGTGTCTTTTTTGTGCCTTCTTTATGTTTGCATCATGTTTGTGTTCATTTTGTTGTCATCTATTTGTTATGTTATGTCATGTGTTTTCATTGTGTACGCTTCACTTTTTCAACATATATGTTTGTGTATGTTATTTTGTTATATATCATACATGTTGTAGTGTAGGAAAATATATACCTTTATAATTTCACACTATGTTTGGGTCCCTTAATTTATTGGACTTAATCAATCTTCTAATTTTCCAAATTATGCATTCCAAGGCCTTATTCTTACCATTTTTGAAAGGGAATTGACATTAAATAAATGTATTTAATATTTTAATTGCCATGGATTATGAGTGTCTTGGAAATTTAGGCCAGGACCCATTTGTCCATGGGTGAACACGTCTCCTTTATGTGTTAGGACCCATTTTAAAATAGGTTTTTGGTAGCCTTTTAATGATTAAAATTAAAATTCTAAGTGTCAACTTTTAGAAACTAATTTTCAAGAAATTTGATACACTTATAAATACAGTCTTTTTATCATTTGAAAGCTAAGGAACATTCTAACAAACATGATCTAGCTAGAGGTGAACATTCAAGAACAAATATTAAATTGTCAAAAACATTCAAGAGCAACATTATCAGTCATTTATAGTAGCAATCGAGATCTTAACATAATGTCTAGGTTTATGTGTGTTCATGTTATTTTGTGAAGGGTAACATGCATTGTAAATCTTCAAGCATCCAAGAATTCAAGCTAATCAAGCAAGCAAGATCCAATTCCTTTGAAGAGGTGTGCATGACTTCAAGTAAGCTATTGAAAGATGGTGAGTTGCAACAAGTGTTCATTCATTATTTCCTTCCTTTCATTATCTTTTTATCAAGGTTTACTTACCAAATTGGGGTTTGATCAAGACAAACCCCCATACATACAAATAAACAAACAAAATTTCCCTCTTTATGTATGTGCAAATTACAGGTTGAAGAAGGAATGAAGATAAATTTTGCCTTGTTGCATTTGTTGTCATCAAAGTTGTCAAGAAACAAAAACTAAGTTGTAGAATTTATTTCTGTCATTTCGACAAGTTTGCAAGTGGAAATCTCAGATATGGCACTAGAGTATTGTAAAAAGTGTTTTCAAAAAGGATCTCAAGGACCCATTTTCCTATGGGTGAACTAGTCCTCTTTCACTCTTTAAAACCAAATTTTGGTGCTAAGTACATACCCTAAAATACCTCCCATATCTGCTTGTAAAGTACTATTACAATTTGTACATTTATAAGAATCTACAAATTGTATATTATGTCATATAGTTCATTTAGTTTCATTGTTTTAAATCATTCCTAATCATTCTCAACCCATATCCTCAAAGAATCCCCACCAATTCAGATCTAATTGACTCACCATTGAGGTTGAAAGTCTCTTGGATTTGTACTTGGTTGGTTGATTCTTGATGAAATTATAGAAAGAGGGACACTTAAATATCAAATTCCTTTCATCCAAAGGAACTAGGGTTTAACCCCTCTCCCTTTCCATTCATTTCTCATGTGTGTTCCTTTGTGCTTATGTTGGTTTACCATGGGAACTTGGATCCTAGGGGCTTGTTCACTCCCCTTAGATCCTTAGTCATCTTATCTCTTTAACATTTGGACAATCAAACCTCTTTTGACATAGATTTTATACTTCAGTGTGAGTCTAAGTGTAAGTTCATACTCTCACTAAAGTGGGGGCTAAATGTAGCATCGTACATTGTCACCCTTGACAATTTATCATTATGTTTTGCTTCCCTTTAAATTATTGGACCTAATTGAGCACCTAATTTCCTAAATTATGTATTCCATAGCCCATTTTTAATAATTATCGATGAATTTCAAGTAGAACAAATGCATATATTTAATACTTTCCCCTTGACACCTTAAATTTTGGAAAATAGGGTTGGGACATATTCGCCTAAGGTGAATTTGTCCCCTATTTTGGCTCTAAATTCAAATATGTCAATGTCGACATTTTATTATTTGCAATTCAATTATCCAAAGTCAGCTATCGGGATTCAATTTGTGAGAAATTAGAATAATTACATATAAATACCTAGTTATTACATCATTTCAAACCTAACAAAAACTAAGTGAAATAATTATTATCAAAAGCAAGTCAAGAGCATATTTTTAGCGATTTATTGTAGCATTTCAAGATCCAAACATCATGTCAAATCATATGTGAGTTTATAAAATTTTATGTTATCATTGTTTGTGAAGGTTATCCCTTTTTTAGATCTCCAAGCAATTCAAGCAAATCAAATAAGAAAGATCCAATCCTTGAGGAGATGTGTATGAATTTAGTCCTTCAAGGAAGTCATTGAAGGGTGGTGAGTTGAAAAGATTTGTTGATTCATCATCCCTTTTATTATTTATCCGCATCCCTCAAAAGGATAGGCCTTTTATCATTGGCATCACCATTGTGGAAGTGGAAACACTAACATGGGGTTTGACTAAGACAAGCCCTTAAATGGCACAACCTTCCTCTCTTTTTCAATGTGTAGGTTTTAGGTTTGAGGGAGATTGAAAGAAGTTTGAAGATCAAGTATCCATTGTTTCAATCAAAACCCTACATCTTGCCAACTCACGAAAACTCACTTACAAAAATATTTGATTGTGATTCGACAAATTTGTAGGCAAAAATGGAAAGCTTTGATTTGACACTAGAGGATTGCGAAAATAAATGTGAATCCCTCTACAAAGATGTATTCACCCAAGGTGAATTTGTCCTCCAAAACCAGGCTCAAATTTATACCATAGGTGCATAGTGTCTTGTTCTATTCATTTCAATTGTCCAAATTTTTTTATGACTTTCAATGTTTGTTGTATTTGCATCAAAACATTAAATTGCATCATTAGCCTAGCTACATCATTTCATTCCATTCCTAAATCCATTCCAATTTTGGTCAATGACAGGTTGAATCACTTTTCAAGTTCTAAGTCAATCATATACCTTGTCCAAGTCCATCAAATCCCCACAAACATGCAACATCCCTTGTCCCTATCTAATGAAATTATGAAAAAGGAGTACACACCATCTCATTTTGGCAATTTCTCTTTTTCCTATATACCAGTTTCCTTTTTGGTGAGATTATTTCTTTCCTTTATTATGAATTTGCATAGCCATGAATCCATCTAGATCCAAGCTATCTATATGTGGTGACACTTTCCCTATTAATTTTAGATTTTTCTATCAACTTGGTTAGAGGAGGATGGGAAGGAATGTAAATCTTTTGTAGGAAATCTCTTTATAAGTGCTCATGGACATGACAAATTTGACAACAAAAGAAGATGGTTTCATAATCAATTTGCTAATCTATTGCATGTTTCCTAATCCAACCTCAAGAGACTTAGGAAGAGGCTTATTCATTGATTTTAACATGTATACAAGCATACATAATATTTACCTTTTTTTTCATGATGAAATGTGAGAAATTCATGGGTTTCTTAAGAATAATAGTATAAATTCAAGAATAATTGGTCTCCATAACTCCATGCACAACCTAAAAAGTAGGATCTACACCAAAAAGCATGAGAGAAGCTATTTCACATATACTAGTGTTTAATTAATAAAATTGTTTGGTTATAGAAGTAGGGTCCTACTTTAAAGGTAATGTCTCGATCAACCATTCTAGAAAAACTCATAAAAGTATCTATTTTCCACCAAAATAATTTCCATACATCCCTCATGTTGCTAGGTTTGAGGAGCCTAGTTCTCTAGAAATAGTAACATATATTGGAGCCCATAAACTTATAGTTTAGGGCATGCTCAAATAAATAGATAAAATCATCATTGATTAAATATTAGTTACACGAATGGACCAATTTTTACTCCTTTTCAAGCATCTATTAGATCAAGGCGATTTTCCATCTTTGAATATGAATTGAAATGATTGGTTATCTATAATAAAGAATTATCACATTTTTGTGATGAAAGGTCATATCCTTATTGGCTTGAATAACATACTTAAAAGAGAAAGGAAGAGGGCCCAAATCCCCCCTCTAAACTCAACTATGGGTAGTTTAGAATAATAGGGAGCAACCATATAAAATAATAAACAATAATCACTAAAAACCCTAATGCACCCCTACAAACTCAACTATGGTTAGTTTAGACTTGTACGTAGCAACTGCATAAAAAACAAACAATAATCACTTAAAACCCTAAATGATGCTCATTAGCAATAGTCATATCAAGCACAAAGAATGCAAAACACAAGAAAAAAAGGGACAACCAACCCACAATTTTCTTTTCTATTTTACTTTAATATATTAAAAAGTCACTTATGAATGATCACCTATTATGTATACACACATTTTATATACAAATATCTAATGAATTTATTAAAAAAATATATAAAAGAATTAATCTTTTGGGAAAACTATGGCTTGTTTTATCTGATAAAGTGACTTGTTTATATTTAAATGACAAAATATATAGCCATGGGTTTTAAGGACAGACAAATTCATCAACTCATTATTGAAGTTACTTTATTTCAAATGTTGTCCAATGGGTAACCATTCAAACGAGGAATCTTAAGAGTCAACTCAAGAAGGCATTAACTACATTGACAAGTGCTAAATACAACTATAGTGGAAAAAATTGAAGATATCCTTTTGTTAAATACTAGCTTCTCATACTAAGTGCAATGCTCCCTCTTAGCTTGAGATTAATAAATGGATGAATTATAAAAAATTATGAGATACTAAGTAGGGTATGAATGAGAGAAGTGATGGAATTCATTTCTCCCAGGAGAAAATATATAGATGTTTATTGAGGAAGAAGAATATGATAATCTTAAATTATTGTATAAATATAATTAATGAAGAGAAACAATTATAAATAATTAAAAGCAAATATGTGGATATTAGGTTGTCTTAGAATAACTTCATATTAATACTAGAAAACTAATTAGAGTAAAATATAGGTATTAGTAAGGGAAGTAGGATTGAAGGAAGATCAACACACTTCCTAATTTTTTGTAGTATAACATAGGTTCATGTTTCATCATTACAACTTATTTCACAGGTTATATAGGAAGTTGTTGCACATGCATCCATATATTAATTACTACTATTCGTAATACTTATATAGAAATATTCAACAATGTTTTGAATAGGGGATGAATTTAGCTGAAATCACCTTGGTACTTACAATTGAACTTAGTCTTGTCACGCTTGATTCTATTTATCAAAATATTGTGCAATTTTTTCCAATAATCTTTCCCTAAAAAAGAGGGATTTTTAGAAGTCATGAAAGAATGAGAGTTGTTGATGCCTTTAGTTGAATTTTTTGATAAAGGTAATATATGAGTTGAATAAGCTTAACATTGATGTTGATTGAAGCAAAGCCTATGCAATAATTCAAGATGATAGAGTTGTAAGCATTGTTGGTATTGCTCCTCCTCTTCTTATCCCTCAAGAAATTGGTCCTATTAAAGAGGATAAACAATAGTTGATGCAAGTTCACTATTTAGTTGAAAGTTTGCTCTGATAAGGATTATCTTGGCAATTCGACTTAATGCTTTGTTATAATTTTGATATGTTAAGCTATGATTTTAATTAAATATTTAAACATTATTCATACTTATATCTAAGATGGTTTAACTTTAGTTGTTATTACTCTTGTTTAGATTTTTTTTTCAATTTTCTTGTCTATAAAACATATATGTCACTAGACTTTTCAAACAATATTAAAATGAAATTGTGAATGGTTAATGTTAATAAAGACAATTACTAAAATCACATCTTCAATTGCACATACCACTTTAATTATACGATCATCATCAAAATTAATATTAATATCATCATCATTATCATCGCTCTCATCATGATCATTGTCGAAAAAAAATAAAAAATCTACAATAATAATAAATAAAATAAAATAAAATTAAAGAAAACACAAAGCACACCAAAGATGGATAGCGAACCTAATTCCAAGAGGATAATCAAAACTCTTTTGCATGTCGAGCACGACCCTAGCTAACAAAAGGGGAAGCGAAAGAGAGCGGAATATGAAAAACATCTCTTTTCTCCTTTTAAATAAAACCTTCGGAAACCCAAAATTCACTTTCAATATATATTTATTAATTTTTTTTTTTTGTTTTTTCTATTTTGTTGGGTTTGTTGCGAGACCTTCAAACCCTTGAGTTGGAAACTTTCTTCATTCCATGGCTGCCAAGCTCTAGTAAGGGCGGCCATTTCTCAGAACACACAATACACAATTAAACAATACTTCCTTAAACCCCAAACACACTAAACGCCTATTAGTTGATAGTCGCCGGTAGATCGGCAACGCTAGAGCAGTAAACGGCGTTGGATTTGAGGTAAGCAAAAGTTAATCCCTCTATAATGCCATAGACGTCATTGTGTGTTCATGTCCAAAGATTGTTTTGTTAATATGTTCGTTTTCTTTTGAAGTTGTTTTCTGTAATTGTTGTAATTGGTTTTATTTTGTTTATCGGATCGGAAGACCTAGGGTTTTTTTTCGAAGATCGTCGTCGGAGGGCAGCTTAACCTTTCCGGCTAGGGTTTGTTTTGCAAGAGAGCTGTGGGAAAATTTGAAATTTTAGGGTTTTGAAGGAATCCGAATCATCTAGGGTTTTGGGTTTGAAGGCTGGTCCAGGGGGCCAGCCTCGTCTGTGCTGATGCAGTGGGGAAGATCAGCAGAAGATAGAGAGAAACAGAAACAGAGGCAGAAAGACAGAGTTAAAGTTAGGGTTAGGGTTTTGCCATGGGGAGTTCGGGCATCGGGAACAAGTTTGTGTCGGTGAATCTGAATAAATCGTATGGGCAGCAGGGCGGTTCGGGGATGGGGCATCCCGGAGGTGGGCGATCAAGGCCGGGCGGGGGGCATGGAGGAATGCTGGTTCTGTCGAGGCCTAGAACGACTCAGGGGGCTGCGGGGGCCAAGGGTTCCAAGCTTGCCGTGCCACCCCCCTTGAATTTGCCTTCTCTGCGTAGAGAGCACGGGGGTACTGATTCGGTTGCTCAGACTGGGGTGGTGACAATGAGCTCAGCACCAGTTGGTTGGATTAAACCGGTTATGCCTAATTCTAGTGATGGAGAACAGGTTGCAGATGGATTGGCTGGAAAATCTGCTGCACCAAGTCCTGGTTCTTCATGGGGAACAAGCTCTGCACCAGCTGCCAAGCCAGTGTATCCACCTGGAAATGCAGTAGGGTCTTCTGCTGATTCAGGGGCTAGGCCGGGTGTTTACACGCCTCCAGCTGCAAGAGCAAAAAATGGTGGGCCAGCAATGGTGTCCACTCAGGCACCTGCCCTCCCTGTGATGCTCAGAGGTGAAGATTTTCCATCCCTGCAAGCATCTGTACCACATGTAACCATTCCTCAGCAGAAACAGAGGGATGCACAACAGAAGCAAAGGAGAAATCAGGAAGATTTGAAAGAGCAAAAGATCAAGCTTCAGCAGCTTTCACAACAAGGAGTTTTGGATGGGATATCAGCGCAAGCTCAGCAGGAAGGTCCCCAGGAAGGTCCTGAGAGCCAGGCTTCACCTCCACCAATGCGCCCTCAGGTGAGGTCTAAACAACATAGTTTTTCCGATGACAATTTGCATTTTCAGGGCAATGACAGATCAGGGGGGTTGCCTTGGCAGCCTTCGCGGAAGCCAGAGGGTTATTCCCATGGACCTCCGCCACTTGTTAGGCTTGATCATACATCTAATTGGGCAGATGATGAGCGTGACACTGGGAGGAGTGAGCGAGACTTTGCAAAGAACAACTTTCACAACAATGATGACATTGGATACGGGCCTGGATCATTTCAGAAAAATGGCTCTTTTCAGGCCGCAGGTCCTGTTAGGGAGGGTCGTGATGGTACTGCCTTTTCACATTATGACAAAGGTAGTTTCAGAGCTGATTTTAATGGCAGGGAAGTGTGGCAAGGTGGAAATGATAGGGACACGAGCTTCAGGAGAAGCTCTTCTTTTCGAAAAGAAGGTAACTCCAGCAATGACATGGGATTTGATAGGGAGAGGGGCTTTCCAAGGTCTGCAACTTTCAGCAGAGACAACATAATTGACAGAAACCATGATGTAGAAATGAAGTCGATGAGAGGCCCTTATGGGAGAATCAATGGACAAAGCTGGGAGGTAGATAATGCTCGGGAAAATTTAACAGGCAGAGATTCTTTTGGAAAAGACAATGGTAGTTGGGATTCAGGTTTTAGAGATGGTTATAGTAGAGATGGTGGGTACAGTCAGGAGAGACAGATTGGAAACCATGGTAGGGATGGTTTTCTTCGGAAAGGCGGTGAGCAGAACTTTGCAGCTGGTAGGTATGGAGATACCTTTGGCAGAAATAGAAGTTTTCAAAATGATGCACCACAAAATAATTCATGGAACAGAGTTTCATTTTCTACAGGAAGCAGAGGGATGCCTGTTAATGACCCTATCTTGAATTTTGGTCGTGATAAGCACTCTTTTGCCAGTTATGGTAAACCATATTCAGAGGATCCCTTTATGAAAGACTTTGGTGGTATTCCAGGATTTGATCTAAGAGATCCATTTGTTGGGGGGCTTGGCACAGAAATTAAGGTTACCAGGAGGAGAAAAGAAGAGTCCAAACAAACTGATTTCTATGATCCAATTCGAGCATCCTTTGAAGCTGAACTTGAGAGAGTTCAAAAGATGCAGGAGCAGGAGAGGCAAAAGATGATTGAGGAACAAGAGAGAGCTCAGGAGCTTGCTCGGAAAGAAGAAGAAGAGAGGCAACACCAAGCCAGAGAAGAAGAAGAGCGTCAAAGGAGGCTTGAAGAAGAGGCCAGGGAAGCTGCTTGGAGGGAGGAACAACAAGCATTGGAGGCTGCTAGAAGATCAGAGGAAGAGAGGAGGGCTAGGGAAGAGGAGAAGAGAAGAATTAATATGGAGGAGGAGAGAAGAAAAGAAGCTGCTAAACGCAAGTTGCTTGAGTTGGAGGAAAGAATTGCAAGGAGGCAGGCAGAAAGTAAAAAAGAAGATGACATGCCAACAACTGATGATGGAAGACTTCCCATCGTGAGATCTGTGAAGGATAGAGATATCCGGAGAGTAGATACAGGAGAGTGGGAAGATGAAGAAAGAAAAATTGATCGCATCACAAGCTCTGCATCTTCAGAGAGTTCAAATATGAGTAGATCTTTTGACACAGTGCGGGCTCAAGTTTTACGGGATGCAAACTCATTGGCTTCTGATAGAATAAAGCCTTCAAATTCTTGGAGAAGAGAGCCCACTGAAAATGGAAATGGTTCACATTTTGTTTCACAAGTTATTGCTGTGGATCAGAATAACTTTTACCAGAGCTCAAATTGGGAATCATTGAATGGGGGAAGAGGACTTCCTCGCAGAAATTTATTTGAAGGTTCTAGGACCAGTTCAGCTAAGGGTCTTCCCAAAATGGAGAGGTCAGAAACAATGCTGGTAAATGATCACATCATGCCTTATCGAAATGATCAGAGAAGATCTAATGCAGATAATGAAGTCTTCGAGAATACAACTGATGGGTATGCTGATGTCACATGGGAGCAGGAGAAATTGGATTCATGGCGAGGTCAGGAACGTAGTCAAATTTCATCTGCTGTTTCTTATCCACACAGCTCTGAAGTAGATGAGTTTACTGTTGGACGATCACGCCATTTTAGACAACCACGAGTTCTTCCTCCTCCTTCGGTGACAGCCCTGCAAAAGGGTTTATTGAAGAATGGATCTGAGAAATCTCTCTCCTCTCCATTATTGGAAGAGGAGTCTAAAAGAGGCCTTTCCCTTTCACCTTATGATATAGAAAGCAAAGTGGAATTGAGTTTGGAACAAGTCAGTGCAGTAAATAATGAACCATTGGAGGTGCAGGTATCACAGGATGAGCATGGCTCTGGAGATCAGCAAGGATTAAAGAATATGATACGTTCGGACTCACAATTTCTTCCATCTGTTTCTAGTCCGCCTGCCTCTCCTGCTAATGTTTCACATGATGCCTTGGAAGAGGCAAGGATTCCAATGTTTAAGCAGAATGAAGCAGAGATGCTAGCATTGTCTAATCTAGATGATACATTGGACAGTGCTATATCTGCTGAAATATTGAAGACAGATGAGTGTGATGAGTATGCATCCTCCCCTTCAAAATCTGTTGGGCAAGAAATACATGAGGAATGGGTTTTTGAGGACGATGATGACTTTTCTGAGGAAGAGGAGTATGAAGAAGAGCACTTGGATGAAGAAGAGAATGGGACATTTGAGGAAGAGGAAGAAAACCAAGAGAAAAAATATGATTATGATAATTTGCATGCGGAACAACAGAAAACAGAACTCAAGAACAATCAATTTCTTTTAAATGATAGAGTTGAAATGGAAGTGCCTGTTGTCAGTAGTTTAGAAGGGAGAACTGTGCAGGATGGAAATGCAGATGCAAGTGAGTTACAAGGAAAACCTGATAGTAGTGAGCATCAGGAATCCTCACTTGAAGCTCAAAACTTAATGGTCATGGCAGAAGACAATAAATATAAAATGCAGGAGATTAAAGCACCTGGGGGACCATTGGAGGGCTCAGCTGACGACAAAGAGGGCTCTGACAAAGTGCAACCACCAGTGGTGCAGCAGCCTAGTGTCCAGCAAGTTATAATGGAAGCAACATCTGGGTTAGCTTCTACGGAATCTTTACAAGTACAGTCAGATACTCAGAGTTACCTGCAGTGTCTGGTTCAGCCAACACAGCAATCTTTTTCATCAACTCCTTTGCCCTTTGCCCACTCAAACATATCATCAACCACTACTTCAAGTTCATCAATATTGACGCCAATTTCTGCCCTCCCCAGTCAGACAGAGTTGCCCTTCAAATTGCAGTTTGGATTATTTCCTGGGACTTCAATTCTGCCAGCCACGGTTCCTGCAATTCAAATTGGATCCATACAAATGCCTCTGCATTTACATCCTCAGGTTTCTCCATCACTGACACAAATCCCTCCCCCACAACCTCCTATGTTCCAGTTTGGGCAGCTTAGGTACCCAGCTCCAATATCGCAAGGGCTTCTAACATTGTCTCAGCCACCCATGCCTTATGTACATCCCAGTGTTTCAGCACATTACTCCTTGGGTCAACCCATGATGCCATTATCTGCCCAACATATTCTAGATTCTACAATTCAAAATCAGGCAGAATCTATAACAACGGGCTTGAGATCACCGCTTGCAAATCAAAGTGCTTCTGCAGAAGAGAAACGTTCCCAAGAAAACAGAGGCAACAGGGATAATGATCATTTTGTACCAAATAAAATTTTCAAATCTGTTTCAGCTGTAAAATCTCATGCTGGACATTATCATATCACTTCTGACAATGAACATATAAAATCTTCTAAATATGCATCTGAAACTGAAATTCCAGTTAACAAAATTTACAAGCCTTTTGCTAATGTTCCAGAGCAGGCTCAAAATGAAGGTGGTTTAGTACAATCCTCTTCTAGTGGATTGCAGACAGGGGGTCGAGGCAGGGGAAATAGAACAATGTATGGAGTGAGGACAAATGGAGTAAGACCATCGACAAATACATCAGAGGGCTTGTGGTCTGTTCCAGATGCCAGAAGGCCCCATAAACAAGGCCGTAGGAACATCCAAAGAAATGAATTCCGAGTGGCTGTTGATAGAAGGTATCCTGAAGTAATGGATTCAAATAACCTTGCCAGAAAAGAAGACAAATCCCGAAGTTCTGTACGGTCTGACTCTGTGAGTAGTTCAATGGATCGGGGGGCTAAGAAGGATCTGGGGTTGAGTGCTGAGAGGCTGATGAAGTCAGAAATTGGTTCAAAGACAGGCTATGGGACTAGTTTTCCCTCTGTTCACTATGAAGACAAAGTGGAGAAAATGTCAGGTGGCAAATTACCTCAGAGAAGTGGGTTACAAATGCCAGTGGCAATGGGTTCTCGTTCGACTGAGGGAATCCTTAAAAGAAATGAAAAATCTGAAGTGGCAGATGATGTTCCTTTACAAAGTGGCATTGTACAAATTTTTAAACAGCCTGGCATTGAGACTCCAAGTGATGAGGATGATTTCATTGAGGTAAAGACTAGACGTCAGATACGTGAACAAAGAGATAAGGAAATGAAAGCTAAATCAAAGGACTTGAAGGTAAGTGATGCATCTGGTTGTATTGATTCTTTTTTCTTTCTCGTCATGACTTTTATGTCTTTCAATTTCATGATTATTTCTTATCTTAATGAAGCCAAAGGATCAAGCTGCTCGGAGATATAGAGCTCCTCCTAAATCAACCTCCCAAGTGGATGGAATTTTAGCAATTTCTCATAGGGTTGCTACATCATCAGGAGGAGAAAAGCGAAATTCCATTATGCCTGCAGTTATAGTAGATAATGCCCAAATTGATGGGAGGAATCCGCCCCCTGCCGGTTCATCTGCTGCTCTTCTCGCTTCTGCAGGACCCCCTCAGCAGCTGGCCCCTATTGGTACACCAGCAGGGAATACTGAGGGATCTAATGATAAAAGATCAATATCTTTAAAGTCAGTGAGAATGTTCTCTATATGTTAAGCTTTCTTTTAGCATATCTTTTATATTAACTCAGGCTTCAACTACAGTCCTATAATGCTATAACATTTGTTTGCAGGTCCATTCAGACAAATCCCATGCCTGCTATTTCACATGTTGACACAGATGTGGGAAAGGGTTTGAGATTTGAGAATCAAAGCCCAGGACAGGAAGTTATTAGCAGCACGGGCATGGGAGCATGGGGTAGCACAAGGAACAGCCAGCAGGTCTTTTCTCCTTAATGATATTGCCAGTTTGGCGTTTCAGCTACGTAAATTTTTTTAGAAATTGTTTATCAGGATTGTTGCATAGATCATTCAATGCTATAATATATTATTTTATCCATTGTTTTTCCCCAAGGAATTAAAAGCATTCTGTAGTTTGGCTCTCTACAAATTAGGAATAATTTCAAATATGATAAGATATGGGAGAACATCTGAGATTCAACTTTTTTTTCTTTGGTTTTAATTTTGGTATGTTAACTCTATAAACACTTGAAGGCTTGACAATTATTAGCAAGTTAGTTCAAATCTGTCTTTGGCTTTTTCCTATTGTTATTGCATAGGTCGTTAGATGCTATAATATATTATTTTATCCATTGTTTTTCCCTAAATGATGAAAAGCACTCTGTAGTTTGGCTCTCTACAAATTAGGAATAATTTCAAATATGAAAATATAGGGGAGAAGATCTGAGATTCAAATATTTTCTTTGGTTGTAATTTGGTATTTTAACTCTATAGGCACTTGAAGGCTAGACATTTATGAGCTAGTTAGTTCAAATTTGTCTTTTGGCCTTTTCCTATTGTTATTGCATAGGTCATTAGATGCTATAATATATTATTTTATCCATTGATTTTCCCTAAAGAATGAAAAGCACTCTGTGGTTGTCTCTCTACAAATTAGAAATAATTTCAAATATGATAAGGTAGGGGAGAAGATCTGAGATTCAACTTATTTTCTTTGGTTGTAATTTTGGTATTTTAACTCTATAGACACTTGAAGACTAGACAATTATGAGCAAGTTAGTTCAAATTTGTCTTTTGACTTTTTCCTCTTGTTATTTCTCATAGACACTATTCAAATATTTTCTTTGGTTGTAATTTGGTATTTTCACTCTATAGACACTTGAAGGCTAGACATTTATGAGCTAGTTAGTTCAAATTTGTCTTTTGGCCTTTTCCTATTGTTATTGCATAGGTCATTAGATGCTATAATATATTATTTTATCCATTGATTTTCCCTAAAGAATGAAAAGCGCTCTGTGGCTGTCTCTCTACAAATTAGAAATAATTTCAAATATGATAAGATAGGGGAGAAGATCTGAGATTCAACTTATTTTCTTTGGTTGTAATTTTGGTATTTTAACTCTATAGACACTTGAAGACTAGACAATTATGAGCAAGTTAGTTCAAATTTGTCTTTTGACTTTTTCCTCTTGTTATTTCTCTTAGACATGATTTCACTGTGTTCCAACTTCCAACAAATAAGATTTTACGCTTGTAGGGCAGATGCCTTTATGGTGACTGTATTAGTTCTCTAGCCAAGACAGCAGTTGAATAGCCCAACAATCTTTAGAACTTGCTTACTAAGCTTGAGATATCAATTAATAGTGAATTAATTTTACTTTTATGTGCATCTTATTAGATTATGGTAATTGGCAACCACCAGATCTCATAGTTTCAGAGATGGCAGAAATTTTCCCAGATGTAGCAAAAAATAAGACTTAATACAAAAACACAATTGAACCATAAAGAATCCACTTGTATGGTATTACACCAATACTATAGGTGTCAAGGCAGCACCTTACATTGTTCATAATGATCCATGCCTTCAGCACATGACATCTATTTACTTGTTACTTGTGTAACCAAAATAATCTATACACAAGCTACATTAATTAATTTCTTTTCTTCTTTGAAAAAGAGCAGACAGTGAAGTGTTGAACATGGTGTAGGGCACATGCCACAATATCCACTTACTTGCAGTGAAAGCAATTTACATGTATTAATGATCAACACAGTAACCAATTTTTTTTTTCGGTTTTTCCAACTCTTTCTTTAAATTTTTTAGCTGGGCTCTAGGGAATGCCCTAGTGGTGCTGGTGGGACAATTAAGGGATGGACTGATGCCCTCTGGCTGTCCCGGGTACATCAGAGCATCCCCAAAAAGGGCACAAAAACAGGAAATGTCCTGTCCCTGAAATATCTGAGACATGATCTTGGTCCCTTGGGGGATCCTCCTCATAGACCACCATTGGCAACATACCTGTATAATAGGGAAGGAAACCAAGTCTTATACTTAGCAGCTTTCATCTCTAGCAACCATCTTCTTATCTCTCTGCAGGGAAAATGGAATGCCTGGTAAAGGAAAGCCAACCCAGATAGCATGAAATGCGTAGCATAGCCATGGTTCTATCTACTTTTTAATTAATTAACCAGGAATTTTATTATGGATTAAAGGAACTGATGAAGATCTTACTTATGCATCTTCTTTGTAATTAAGCCAACCCAGATAACATGAAATGTGTTGTATTACCATGATTCTATCTTCTTTGTAAGTAATTAATGAGGAATTTATTATGGATTAAACGAACTGATGAAGATCTTACCTAGCCATCTTCTTTGTAATTAACTAGGAATTTTATTATCTGATTATGGCAATGTTAGAAGCATTTTCATTTTTTGTGGGATTGTTTTATTCAATTTGACAATATAGAATCGCTTTATTAATCAGAGTAGATAATAAGTTTACATTTGACTAATTTCTTTTAATCTCCTGTAAAACTCGGCACATTTTAACATACCATATCTCTGGCAGGTTGTGAGCTTCACACAGATTCAATTAGAAGAGGCCATGAAGCCTGTTTCGTTTGAAGCCAAACGGGCTCCTTTATTGCCCTTGGGTGATCGCGGCGGCATGGCTCTGGAGTCTGGAATGTCTGTGATTTCAGTGTTGGCACAAGATAAACCTTTGGCATCAACAGTTCCTCTCAATTCGCATCTGGCTGGTGAAAAAATTCAATTTGGTGAGTAGTGCTAGATTTGTTGATAGTTTTTTGTCATTTTGATATAGTGCATACAGATTTTTTTACTTAAGTGTTTTCCTTAATTGTAATTGCTTTTAACTAAAGGTGCGGTCACTTCCCCAACATTACTACCACACAGTAGCTGCTCTATCTTGCCACCTCTTTCAAATGGCCTTGGACCTTCTGTGGCTTGTAGACCAGATGGATCCATGGAGAGTGCATTTTCAGTACCAGAGGGCGATTCTACAAATTTCTTTAACAAGGCAGATGACAGATGCAGGCAAATGGTGGATCCTGAGGCTGAAGCTGAGGCAGCAGCCTCAGCAGTTGCAGTTGCTGCAATTAGTAGTGATGATTCTGTAGGAAATGGCTTAGGTGGTGTCTCAATGTCTGTTGCTGAATCTAAAGTGTTTGGGAATTCAGATGTTGGTGCAGCTTCAGTAGGTACAGATTTATCTGAACATTCTGTATTGAGAACCATAAATTTTCTTCTAAGAAAGAATCTTATAAGCTAGTAGCTTTTTCCAAATATTTGTTATCTCTTAGAAAGATTAAATTTTAAGTCTCAACCAGCAAGGTAGTCTTAACTAAATCCAGTATGTAATTTTTTACTGAAACAGGAGTATCTACTACGCGGCCTGTGATGATTCAATCAAGGGGTGAAGACTCCATGACAGTGGCACTTCCAGCTGATCTTTCTGTGGAAACTCCATCTCCTCTTTCGTTATGGCCCTCTGTAGCAAGTAGGCAAAACTCTGCAGGTCCAGTTCTTTCCCATTTCCCTGGTGCACCTCCACCTTTCCCCTGTTTCGAAATGAGTCCAATGATGGGAGGACAGATATTTGCATATGGGCAGCATGAGGAAGCAACCTCTCTATCTCAAGGCCAGAAATCTAACACTTCTGTTGAGCAGGGTATTTCAGGTATGGGGGCCGGACCTGTCGGAGGATGGCAACAATGCCATTCTGGTGTAGACTCTTTCTATGGGGCTCCACCTTCTGGCTTTACTGGTCCATTCATTAGCCCCCCAGTAAGTATCCCAGGCATTCAAGGACCTCCTCCAATGTTTGTGTATAACCATTTTCCAGCAGTTGGGCAGTTTGGGCAGGTAGGCTTCATGAGTGCTTATATTCCATCTGGCAAACAGCCAGACTGGAAACACACACCTTCTTCTACCTCTGGTGTTGGCCTCAGTGAAGGAGATATTAGTAGTCTGGGTATTATGTCAGGTCAACGCAATCCCAACATGCCAACTCCTGTTCAGCATATGCCTATTGTTCCATCTCTTGGCTTATTTGATATAAATTTATCTTCCCCATTCCAGGTAACTAATGAATGCTTATTTGATTTTTACTCTCAATTTTGTTTTGTTTTAAAATTATAACTAGTAGATAGTCCTGTAAGATCAAAACTACATTTTCTGTTGTATGTTTCATATATTGTGATTCGTATTCGTTTAGATATAAGTGTTTGGTGTGAGGTACAGCAATAAAATATGTGCACGGTTATACTTTAACCAATCACTTTGAATGATCTAGCAGTTATTTATAACCATGAAGGTAGTTATAACTGAGTTCTTTCTGATAAATGTCTGTTAAACTGAGCTATAAATCTAGTACAAGTGTTAAGTAATGTTTAGTTCTCAAAAATCCGAGTCTCTAATTTTGAGGTCCAAGATATCTCATTGTGTTTTACATGCTCCAAGTTGATGTTATGGTTATATTTTTTAAGTTGTTTATCACAAGGATGTAGGTAAAATTCTGTGGTTATTGGAAACTTTTATGATGCCTAAAATGCAACTAAAGACCTTAGCACTGGGCTTATAATTTTTTAATAATTAGAGCCTTGTTTTTCTTATTAATATTGCCTCCAGAAAAACATTATAATTTAGAAACCCGTAGACATGTAGGCTAGAGGCATGGATATATGATGAGAAGTGGAGTTCAGCAGTGTAAATTAATGTCAAAGATAAAGTGATTAATATTAAATTCCATAGCTGTGATGTGCAATTTTTTTAGTTTTTATTTTGTACAGTTGGTGCTTTAAACGAGAGCTAAATTTTTTTATGCAGTCTTAATGTGCTGGATTTAGAGTGCTACTTTATTACTGCCAAACTCTTTTGGAAATCCAAAATCCGAAGTGCTGAAACTCTGAAATGATCAGTGCTTAGTGAAGTAATCACTATAACTTACTACTTTGCTGGAGGCAGTATATGGACAAACTTGAAACTGTTGAAAAGAAATCTGTTATTGTTTGAGAAGGGTCTGTTTATGCAGTGTAAATTAATGTCAAAGATAAAGCGACAAATATTAAATTCCATAGCTGTGATTTGCAATTTTTTTTAGTTTTTATTTTGTACAGTTGGTGCTTTAAACAAGAGCAGAATTTTTTTATGCAGCCTTAACGTGCTGGATTTAGAGTGCTACATAATTAATGCCAAACTCTATTGGAAATCCAAAATCCTAAGTGCTGAAACTCTGAAATGATCAGTGCTTAGTGAAGTAATCACTATAAATTACTACTTACTGGAGGCAGTAAATGGACAAACTTGAAACTGTTGAAAAGAAATCTGTTAGTGTTTGAGAAGGGTCTGTTTATGCCTTTTTTTGCATGATTCACTTTGTTTTGACATTTGAGGTATCTATAGGAAAAAAAAACTTTCTATTTCATGCAGTTACTATATTTATGGTTTAGGAAGGCTGGGTAAATACTTTTTTGAGATCTTGAAATGAATTTTGCATATTTATGATAGTCATTTCACAAAAGACTGGAAGCATGGTGTAGTTGCTTCTTGTTAATATGATTTTTGTTGTTCTTTTATAGGATGTAGCTACTAATATATATTTTTTTATTTCCTGATGGTCAAAACAGTCTGCAGCAGACTTACCAATGCAGACCCAGTGGTCCCATGTTCCTGGGCCTCCTACATTTCATACCATGCCAATGTCAGGGGCTATGGTTGGCCTGTCAATGCCATTGCAGCAAACAGATGGCTTATCATCACAACTGAGTCATACATCGCACACAATGGAGTCTGGCAGTAGGTTTCATCATGTTCTTGCCTCTAAGCCAATGGGCAGTGGACCTTTCTCAACTGTTGATGCAGCTGCACAATTTCCGGATGAACTTGGATTGGGAGATTCAGCTTCTAGTAATAATAACTCTGTTCTGACATCGCGCAATTTATCAAGCAGCCATGCTAATTACATCTCTGTACCATCAGCTAATGTTAAAGTTCAAAAAGGTAAGAGCTCATCCAGGTCTGCTCGATCTAGCAGTACCGGAAGTAGCAGTGAAAGTAGTGCTTTAGCTGTGGGAACAAATAATGTTACATCAAGTAGCCAATCTCTACATGGAAGCCGCACAGTTGGTCATCCTTTTCAGTCTCAGGGCAGTTCTGCACAGGTAACATCGGGGCAGTATCCCCACCCAGTTGGTTACTCAGAGCAGAGAGGAACATCCCAGCAGCATACAGCACACAAGACAAGTGTTGCAAATGATTGGTCAGTGCAAGGCCACAGGAAAATAGGGAGTCAAGGGAGATCCCAGATACCAGGTGATAAAAACTTCACAACTTTAAAAATGAAGCAGGTTTATGTTGTGAAACCAGCATCATCTGCAAACAATGTAGGCACAGCTGTGACAATGCTGTAAGCTTGATCAATCTCCAAGAGCTTGCGTGAGCTGCCCTGGTACAAAAAATGTCAGCAAGTGGATGCAGTTCTTTAACATGATTTTACAAGGTATAGAGAAGCAGCTGCACCAGATCTCCAACAGTTCGTTTTAGAAGATTCAATTTGTGAATCTTGCAAGCTCTTTATTCAATTAATTGTTCTGGTATCAAGTTGGATTGCCATATGGGATTGTTCGAATGTGATCGGGTAGTACTGTGTATTGTCTCTCAGGTTGGTTGTAGTGTATTTGGCCAAAGAATCTACTCGATCCAGTAATATTCCTTTTTTTTGACTTGTAAAAGGTTTGCCTACATTTTGTGGCTCAATTGATAGCATTTGAGGCATATTTTTATTTTATGCCTTTTATTTAATGGTCTACCAAGTAGGCATTGTGATGGCATTGTTTCTGCTTTCGCATGATCAAAGTTTATTTCAGCCTATGTGAGTATTATTTTTCCAGAATTTTGTTCCACGATATTTTCCCTGGTTTTTATAAATTTACCTCAATCTTAAATTTTTTAAGAAAGATAAATACTTGGAGATTTTACTAAAATATGTAATCTTTGTGAATTTAATGACATTCCCTTTATTTGAAAATATGTTGTCAAATTGTTGAATGGGATCTTGTTGTTAACCCTTTTATCTGAACAGTAATGTTATGGTATCATTTAGATCTTTCTGCAAATCATACCATAATTTGCATTCTGCATATTGTTCAAATTCCTTACCTTTTGAGTACGAATTATGCCAGAAAATTGGCTGTTGAAGTATAGCTGGTCATGGTTCGCTTGTTGGAGGTTGAATTTAGGGGTGTTCTCTTATGTCAATTTGACTTCTAATGGCATTGATGTCAAACTTCTAGTTAGTTTGTGAGTAATTTGTCAGTGGTAATTACCATTGATTACTGTAATATTACAAATTATACGTGCTTCTCAAACATGTGAATGCAGGGCAACAAAAAATACTTAAGTTCTACAGATTGAAATCAGATTATTGTTATCGTTTTTGGTTTTGGGCTGTTATGCTCAGGTATGTAGTGCTATACCCTGCACTTATTATGATATCCAATGCTTATGCTTGTCTGTGGAGAGTCTGTATGGCAATATCATCCTGAATGTAGTGATTAAACACAGATTAATTAATTTAAAGTTCAAGATCTATACACTATTAATAAAATGGTTGGAGACAATAAGTACCTTATATGTAATTTCAACTACTTCTAATTTGCACCATCAATATTTGATTTGATTAAAGCCTTAGTAAGCCAGAGAACTAGATGGCAATCTAATATTGCAAACAATATTTATGTTGACTTCATTCTGTTGGACTGCATCCAGCTGGTATCAAACTAGAAACCATAATTTTTTAGCTTTTAGTAATGGTACAGCTCGGGTGGCCTAAGTCTGAAACCATTTGTGTTGGAATGTTGAAATTCATATATAATTTGCAAGATTTTTGTCAAGTGTAGATTGTTATGGGTGAGATATTTAAATAGTTCCATGGAGTTTCCTGACGGGGAGGCAGGGGGACTGAGGGCCTAAGTTTGGGGACGACAAGGGGATGGCGGTGCAGGCGTGGCACAAATACATATAGTACTCAAAAACTAGTTATAAAAAGGGTGTAAGGAATACACATAAGAATTGCAAATGAAACTTTAGCATACTAAGTAAAGTTTAAACTAATAAATTTTTGTTGCAAGGTGTGCACCCTTGGTCTCCTTGTGCTGTGCAGCGCAGCGCTCAGGTTCGTGACATGGCTTAATTGCCTCTTGTGGATTCATTAACTCTGGCAATTGTATTTGGCATTAATAGGTTGATCTTTTGGTGCAACGGCAATTGTTTTTGCAACAAATTGGTATCAGAGCTTGGGTCATGTGTTCGAACCCCTTACTTGCGTTGGGGGGGAGGGGGATTGTTGCAAGGTGTGCGCCCTTGGTCTCCTCGTGCTGTGGAGCGCATCACTCGGGTTCATGACATGGCTTAATCGCCTCCCATGGTTTCATTAACTTTGGCAGTTGTATTGGGCACTAATAGGTCGATCTTTTGGTGCAACGACAACCGTCTTTGCAACAATTCTAACATTAAAATTTAAAAACATGGCAATGATTACATTGAGCATTAACAATGTTGGGTAGAGGTTTGGGGGCAAATCAAGAATAACTATAAGAATTGCAAATGAAACTTTGGCATACTAAGTAAAGTTTATATTTAATAAACAATAAAAACATGGCAATGATTGTATTGAACATTAACAATGCTGGGTGGAGGTTTGGGGGCAAATAAAAAATAATTATAAGAATCGCAAATGAAACTTCGAAATACTAGGCTTTTAAAATTAATAAACTTTAAAAACATGGCAATGATTGCTTTGAACATTAACAATGGTGGGTGGAGGTTTGGGGTCAAGGGGTAGTGCCCCTTGTGGGGGTCTGGGGGTAGAGCGCACAGGGGTTTGGGGGAAGAGCTCCCAACAGGGGTCGAGGAGCAGCACCCTTTGTGGGGTTCGGAGGTAACATCCTTAGCACGTTCCATGTTGCGATACAAGGCAGGGTTGAGGGGTGGAGCATTTACCACAAAGCACAAATTAAGGCCTTCAAAACCTCACAAATCTTCATGGCGAATGAAATTCACAATTTTTTTACTTATTTTTTGCAACACCTTGAAGTCCCAAGGACAGTTGGGAGGCTCCTCAAAGTCTCTTGGATGTCTTGGAGTCCCCAAACCAGGGGGCATCTCGGAAATGTACTCGAGACTTGAGTGGTGGTGGTGGGATGGCGGGGAGACGTCCCCATCTCAGAAATGTGGGGATTTTTGGGGGAGGGGGGGTGTGAGTCCCTGTGGAACACTTGATATTTTAGATAGATATTTTTGAAATGTATACACTGCTGGGATATCAATTGGCACAAAATGATATTATTCTCTATCAGCTTTGGTGTTACTTCAATAGCAGTAACTGGACTTCGCTCCAGATTTATTTTATTGTTTGTTAATGCCAGCCATAGTTACCAGGAAACTCCATTATAGGAATGTGGACTACATACCTGTTCCCATGCGTGCAATTTAAGGTGACTACGCTTATATATAATATAGCCATCTCATTATTCATTTACTCACATAACCTAATTTGATTGGTGTTCCCGTCCTGCTCTGTTATCTGTACCCTCATTTCTTCTGGTAACTATGATGCCAACCATTTTCTTAGTTGCATCTATGTTCACTGGAAAGATATTATGGGCTAGCCTGTCTTGAAACTTAGAAAATGTCAAGTATAGGTCAGGATGTATGCAAGTTATCAAAATTGATTTGATGTATATGGTCCACAAACAGGGCTATAGGGCTGAGCATTCAACAACATTTTTTTAATTTTTATTGAGCAAATGGTTGAACTGTTGAATATACTTGTTTTCATAATCCACAAGCACCGGTTATTACAAGCTTCTATTTGTTTGCAGTTGACATGGTTGTAAGTCACAGAAAGTAGAGAGATCCTTGTATAGGGGTTTGGTTGTAAACCACAGAGAGTTGAGAGATCTCTCACAGAGAGTAGAGAGATCCTGCTCTGTTATCTGTACCCTTATTTCTTCTGGTAACTATGATGCCAACCATTTTCTTAGTTGCATCTATGTTCACTGGAAAGATATTATTGGCTAGCCTGTCTTGAAACTTAGAAAGTGTCAAGTATAGGTCAGGATGTATGCAAGTTATCAAAAATTGATTTGATGTATATGGTCCACAAACAGGGCTATGGGGCTGAGCATTCAACAACATTTTTTTAATTTTTATTGAGCAAATGGTTGAACTGTTGAATATACTCGTTTTCATAATCCACAAGCACCGGTTATTACAAGCTTCTATTTATTTGCAGTTGACATGGTTGTAAATCACAGAGAGTAGAGAGATCCTTGTATAGGGGTTTGCAATTTGGTTTGAATATATGTCTTTTGTTATATACAGGTAATGGATAAAATTGTTGTTAAAAAACCAAGGCATTAATCTCTTGGGGCTGCCTTTTGTGATGCATTTTGGTGCTCATATTAACAATTGAATTGCTCTTCCAACCAAGGTATGTCTAATGAATTCTGCCAGTTTTTGTACTATCTGGAAGAAGCACCAATGATGGATTTTCATCAACTCATCTTTGTCGACTGTTCTTATTTGGGATGTTAATGCTCAGTAATGAGGAAACTCCAGTAAAGGATGAGGACCCTATCCCTATTCGTGCATCATTTGGGGACTGTATTTCTTTATAATATATTCATAAGCTTAATTCCTTTACTCTCACCTTGTGTTAAGATGGCGTACCAATACTTATACACCTGCATCTATAGATGGCTGTTAATAACCATCATGTATGGATGATGAGTAGTTAATCTATTGATCTCTATGTATAAATAGTTTTTCACAGGTAAGCAAACTGTATATCATACATTATTGGAGACCAAAAGTGTATTAATGGAAGAGTTCAGAGCTGCAAAAGCCGAAGATTGCCA
The DNA here is from genome assembly GCA_007115665.2 of Sequoiadendron giganteum. Lineage (NCBI taxonomy): Eukaryota > Viridiplantae > Streptophyta > Pinopsida > Cupressales > Cupressaceae > Sequoiadendron > Sequoiadendron giganteum. The sequence goes on from CM021101.1 coordinate 634,569,803, forward strand.
TGCAACTGATTATCAGTTGTAAGCTTTTAATGCATATAAAATTGGCCTATCTCAAGATTTATGAGATACTTGTAAAAGTAATGCCTCCTGAAATTAGTTCAGAACTCTGGGCAGACTTTGTGTAAGCGATGCACAGAAATCTTGCATTGTGTAAACGAAATGTATGTTTTGTGTTGTCATAGACAAAAATTGTATAGTATAAGAGTTAAAAACCTTAATAGCTGAAGATGGCTAGGCTAACTGATTACCTTTTGCAAGTTTTAACCCATGTAAAATCGGCACAATGCAAGATTTTTAGCATATGTGGAAACTGGAAAGTCAGTGCCTCCTAATTTTAGTTTAGAAGCTGGCGTAATTGAAAGTTGGGTTAACTTGTCTCCCCACCAGACTTAGTGAAGCAATCCCTATAAAACTTGCATTAGGGCCAGAATGTATCTAAGCTACTTAGAGGATTAACCAACAGAAGACAAGAAGTGTTATATAGAACTGTCAGGGATCGGGAGTTTAATTTGATGCAAAGAGATGCTCCCTAGGCATAAAGTGAGGGTTAATGATCTGAATATTTAAGAGTTTATAGTTACCAACAGAGATACAGGAGTTTGTCCTCAGTCATTCTATGCCAACTATCAAGAAGGCGGTAAACCAAGACTTAGGAGAGAATTAGCAATGGCATTGAAAAAAATGTGATAAAAGATGTTTTCTTCACGAGCCCTGACAATGTGCATGAAGTGATGGTCTACTAGTGTGTTTGTTTACAACACAGTAGCAAGTAAAATGGACATTGAGATTAATGGACATGATATTCTGCAAATTAAAGATGATGTGCGACTTTTTACTAAGTAAATATTTATGGCTATATTAATAAGTGATAAGTTTAATATTTACATTAATAATTGATTAGTGCCACATCGAGGAGCTGACAAAATATATGCAAAAATTCAAACCATAGAGACATTTTAATATTTTATTAAAGGCATTGTGAAAGCCAACAATCTCGTGTAGAGCAAAGATTGCCTAGCTTGCACAAGTCAAGACAATGGTAGGTACAGATGTAACCTATAAAATGTTTAGTTCAAAACTTGTATTTTTAATGCATGTGGTAATTGCAAAAATTGGCTGCTTCATGATGTTAATCTAAGTTACTGATTCGTTTTTGGATTCGGGTACGGGAATAAGAATCTGGTATTGGATTCAGTCAGTTTCTTTTTGGGGTTGGGTACATTTTGGGTACGTTAAAACAAAAACATATAAAAATCAGAAATATATACATATTTGCAGCAGTAATTAAGTTCAGAATACACCACCATATTAATAGTGTTTGAGCTAATTATATTACACCATAATAATTTGAGTTAATTATATTACAATATAATTATATGATAATAAAAAACCTAGCCATTTGCAAGATTATCAAACAGTATATATGCATACTCCAACATTATATGTTACTGTTGCATTACATAGCGTTGAGAAGTGTTCCAAGGGTTGTTTAGTAGCATAGTGAAATAAAAATGAAAGAGAAAACCTGAGAGCCCATTGTAATAACTGAATATAATAACACAATCTTTTGCCTTTTTAAACCTGCTTGCCAATGGTAGTAAACACGTACGCACCAACAATCAATATGTTTATTTCCCTCAATATACAGCCTCTAAAAAGCAGCCCGATCAAAAGAAGAAAATAATTTAAAAAGTTGGGGCTTTTTATGGGAGGATCGCCCAGGTTCATTGGTGTTTGACAGTACCTTGGAGGGTGCCACAGGTCTTTCAAATCAAAATCACAACTGTGTTTGAATCAGACCTAATTCTGGCTAGGTTTTCTGACGAACTGGTAAACTAGGTATTTAATTAATTTTTTTTTATCAAATTATTAAGTTCAAATGGCTAGGTTTTTTATTATCAAATTATTAAGTTCAGAATACACCACCTATTTGATGTGTTTGGAGGCAAAGATTAGGGTTGGAATCAATATTTTATTATTTAGAAGTCAATTTTAAGTCAAAGTAATAAAAAAATCCAAAAAAAGTCACTTTTTCCGTGGCATGGGCGCTCACACAGCCGGATTTGGTCCTAGATCGTTTCAGATTCGGCCTGGGCATATCCACAGAGCACTTTTCGTACCCTGGACGTATCCGCAGGTTGAAAAACGAACCCTGGACGAATTTGTATCATATCAAATCTGAATCATGAATCCGTATCGTACTGAATTGTATCCGGGCTCTGCTAGGAACGAATCGGTAACTTAGATGTTTAATGAGTCACATGTTAGCCATTTTTCACTAAGACAGGGTTTATAGAATTCAAACTGGAATTGAAACCGATTTTTGAATAAGGTGGTTTCTGTCACTGTCATTAACTCCTCCTTTATTCAATATTTTGGTTTGCTTCCCATTGACTCGATCTGGAATTCTAGCTTATTGCAAATCTTTGATATCCCATGGAAGGGCAGTAGTGCTAACACTTGGCTTACGAAAATGAATAACATACATTTGATAACTGGGAGGGCAGGAGTACTAGCATTTTGCTTCCAAGTAACCAGTGGGGCATTTAGAGTAATCTTCAGGGATGGGAAACATTAAAGCTAATGCTGGAGTGTAGCCAAAAGCGAATAGAATATACAATGAAAAAGCAAGTAGTAATCAATTAGATTGCTAATTGATTAATTGATTTATTAAGCACCCAACAGATTAAACGATCATTTAATAGATTACTAAAATCAATCAATCAATCAGTTAATTGGTTAACTAAATAATTATTAGAAGTCAAATTATTTGAAGTTTGGATTTTAATTTAAAAACATTAAAATTATGAATTTCAAAAACATAATTAAGGCTGACGAGCAAAAGTTCAGAGGAGGATAGTTGGAGGAGTTGTATTTTATGCCAATGTGGTCAGTAGGTTATATTGATAAATCATGTTCTAGTTATGCTGTCAAAAGAGTTACACGGGTTGGTGGTGTTAAGTTTAGTCTTGTTTTTGATATAGATCTAGGGGCAATGAAGGTATTGCAAGAAGCTTTTTAGACTTTGGTACATATTATGCGGCAAGTAGAAAGCCTCAAGTAAATTAGAGTCATTCTTTGCTTATGTTTCATAATTTAATTGAAAGTTATTTATTTATGGGAATTAATTATACATTGATTAACACCCCTTTGATCTGCAGTAGTCAAAATTGAAGAGCTATTATAGATTTAATCTTTAGTTATTGACACTAAAAAATGCTGTCAAACAAAAAGGGCAATTTGGATTTTAATCTATGCTCCACGGGGTTTCGGGGACGGCGAGAACCCGGTATGCCGGGACGAGTTTTTGGTACGGGTGTACTTTTGGGTCATTTTTTAGGGGACGGCAAGGGACGATTGATAAAAAAGTAGAGAAATTTTTAAAAATATAGAGAAATTTCAAATGTTCATAGCATAACATTGATAAAGCATTCATTCTATACATTGTATAATCTTATTATATATCATTAGATTTGAATTGAGATTTCACATGAGAATCGACAAACAAATTAACAGAATTCAAATGCTTTTCATTATCAATGTGCATACATATCATATAAGAGTGATAATTATAACCAAAATGCCCGAAAGCTCCAAGTCTCAACTATGAAATGACATGATAAACATAAAACTAAGAAAATATATCGCTGTCCAGTGTCCCTAATCAGCAAAAGGTAGGTCTAAATCAGCATTGCCCTCGTTATCGCCATCAGAGCTCGAGTCTAAGTCAGTGTCAGTGTCCATATTAATAGAAAGATCTGCCTCAGCCAATGGAACCCCAACCGATCCCTCTAATATGCTGAAATGATGCCCTAAGCTCCTCTCCAACTTGCTGTTTTCTCCTTCACTCAATTGCTCCTCTTTTGCTTTCCTTCACTTCACAATGGAAAAGTAAAAATGAGTTACTTTTTCTCATTTTGGAGCTTAAATGTCACTTACATTAGGTCAAGTGTGATGGGGCGTCCCTTATGGGCCTGCCCATAGCTTTATTTTTATAAAAAAACTTTGACTTTTTTTTAAAAAAACATTTTTTTTTTGCTGAGCCATAGGGTACTGCTAGCCGTACTCAGTACGGTTAGGGTACGGCTAGGCAATACTGGCAGTACCCAAGTCCCCTATTTTTTGGCAAAAAGCCCCCTAAAAGTATCTGAGTCCCCTTTTTTTGGCAAACCGTCCCCTAGAAGTACTGGGTACTTGGAGGGCAAAGGGGCACGGCTAGGGTACGTTTCCTAGTCGTACCTGCGTCCCCGTTTTGTACCTAGTACGGGAAATGGGTAAAAACCATAGGGGACGCGTCCCCGTGGAGCATAGATTTTAATTTAAATTCCAAAACACACTATTTTAAGGGGTTATTATCCTATTATCTATTTAGTCTAAAAAAAATGTTGGGAATAATGAGTAGAGTAGTCTGATACAGGCGACAATGCTATGAAGGAAAATTTGGTCCATGTTGACAGAGTAGGAGCTGTCTCAAGTGATATTTTTCACATTAATCAAGAGTGTTTGTGTTATGTGGTAATATCTTACCTTTATCTAGTTGAAAAGGTCTTTTGTTTACCCCTGCCGAGGGCGATAGACTGCTAAAACTGTAGAATTGAATGATTTGTTATTTTTAACGTACATATTTATAAAAGGAGAGGGTTCCAAGTTCCTCATTAAAAAAGATTATTCATGATTTTATTTGTGGTAAAAAGTTTATTTAATACTAATATGAATCTTTTTAAACTTTTTAGTGGTTACAATAGTAAAGATTAAGACTCGTTAAACTACTAAATTATAGTTGAAAGGCAATATTAAAAATAATACTTATGAGAAAGTGTTAAAAGAGTTTTTTGATTAGCACTCTTTGAATTCTATACTGATTGCTTCCGTAGAAGATTCCAAGGTTCTGTTGTAGAAAATGATAAAAGGATGTTGATCTCGACGTGTCCAATGATGCTGTTGCCTTGGACTTTGCTTTTTTGGGTTCTTGGAATCCTGTAGTTGTCCTAGACTGCCTGTTACACCTAGTAAACTATTATAGATGTTACTAAAGATTTAGTGTAGTTCAAGGCTTATTTGGGATGTCTCATCAAGGGCTTAATTTGTTTGATGCTACCAAAAAGTTCAGTGTGGTCTTGGGTTTCTAAATCTTTGGGTGTTTTTGCTCTTATAGTTGATTGGAATGTCAAGCCCTCATCTGGGGCAGGTTGCTGGGATGTCAAAGCAAATGCAAAAAAAATGATATAATACCCTATTCAGGGCATCATCCAATCATCTGTTTAGGGCAAGAAGTTTTATTAGAAGAAGAGTTGTACTCCAGGCATGGCTTGACTTGCAAGTTTAAGGCTTTTCCTTCTAGTTTAGTAGATTTGCATACCTGGATTACAAATAACTGGAAAACACATTTTAAGAAACGAATAAATATCTATCCTAGTACTTAAGGGTTCTTTCTTCTATTATACAAATCTGTGGAGGAAGATCATGCTTCATTTTGGGCTAAGCGTGCCTTGGTTTTGGGATAACCATGTTATGTTAATAAAGTCTTGGTTCTTGGCTTTTAACCCTACAATTGAGATTTTTTTAGTTACTCCAATATGGGTTCATTTGTCCTTGTCTCCCTTTGCGGTTTTGGTTGACTCTTGGTTTTAAGGTCTTGGGAATGCATTGGGTAGGTTTTTATCCATTGATCCAACTACAAATGGCTTAATGCACTCTTTAACTGCCCGTATTCAAGTTTAGATTGATCTTTTGAAAGGTCTACTTGACAAAGTTTGGTTGAAGGTGGGTAGGGTATGGAAATTAGTACTGGAATATGAAAACGCTTTGTTTCACTGCTCTAAGTGCTTTCATGTGGGTCAAATTGTTGCTAACTGTAATGCTAGTGAGCCATAATCTTCTAAAAACAACTTAGTGGAAAGGAGCATGTTTAGGGCATCTAGTTTTAATCAGCTAGCTTCTGATTCTACTAAAGAATTAGACCACTCCTCACCAAGGTCTCTATAAAATAACATCAAGACTGGTCCTTTGAAAAATCCAATGAGCAAACTTGAGTCACCTTCAAAGGCTAGACTAATGATTGGCAAGAAGGTGGTAATATGAGTATCAAATGACTAAGGAAAAATCTCCAGACAAATGCTAGGCAAGATGAGATAAATGGCACGAATATGCTTGAGGCCTCTCTTGATGGTAATACTAAGGTTGATCCCCAATTGTTCGTAAAGCTTCTTCTGGCAAAAAACTGTGTCAAATATGTATTTGTGTAAATCTTTGGCTAGAAATATTATATTTGCTATGGTTCACATTCCCATTCCACATCCTTTAAAGTGGCGAAGACTTGGCAATTGAAATTGTCTAATGCTGAAGAATGGGGTTTTGGTGAATCACTCTTAGATCAAATAAATCAGATGCTCTAACCTTCTCTGTCATCTTCTGATAATAAATATGATAATAACAAAGATTATAGTCTGATAAAGTTTTGCCTAGAAAACAAATTAGAGGTCATATGATTCTCAAGTCACATACCAAAAACTGATGTTATGATATTGGCTTGGCCGTAGACTTCCTTTAAGTGCCTATCACCCTTTCACAAGATTTGTTTTTTGTTTACTTAATATGTTTTTCTTGTAAGGCTGAGGCTCGTATTTGATTCTCAATATGAAAAAAAATTGGAGACACCGAAAATTGGTCTAGGCCTGCGAGTACACATTCGACATAATTTTCTATAGTTCGTGGTCTTGATTAAATAATGTTAATTATTTAATTACCCTTTTTAACACATATTTCCTCTATTAATTAAATATCCCTTTTTAATTAATTCATTAATTCATTATTAATCTTTATTCAACTTGATTAATTAAATAAATTATATTTATTTAATTATGTTGCGAACTAATTAATTCTTCCCCCTTTATCTATCAATTAATTATTTACCCTTTTATCATACTTTTCCAACTATGATTAAATATCTTTATTTAATTATTCATTTAACCCCCTTTATCTATAATTAATATTTAATTATTCAATTCCGCCTTTTCAAAAGTCAATTAAATAAATGATTTTTATTTATTTAATTAAAGTCTCCTATTTTCGAATGTTGAATTAAATTAACATTTAATTCATATTTAATTATTTATGTCACATTCCTCTATCATTCAGTTATCTAAGTCATTCACTCACTTTCTGACTCGAGATCTATTTTTAGTTCTCCAATTATCTCTGAATTCAACACTAGTTTATCTCTGCGAAAAGACTCTTCGTCACAACTAGTCAGTTAACTAGTTCCAACTCATATGCATGATGTGTTTATTAATTAAATATCTTTATTTAATTAATTAACTCATGTTTGCATTCAAATGCATTAGTCTTCGAGTTCCAACTTTGGCTTTTGCATACAAAGTCTATTTCTTCTATTTTTTGAGATTAAGATCCTGAACTCGTGTTCTAACTCATGTTCTAACTTAGTCTCTATCTTCAGTCTTTCCTGAACTCGTGTTCTAACTCACGTTCTATCTGAGACATAACTCACATCGCATGGCATTCATCAATCTCATCCGTCGATCTCTCTTTCAATTTGAGCCAATCGTTCGAAAACCCAAAATCTATAAAATGGCCTATCATTATCATTATTCCTCCTCCCAAAATCATTCATTTTTTGAGAAGAGAGATTCAACTTCGATATTTTGCTTAGACACTCGACGAAACTATACTTGCATTCAAACACATAAATCTGAGGGCAAGAATACTAAAAAGGCAAAATGGAGAAGAACAATCAAGATAATTCGAAGGGATGAATGCATATTCGGTGAGATCATTTTGGTTTTATTAGTTTAGTTTAGTTCCTCGTTCTTTGTTGTTAGATTTTAGATTATTGTTTAAATTAGGATTGAACTTTGTTATTCTAGCTTGCAGAAAAATCTATCATGTTACATTTGGTGAACCCGACGTGAACACGTTTCAAAATCCGCAAATATTTTCATCTTTCCGTTTTCTGTTCTTTTTTGCAGGTTTTCCATATGGTGCACCGCATTTGTTCCGCAAAATGATGCATCTATATCCACGAACCGCATTTGTGAAAAACAACAACACATCTGTCATCAAAAGCCGCATCTGCGAAGTCACAAACCGCATCCGCCTGTCAACAGTCGAACTGCATCTGGCTAGTAAAATTTTTCACTTGTTTTAGTCATTTCCGTACATCCATATTTTCAGTTTTTGTTTTTTGGGTTGTTTGGATTTTCACTAATGTTTGTTTCAGTTGTGTTTAGGGGGAATAACATAGTGTTTGCAGAATGAAGCTTTGAAGACAATTAAAACCAAAACACAATTTTCTGCAGGACGAAAGCTAAAGAACAATGAACTAATGATAAATTTGCATGCAGGACCTAATGACTTTGTGTTGATTTATTTATTTAAGCAAGCTTTTGTTTGGTAGATAGATAATCGTCGTGTGGGATTAAAATGAATTTTTTGATTGATAGATAGAAAATTATCGTTTGGATTAAAAAGAACCATTGTCTTCTTTGTTTGGTGCTTTGCACATATTTGTAACCCTTACGATTTAGTACACCGAAGTATCCTCTCCCCTTGCGCAGTCATGCGATCATGGGTGTAAGAGAAACGGTTGCTGACTCTAGAACTTGGGCTTGTCTTGGTGGGAAAAAGTACTCACCCCAAGACGACTCAGACCGGTAGCACGTTAAAGCCAAGCGACTTCCAGCCGGTATAGAAAAGTGGATTCTTGGGGAAAGCCCACGAATCACGCGCACTATTCCGACGAGATGGACAAAAATGGACTCTCGTTGACGTTGGATAGTGTCCTACGAGCGAAATGCCCTTATTAAACACCTTGTTGTAGAGTTACCAAAATCCTATCTATTTGTTGGCGCAGCAAAGTCGGCCCTGTGAAGCCGTCTTACATTTTTATGGTTTATGTGTGGAAATGAAATGTATGCCATGGGAGTTTCATGGATACAATAGCTTGGCTGCCCTGTATAAGTGAGTGCCGTGGAGGGGAGCCGGTGGGGTCAAGCTACTAGTCATTCGCCACAAATATGCGTAGTTGGAGAAATCCAAGTAAGAATTCAACAAGTATTGTCCTAAAAGCCTAGGTTGTAATTGTTTTTTGAGTCTTAACAGTCCTTCTATCACAAAAAATTGAAAATACATTGATTGCTGTGTTTGCTCTTTGCTGTATTCGTCCAAATCTTGATCAAACAAACAAAGTCAGTCAATAACTTTCGAGAAAATTTCAATTGTCAGAAAATTGAGTCGCATTTGTCAGTTTAATTGCCGCATGTGTATTAGCGAGTCGCATCTGTTAAGGGAAAAGCCGCATTTGTCTGTCAAGACATTCAATTTTCATAGTCTGCATATCACGAGTCGCAACTATCATACTCTGAGTTGCATGTGTCCATGCAAACCACATCTGTCAGTTTTCGAGCCGCATGTGTATTGGTAAACAACATCTGTCACTTTTCGAGTCGCATGTGTGTTTGTAAACCACATTTGTCATAGGAAAAACCACAACTGTCAGAAACACCGCATGCACTGTCAAAAAACCGCATATGTCAGAATCTGAATCGAACCGCATTTGTCTGTCAACAAAAAACATCAAAAACCACGAGCTGAGTCTGAAAAATCATTGTCACTATTTGCTTTAGGTTCTTCAGATCAACCTTGGACTAGAAAATTGTAAATTTTTCTCAAAAACCTTCCATCAATAGGTGTCATATACATCTTAGTCACAATAAACGTCTTAGTCATAGTCATCCTAAGTTGCATACATATAGATACTTCCTAGGAAATTGCATATCCCAGAATAGATAACTTTCCTCGTCATTGGACACGTCCATGTTTCGGTTTGTCGCAATCACTGAACCTTGTCACTTTAGTCCCATTTAGTGGATCTTTTCAGCTCAATAGTCTAGTTTGAAAAATCCGCTTTATCAATTGTCCTTGTCATCCAATCAGGTTCCTTGGTCAAAAAAAAATCTTTGCATGCATTTACTCCATTAGGCGGTAGGTTATACTCATCTTAGACTCATTTATTGTCATAATCTACTCGAGATTTTGCATATTGCCCATCACATCATGTCACCTTAATATACGTCTTTTAGGAAACCATTTTAGCAACGCCATTTAGTATAAAAATAAAATAAAATCCAAAAACATAGACATAGATCATATAAGTTTTTAGGCATAGTCTGCATTACCCATTTTGAGCAACTTTTTCATGGTCGAAACAAGGTCCAAAAAGAAACACAAAGCAATGACAGACCCCAATGAATTCATCAATCCATTCGGAAATCAACCATCAAGAAGCAAATGCCCACACAAGCCTTTACTTGAAAAACATGTCACTAGAGACACACATGGGCAAATTTACAAAGAAGACATAGATGCAGCAGTTCAAGATCCTGAGTTTGCATCCTTCATGGATGAATGTTTTCTAAATGATCCTCAATGCTATCTAGCAAAGTTGCTAGCAGACGGTGCCAAACTACCCATAGGATTTGATATTCGTACCTTGCAAACACAGTCAACCCAACCATCCCAAACTACAACGTCAACTATCTCTATTCCCCAAATAACCGCAACGATACCAACAGGTATACCAACTCAAACATCGTCAATTGTAAACACAACCCCTTTCAACATAACACAAGGTTTACAATTCACTGCGGGAGAAACTTCCTCCCACCCCTTTGGCACCAACACGACTGGTAAGAGATCCAAAGTTGGTGGGAATATACCTATACCAAACCAAATCATTCAGATAGAAGCATCCCTATACCAAATGAGACAATTCAGACAGGAAACATTCCGATAACAACTTAGACCATTTAGACAGGGAATATCCCTATCCCGAATCAAAATATTTTGATAGGATATATTCCCTCGCCCAATCATAACCCGTCACAAAACATGGCATATCAGAACACCTACATTGATCCAAATAACACGAACACCATGTCCTTGACACAAGTCGACATCCTTCAAAACCAAATGCAGAATCTACAACAAAAGATGGATGACATGTCTATGTCAGGAAAATGAACTATATCAGCACAAGACCTATGTCCATGTCCATTCGACAAAGCACTCTATATGACACCTTTCCCCCATGGATACATTATACCAAATTTGCCTAAGTATAATGGGAGGAAGAATCCTTTAGAGCATATTAGATAATTCTCAACGACATGCATGGACATATCATATGATCCCATGTACTTGATGCGCCTATTTCCACGAACCCTCATAGGGATAGCGTTGGAATGGTTTTCTAAATTGCCATATGGTATACGATCCTAGGGTGAATTGGCTGAGAAGCTTGTCGAACATTTTGCCTTTAACATAGACAACAAAGTAACCATAGCAACCTTGTGCCACACAACACAAGAAGACGGCGAGACGTTCATCACTTTCTTCCAGAGATGGAGAAGTCTAGCTAGCCGTTGTCCAGTCGAAATACCCAAAAAAAAAAAGGTCACAATCTTCATCGAAAACATCAACCCGAAATTGAGAGGTGACTTATGGGTACACTATTGCACTTCATTTCTTGACTTGGTACAAAAGGGGATCATCCTTGAAAAGGGCCTTATTGACAAAGGCGAAATAAAAGTACCAGGCAAGAGCCCAATTGTCCAACATCCAAACGTGTCGAATGATAGAAACAAGTTTTGGTCTAGGAACAAGAATGTCACGAATGACAACATTGTTGATGCTAAAAACATACATACTGGACCGGTTATCACACTTAGAGGATATAACCAACATGCAGACATGATGAAAAATCCAAATCAAATGACTAACTATGTCCAGAACTCGCAACAAAGACCCCAAAGGAGATTTCCCACACGAGAATTTACACCTTTAGGGAAACCAATCGAGGTAGTATTCAAAGAATTGATTAAACATAATCTCATCAAACCTTTAAAACCAAGAGAGTATGATCTTGAACAGTTCATACCTTCATGGTGGGACGATAACGCTTTCTGTGACTATCATTGAATGAAAGGGCACAACCTCCAACAATGTCGCCAATTAAAGAATATCATTCAAGACTTTGTTGAAAACGGATCCATAGAGGTAAACAAGCAAAAAAATACTAAAAACAATGATCATAAGGTCTTTACAGACCCATTACATGACCACACAAAAGGAAACACCTTCGGTTCGGGAACCAAGAACAATCCCTCTACCAATTACACCAACTCCAAATATGACTATGGGAAAGGAAAGACCATATATAGCCTCTAAGCCGCAAATGAACATGTTGATACCGTCATCATTAAGAAGCACCCGAAATGTAATGTGAACACACGCAGGACTTAAATAGTTATTCTAGGCCCTTCTTCTGAACCACCTACACAGAGGCTCAAGTATAGATACAATCTCATCGATCAATTGAGTAAAACCCCTGCACAAATATCTATCTTGGAACTATTGACTTTGTCACTAGAACATCGAGCCATACTTGACAAAGCATTACAGAACACTACTGTTCCCACGGACTTGGATGTTAATCACTTCGAAGAAATGGTGGGATATTTGACCAAATCACATCATGCCACATTTTCCCAACAAGACTACTCGATTGAAAAGTTTGATCACAATGACCCCTTACATCTTGAAGTCCTAGTCCATCAAACAAGGGTCAGACGAGTCTTGGTAGACGGAGGCACAGGTTTGAACTTGTGTACGCTAAAATTGGTTAAGGCATTAGGATTCTCAGAAGACTGTGTAGATACTTTTAAGAGTATAGTCATCAAGGCTTACGATGATGAGGAAAGGTCATCTAAAGGAGTTGTAACGCTCCCTATCAGAATTGGCCCAACGACCATGAACACCAGCTTTCAAGTCTTGGATCTCACCCTTCCATACAACTTGTTGTTAGGTAGACCTTGGATGCACGCAATGAGAGCCATCCCTTCAACATACCACCAATATCTTAAGTTCCCGTATAATGGCACAAAGATCACTATTGATGGTGATCCAGATCCTTTCCAATATTGTACAAGCCTAAGGGACCTTCCACAATGACAAGTACATGCTAACCAAGAGGCCTCATCATCCACTTTATCCCAATATGTTGACCCATCACGTCTCACTAAGTCCATTTCATTCAAACCACCATCATCCACTCCTCAACTTGAGATCCAAGACAAGGGCTGTGGTGAATATAATATAAAGGCATCATACTGCATCAGTCAACAGATTCCACCTAAGGCATATGGCCTACCCATGGCAGATAGAAGACAGTTAGTGGTCATGTTTCATGTTCCCCATACAATGACATTGACCAAATGGGGAGAATTAAGTGAAGAAATTGTGGATCAAGGTGATTCCTAGTTATATCAAGAAGAACATGAATACCCCTCCCCGTCTATTCAAATAGCTAAGGACCAGTATGGAAAAGGCTTTAAGATAATGCAAAATGAGGGCTATGACAGGCATAGTTGGTTAGGGCTATATCAAAATGGAAGGACAGAACCGATCACTGTCTACCCATGACCAAAATACTTAGGGCTAGGGTGTCGCTTAAAATTGGGTATCCTGGTACTTCGTCATCTTTTCAAGAGGAAGTGAGTGCTTGCGCAAACATAGAGATATCTCATGAACCACTTTTCCTAGTTTACGACAAAGCCCAAGTTTACTACAAACCCCCAGTTTATGACAAACCTCTAGTTTATGATGAATCCCCTTACTCAAGCGATGGTGAATGGGAATCCCTTTCATCTACTAGTACCATGAATATAGATGCCCTATTTGGAGAATTGGACCTCAACGTGAAACTTGTACCAAAACAATCTACTCCTCGTCCTCAGAAACACTTGTCCAAAGCAGAATGGCAAGAGAACTATTATTGGAAAACCCTTGATCATGCATCTTGGGCACCTGAAAAAATCATCTTCTGACGAATCGGCCCTCACTATAGTCCCACATCAGAGTATACCTACCCCTAGGAGGAAGAACAAGAAGGAGTTGGTCCAAAACTTCTGCGACCATGTCAATCATTCTATACTCACCTTGTCAGCTGCTACCTTTAAGAACTCCAATGATGACATGCCCCTTATATATCCCAAACTTATCGATTGGGATCAACAAGGTACGCCTATCATAGATACATTCGAGAACGACGAAGCAATTGCTGAGTTCATGGGACTTAGAGAAGGTATACCAAGAGGGGATCATAAGGAAGGTTTTACCATAGACTTGGACGATAAAGCATATTTCGGGGAGTCTATTTACACCTTTAGTCGCAAAAATGAGAATGAAAAGAAAAAAGAATGAAAATAAAAATGATGAGTCCCTAGGTGAAAATCGCAAGGCGCCTTTGGACGATGAAAAAGTCAAAATAAAGGACGTATTCAAGGGCAAAAACCTCTCTGAGGCACCCAAGGATAGAGGTTTAAATATTCTCCCCGTTGAACAAGAAAAGTCACCGATGCTAGTAGAAGAGGCTGTTGCAGTCAACATAGGTACAAAAGCGAATCCTCGGATAATATATTTTGCATCTTCTTTAACAGAGACAAAACAACATGAGTTTAAGGACTTCTTCAAAAAGAGACATAAAATTTGCATGGTCGTATGTTGACATGCCTGGGCTGGATCCAAACCTAATATTGCACCATTTACCATTACAACTAGGTATTAAGCCAGTCAAACAAAAGCTAAGGAAAATGCATCCACAAATCGCTCTACTGGTAAAAGCAGAACTTAAGAAACTCCTGGATGCAGGATTCATAAGGACAATAGACTATGCAGATTGGATATCAAATCTTGTACCAGTGACTAAACCAACTGGGTGCATTCGCATTTGCACGGATTTTAGAGACATCAATAAGGCATGTCCTAAGGATGACTTCCCTTTGCCGAATATTGACATGATAGTAGATCTTACAGCAGGATATGAGATGCTATCCCTTATGGATGGTTTCTCTAGATACAACTAGATTAAGATAGCACCTGAAGACCAACATAAGACAACTTTCACGTGTCCATGGGGCACATACTGTTGGAATGTTATGCTGTTTGGCCTTAAGATTGCAGGAGCCACCTACCAATGGGCAATGACTACGATTTTTCATGACTTTGTACATACCCTCATGGAAGATTATGTGGATGACATTATAGCCAAATCAGAAACAAGGGAAGATCATTTAAAGGTTTTAGACAAGATATTCCAGAGGCTAGATAATCACAATGTTAGGCTAAATCCGAAGAAGTGTGTCTTTGGGGTGAAATCAAGCAAACTGTTAGGGTATATCATCTCTTGAAGAGGCATCGAAGAAGATCCAGAGAAGGTAAGAGCAATCTTAGAAATGCCTCCTCCAACCAGCATTGGTCAAATCAGAACCCTACAGGGGAGATTACAATCCATTAGGCGTTTCATAGTACAACTGGCAGATAAAATACACCCATTTGAACATCTACTCAAGAAAGGAGTACCATTTGTGTGGACACCTAAATGTCAAGAGGCCTTCTAGAAAATCAAGGGCTATTGGCTTACTCCACCAGTCTTAATGCCACCTACAGAGGGAAAACCATTGATACTTTACATCTCAGCAACTCAGTCGGCATTAGGGGCTCTTCTCGCACAACACGATGATCAAGGTCATGAGAGAGCAGTCTATTATATTAGTTGTACCTTAGTGGGATATGAATTGAATTACAACAACATAGAATGTGCCTATCTTGCGGTAGTTTTTGCTACCCAAAAACTTCGACACTATATGTTCAATTGACAAACAATGTTAATTCCAAAGATTGATCCACTTAAATACCTCCTAAGGTAGCTTTAACAGGCCAATTGGCTAAATGGGTTATGATATTTAGTGAGTATGACATTTAGTATGTCGAGAGGAAGGCTATAAAAGGACAGGTGATTGCAGATCAGTTAGCTAATGCACCTATACAGGTAGACCATCCATTAGTGGCAGATTTTTCAGATGAATTTCTCTTCAACATTGACATTAAAACTGAGTGGAAATTGTACTTTGATGGGTCACATACAAATCGTGGTTCAGGAGCTGGTATCTTATTTGTCACACCTCAAGGTGATACCATTCCTAAATCATTTAGAATTGCTTTCCATTGTACCAACAATATAGCAGAATACGAAGCCTTAGTGACAGGTTTAAAAATGGCAGCTCAATGGAAAATTAAGAGCCTACATGTCTTTGGCGACTCTCAACTGGTAATCCGACAGGTAAATGATGATTACGAGACTAAGGATGAAAAGCTTGCACCTTACAAGCGAATGGCTAATAGTTTTAAACAGTATTTCAATGATGTAACTTTTCAACAAATACCACGTATCCAGAATAGAGCTGCAGATGCTATGGCAACCATGGGTTCCTTGTTGGATATTCTGAGTAATGTGCCTAAGTTTGAGTTTTTGGTTGAATAACTGTTGGTCCCCGCTTATGATGTCCCCGATATTGCGATAGTGTGTACCATTGTTGGTCCTACGTCTCCTTGGTATAAAGACATATTCGACTACCTCACTGACCAAACCTTACCCCAAGACTTTTCCAATAACCAACGCCGAACCTTTATCCGAAAGTCGGCTAAGTACACCATCATCAGAGAAACCCTATATAGACGTACCTTAGATAATGCCCTAATGAGATGTCTCGATGTTGAAGAAGCACAAACAACTTTGTGAGCAGTACACGAGGATATATGCGGATCTCATTTGAGTGGTCCTACTCTAGCCCATAAGATTATGAGACTAGGTTACTATTGGCCTACAATGGAGAAAGACTCATACGTCTTTGTAAAGAAATGTAGACAATGTCAAATACATGGAGACTTGATAAGAGCGCTAGTGCAAGAGCTTCATCCAATTACTTCATCATGGCCCTTCGCCCAATGGGGACTTGACCTCATAGGTAAGATACACCATCATCTAATGGCCACAAATTCATCATCACCGCCACCGAATACTTCACCAAATGGATCGAAGCTATTCCCATGATATAGATAACCAACACACAAATATCTAAGTTTATCCTAAACTATATCATTTGTTGGTATGGTGTACCCCAATCCATAATCACAGACAATGGCCGCCCATTCAAGAACCAAGAAGTATGCCATTTATGTGAAGAATTCCACATCAAACACCATTTCTCCACCCCATATTACCCACAAGGTAATGGCCAAGTTGAGGCATCTAATAGGACAATTGTTAGAATCCTTAAGAAGACTGTCAATGATGCTGGTCGTGATTGACACCTACAACTTAATCCCGCCTTATGGGCTTATCACACAAGCATCCGTACTCCCACCGATGCCACTCCATATTCCCTTATATTCGGGTCTGAAGCTATCTTACCTATTGAGGTTGAAATACCTTCTCTACGGGTATCCTTGAAGAGTCATATTGACAATGAAGAATACCATGTCTCTAGGTTACAAGAGCTAGAATTGCTGGATGAACGAAGACAGAAAGCATTAGATCATTTACAAACATATCAGAATCATCTTCGTCGTAGTTACAATAGGAAGGTTCTCAATAGACACTTTGACATTGGTGACTTGGTATTAATGGAGAATCCTAAGAACCAAGCTGAACGAGAAAAGCCAGGAAAGTTTGAACCTAACTGGTTGGGGCCGTATATTGTCACAGAAGCCTTTGGAAGCCTTTGGATCAGGAGCGTACCAACTCTCTACTCGTGAAGGAGAACCGCTTTTTTTCCCTATCAACAGTCTGCATATAAAGAGGTTCTACGCTTAAGTCTCTGAGAATCCGTGTCTTAATCTGGAAAAATACAAAAAAACAAAAAAACAAAAAATAAAAAAAATGGTTACCTTGATGAAAACCTGGCAAACAGGCATCTTTGTAACACCAAAAAAATTGAGAAAATAAAAAAAGTAAAGAGAAATAAATCCGTCCACTAGTGAAAATCGCTTCGATGGTGCTATGGATAAGTACCATGGTGAAAACCTGGAAAACAGGTGCCATGTGTAGTCAAGCTCGCTCTTCTGTCTACCAACATTCTAATCGGACTTTTTCACCATCACTCATAATAAATGATTGTCTTATCCATTACTTGGAACGATTGACATCTAGCGTCCATTTCGTCATATTACCCACTCCATCTTCCAAATCATATTCCCGACTGGGGGAAAATCCTTGATTTGTGCCCTAACACCTTGTACATAACGTCACACCATCGAAAATATCCTGAAAAATCCCAAAAACATTATAAAACATCAAAAATCCAAAAAAAAATCAAAACAATCAGAAAATCCCAAAAATAGAGTCAAGTCAATCATGTCATGTCAGTCATGTCTAGTCAATCATGTCAAGTCAGTCATGTCTAGTCAATCATGTCAAGTTGGTCATGTTAGGTCAGTCGTAGACATAGTCGAACTACGTTGCCTCTGGACTGGGACGTAGGCAAGGCCATCAATCGATGTGCCCCCAAGGCATTAGGTCTGTTAGTCTAGGTTTTTCATGTATCACACACATTAAAATCATGATGCTTTGTATATTCAAAGTCATTGGTCGTGTCGAACTACGAGGTCTTTGCATGTATAATGTAGGCAAGGCTAATCAATTGATGAGCTCCTGAGACCACACTAGGTCAGTCCAATAGGGTTCATTCACAATCACTATCACACAAGTTGCATATCATAGTTTACGGTATCATCTCGTATCATACACTATCAATACACACACCACACTTTTAATCAGTCAAAGAATCAAAACAAGTCATGCAACAACAAGGAAAAACATCTCAAGGTCATCAAGTCAACATCAAACACATTGTCAAAGTGATCAACCTATGTCTTACCCAAGATATGTCTTTCTTGTCAACAAATGTCAACACATTGTTGTAGTCTCATGTGGCTTGTCACTTCAACGCCATCAGACTCCAACGTCTTATACGACACGTGTCTTTCTGAAACTAGGCTTTGTCATGCCTTATATAGAAGTCACCAAGTCGAACCTAGACTTAGTGTCTTATGCGATATGTGTCATTCTCTCACATTACGCTATGTCAAACATCAAACATCAAACAATCCCACAAGATCGAGTTTTGGCGAATACATTTATTTGGCTTTATGACTTTATATCTTATTTTGTCTTATCTTTCTATTGATTTGTGCAAGATCCTGTTACTAGCTTTCTCAAGGATGTCCCTTGAAGGATTTAGAGAGGCAACGATGTCTCAAGACTCTTTTTCTTTGGCTGTTGTCTGTCAACTGTCTTTTTAACATTGGTTTTTGAGTCATGTTACTAGTTTCCTCAAGGATGTCCTATCAAGGATTTAGAGGAGCAATGACGTCTCATGACCCGTCTTTTATTTGTCTGTTGTCTGTGGTTTGTCTCGACAAAGCGACTGGGGCATCTTGTCCTTAGTCTGAGTTAAGACACTCCTTGTCTACGATTGTCTGTTTTTCATAGGTGGATAACTTTGTACACTATGGTCTATCTCATATCATAGTGTGTACTATCCATCTATGTCATGTCTCGCCCAATGATGATAACAAGCAAGTATAGCATATTTGGCACAATATCGAAGATTATATCTTTTTCTCAATCGATCAACCGTCATTATATCATTTTCTCAATCAATCAACCTTAATTATTTCTTACTAACATTCTGAATTCATTCTCATCCTAACTTTTCTCTTCTTTAACATTAAGACAAGGTCCTGTGACACAATAAAAATATTAGATCATTTGCATTTGCATACATTCGATAAGCATTTCATATAGTTGCATTACATTTAAAACATTATCATCTTCATTACATAGATTCAAAATCATGACATAATAGGCATTGCATCATCATAAACATACATAATGTAAGCATCATGTAGAACATTGCATCAACTATCATAAGTAAATTAAGACATCCACATCATTTATTAAATGCATAACTCATAAACATATAGAAAAACTCATTAAACACGTGTACATACATCATTTAGGAAACATAATCATCTAGAAATAATGCATCATCCATAACATAGAACTGCATATCATGTAGAAGCCACCAAAATCATATATATATATCACTCGAAAATAATGTGTCACAGTACAATGTCTGAATGTAACCATAAATAAAACATGAGCTCGCAGGCTCTCTGATCAAAATACAAATGTCTACATAAATAACTCCCTGTCATTGTGTCCCGCTACCCCTACTATCACGTGGTGATGGTGGTGGGAAAAGACTCGAAGGTGTTCTCTGTGAGGTGGAAGGCCTATCATATGGGCCTATCCTCGATGGTCCTACCACCCCCTTAATTCTCTGTGTCCTTTGACTCCTAGTATGACCCCTGCTCTGACTGCGCACCTCTGAAAAGGTAGGATCTGTCTCTCTACTAGTGTTGCGGCTTCATACAGATCCCTGTAATAAGTGGCTCTCTCCACCGATTTGACCAACTCTCATACCATACCATTAGATGAGGACCCACTGCAAAGGTGTCTAACCTTTGTGAACTGCTGCTCTATTTCATGCCTCCGAGCTATCGCCTGGTCTCTCTCCATGAATGCACTATCCCTCTCTAAACGAGCATTGTCCCTCTTGGCATAGGCACTATCCCTCTTTGTGTAGGCACTATCTCTCTCCAGTCTCATCGCATCAAACTCTGCCATCATGAGTCTTGAGTCTCTCCTCCAAAGCCTCCCTATCGCCATCTCTAGGAGCATCCTCCTCACGTCTCTCCTCCACGATCCGATCTCTGAGCTATCTCTCCTGCTCCTCCATCTGTGCATCCTCCTCCTCATCATCATCCTCCACATCATCCTCTCCGTATCCTGCCAACACACCTAGAGGGTCTAAATCCATCTCTGCATCCAAATCCTCTGCAATATCCTCTACTCCAACATCTATCTCTGCACGCTCCTCAACCAATACCTTCACTGCAGCATGCTCACCCCCAGCCTGTACATCCACTCCCCCTCCGATGTCCAACATCAATACATCCTGAATTGCTGCCTCACAGATAGGTGATAGACCACCTACCCGACCCCCTCTTCGTCCTCTCCGACCTCGCTTGCCACCTCTACCATCACCATCTCTCCCACCTACTCTCCCCACTCTAGCACCTCCACCTCTCCGTCGTCCTCTAGGCTCCGTGCCTCGTCTCTCTATAGGTGTCGGCTGATCTGGATCTGTGTAAGGAACAGGTCGATGCTCTACCCACCATGCGTCATATGCCGCTGTCGTACTTGGGTCTGCTAATCCATCCCTCCATCCCCACTATACTGGCTGTAGTGCCTGTATCTATGCCTCTGCTATAGCTACTAGAATCATAGGTCCCCAATACATAACCTCTCTGGATGAACGAGCAAACTCTGCTCTACCCCGAGGCTCATCCTGAACCTCGTCGAACAGTCTCAGAACTCTGTCTGGAAGGTGTCGCTCAATGATGTGTACATTGGAAACAATCCTCCCAATGAGATATCGTGTCTGTCTGCAGAATGGAAAATGTGTATCCTCATCAATCCACTCCTCACAATCCATGTAAGGTCTCCACATAAACTGATCCAAAATGTCAAGTGCATGTCTCCAGTATCCTATGTCTCCAACATGTGTCTGCGTAATCTGACCTGTGTATCGAAACACATAGGGATGTCTCTCTGGCTTCTCTACAGTAACTGGAGGACGAAATACAACTATCCTCTCCCAACCCCATACCATCAACAATGTAGTCCCACAACTCAATGACTGTGCATCTTTGTAGGAAATGTCATGTAAATGAAAGTATAAAATCCCGAGTAGACATGGACCCCATGCATACCTCATCTCTCTCTCTAACATGCCGACCAACATAGCTCCCCATCCCACTGGAAATCCGTGACCCTATCTGTCAGGCATCACTATACCCCCAATCAGGGTACATAGGATATAGTCGATCCGATCGTATCTGTCTACTAACACTGGCCATCTAATCTTGTAGTGATTGATGTCGAGCCTATTGATGTCATCGATCTAATAAAACCTCACCAGCTCAACCAATCCTCGCTGGATATCGTACATAACCCGCTCTCCTCTGACAGGCAGTCTCAAAATCTTGTACACATCCTCCAATGTGACAGTGGCCTCCCCAATCGGTAAATGAAACAACGATGTTTCCGAATGCCATCGCTCACAAAGTGCCGTCAACATCCCCCTGTTCGCCCAAATGACAGGCATCGACAAATAGTGACGTAGACCTAGCTTCCATAGAAGCCGAATCTCTACACTCGTCAAACTATCTCTCAAATCAAATGTATCTGGTCGTGACTCCCGCGTATATATAGGATCTAAAACCACCTGCATTTAAACCAAGATGTCAAGAATTTTCAAGTTTTCCTTATAATTTTTTTTTCAAAAATTTTACTAGTCAAATGCGGCTCGCTTTAACAGATGCGGTGCATTTTTGCAAATGCGTTGCAACAAGCCTCACATGCGGTGCATATTACATATGCGTTGCACGTTTTTCAAAACCCCTGTCAAACTACTGCACATGCGGTTTACTAAGCCACATGCGGTGCAGTTTACCTACTTGTCTCTCTACAACATATGCGTTGCAACAATGCATATGCAGTTCACAACTACACCTGCGTTTATCCCTAATGAAAATGCGTTGCATAACTACACATGCGGTGCATAATACTTCACATGCGATCATTCCCTAAACAACATAATCTAGCCTACACGTGTTTTAGAAAATGCGTCATTTCGCAGTTAGATGCGGCGAATACAACGGCATATGCGTCATTTACGACGCACCACATTTTCTTAATTACTTTTGAAGTGCCTAAAAATATGTGCAAAATTAACTTTGACAAGTTCGTTTTCGGGTACATACCGGTGGTCTTGCATTGGCTGGCCTCTTGAACGTCCAGATCCGATAACCGCGATGCGCAGCGTATGGAATGGGTGCCATTTCGTCAGCCAGTCAGAGCAAAAATTCCTCTTTTCTTCTCTCCTCTGGGTGAAAATGAATTGGATTTAGCCCTAATTCCTATTCATAGGTGGGTTAAAAATGGCATTTCTTCAGCTCTTCTCTATTGGCCGCTTAGCCTTTCACATTCAAACGACCCGTACTCATCTGTATCATCTCCAAATTCAATTCTGTCAACTCCACATTTCTAACTATCAAATTGACTTATCGGGAATATTTCTTGATTATTTTGAAACTTTCCAAAATTTGTCAATTTTCCCGAGGGGGCATACCCTAACCTGTTTCATGCTGGGGCACGATCGGAGCATATTTTCTTTGACACAACGCTGTAACAACATTGTATCAAAGAGGAGCAAACTGTAGACACCGAAAATTGGTCTAGGCCTGCGAGTACACATTCGACATAATATTCTATAGTTCGTGGTCTTGATTAAATAATGTTAATTATTTAATTACCCTTTTAACACATATTTCCTTTATTAATTAAATATCCCTTTTTAATTAATTCATTAATTCATTATTAATCTTTATTCAACTTGATTAATTAAATAAATCATATTTATTTATTATTTTGTGAACTAATTAATTCTTCCCCCTTTATCTATCAATTAAATATTTAATTACCCCTTTATCATACTTTTCCAACTATGATTAAATATCTTTATTTAATTATTCATTTAACCCCCTTTATCTATAATTAAATATTTATTATTTAATTATTCAATTCCACCTTTTCAAAAGTCAATTAAATAAATGATCTTTATTTATTTAATTAAAGTCTCCTATTTTCGAATGTTGAATTAAATTAACATTTAATTCATATTTAATTATTTATGTCACATTCCTCTATCATTCAGTTATCTAAGTCATTCACTCACTTTCTGACTCGAGATCTATTTTTAGTTCTCCGATTATCTCTGAATTCAACACTAGTTTATCTCTGTGAGAAGACTCTCCGTCACAACTAGTCAGTTAACTAGTTCCAACTCATATGCATGATGTGGTTATTAATTAAATATCTTTATTTAATTAATTAACTCATGTTTGCATTTGAATGCATTAGTCTTCGAGTTCCAACTTTGGCTTTTGCATACAAAGTCTATTTCTTCTATTTTTGGAGATTAAGATCCTGAACTAGTGTTCTAACTCACGTTCTAACTTAGTCTCTATCTTCAATCTTTCCTGAACTCGTGTTCTAACTCACGTTCTAACTTAGTCTCTATCTTCAATCTTTCCTGAACTCGTGTTCTAACTCACGTTCTATTTGAAACATAACTCACATCGCATGGCATTCATCAATCTCGTCTGTCGATCTCTCTTTCAATCTGAGCCGATCGTTCGAAAACCCAAAATCTATAAAATGGCCTGTCATTATCATTATTCCTCCTCCCGAAATCATTCATTTTTTGAGAAGAGAGATTCAATTTCGATATTTTGCTTAGACACTCGACGAAACTATACTTGCATTCAAACACATAAATCTGAGGGCAAGAATACTAAAAAGGCAAAATGGAGAAGAACAATCAAGATAATTCGAAGGGATGAACGCATATTCGGTGAGATCATTTTGGTTTTATTAGTTTAGTTGAGTTCCTCGTTCTTTGTTGTTAGATTTTAGATTATTGTTTAGATTAGGATTTAACTTTGTTATTCTAGCTTGTAGAAAAATCTATCATGTTATAGAAATAAATTATATTAAATAAGATTCTTAATCGACACAATTTGTTATTTTCTTTTATGTAAAATATTTTATTTTTTTAATATTAACAATAGAAGTCAAATCCACTGTCTTTATTCCCAAAATTGATGCTCCTTGTATGTTCAAATTATCTTCTCTACTCAACAATTTAATCCTCTGCCCTAATTATCTTATTTTGACTTCACACTGTCTGCAGATCCAAAATGTCTTTTTGTATGGCTAAATCTCATCTCTAAGAACAAATACCTGTTGGGTATTTTGACTACGTCTTTCAATGTTGTTTTGTATAGGTTTCAAACATTTTTCCCTAACTAAATAATCCGATGTGAAATTGTTCTTGAGAATTTTAATTCTTAGTTCATTTTTTGCACTTATTTTTCAGGCAGAACTTTAAATCCTTTATTAAGTGAAAAAAATGTGTTTTCATTTGGGCTTATATCTTATTTTTATGTTTATCGAGGTTATATAATGATAAAAGAGTATTTTTGTGTAAATGAACCTTGGATTGTGGTCATGTTAATATGGTTAAAAATCATGCATTTGGATTTATATATTATTTGTATGCCTGTTCAACTATGATATACTAATGAGATGCATTTTTTGTATCAGTGAATCTTCTTTCTTTTTTTTTTTTTTTCTGAAAAAGTATCAATGAATCTTAGACTGCAACCATATTCATCTATATCTAACTGCTTTCAGTTTATATCTTATTTTTATGTGAAACTTTATAGTGGTTGTTGGAGGGAGAAGAAGCATCTGATATAATGACCATGAAAGAATAGTTGAAAAAAAGAAGCTATTTAGAGTTGGTCAATAAAATAGTTGCATTGTCAATCAAATAAAATAAATATACTATTTTTAAAAATATTTAGTAAATGGGGTTGGGGTCCTAGTTCAGTTGGCTAAATTTTTTCTGTTGCAAGAGGTTGGTCACGAGGTCTAGTCTCCCCCACCCCTGGGCCCCGGAGGGCCGCCGATCACATTAATAATAAAAAAATAAAATAAAAATACTTAGTAAATAAAATAAATTAGTGACATTAATTCTTTTTAAATAGGTAATAAATAAAATAACTTTAAAGTAAAATAATGTAAATTTTAAGTGATTTTTTTAATAGAAATATAATTTTTAAACCTTACATTATTATGACAAAAAATCATGAATATATAATATAGTAAAAATATTACATTTAATTCAGATACAAAATATCTTTAAGTAAACTTTAATAAAAACTACTAGTTTAAAATAAACTTAAAATATTAATTTATCTAATTTTTATTTAGATTTGTCATAAAATTATTTCTTTTATTTTTAATCAAAATTTTATTTGACAATAATTGAAGGCCAACCACTTGATACCCATGCACTTAAATATTTATTTTCATGGAAAAAGCAATTGACAATGGTCGATGGAGAAGGAATGGGGAATATAATTCATTTTATTTTTTCAATTTGTAAAACGTTTATTGTCTTATCCAGTGTCACTTAATTTTTAGTATTGTTACTCAATTATACAATAATTAATCTAACAATAATATTTTATTTTCCATTGTTAATTCTTTAAATGGACTTTAGAGTTAATTTCAAATAATATTATTACTTTCTTAATGGTAAAAAAAGGTACTTTATTTTTCTTGGGTTTATTTTGAGTTTTGATTATTTTTAATGTAATAATAAGTGTAAAAGTGGTATAATATTTGGTGAGAGTAAGTATATGATGTGTATTTTATTTTATTTTTGGGATTGGTTTTGATCTTGTTCTTTTTGCATTTACGATAAAAACTTAGTTTGGTTGTACAAAATGTTAAAATGAACCTAAAACTTTTAAATTTCGAATTCAAATTTTAGAGTTAACGAAACCCTTCTAAGTAGTTATTATGTGTTAACTTGAAGTGTGAAACATTTCACTTGTCATCTTTGGAGTTGTATTCAATGACTTAACCTTAATGTATTTTTACACATCTAGATATAGTACTTAGAGATCAATGAAAATGATATCTAGTATTATCTAAGCATCATTACTACATTTTATCATCTAGGATATTTTGTGTAAGATTGTCTATTGTATTTGATCCTTGTTCATAGTTATTGAAGTGGTCCATCCTAGGGTTTGACCAAAGGAGGATGCTTCTTACTTAGCATATTCTTTAAAGGTGTTCTAATCATTCAATCAAACATTATAGATCACAAACATTTTGGTGAACCAAGAAGCAAACATTAAATATTTAGTAGAGATTGGATCCACACACCAAAGTTTAGATCTATGGGTTTGGATTAAAGCCACAAACCACACAAATCACTTCTACAGTCATGAAAATGGCCAAGATAGGCAAATGAGTGTCTAGATTCCAAAGTATTCATCTATTTAATTCCAATTGTCTTGTATATTGACACATCATTTTTAGACATCTATCACCACACATGCATTATATTTCTATCTAAGTATCTTTATTTATTGAATTTTCCTCATTTATCTGAGTGCATTACTCTAGGTAGCATTTTCACTCTTTCCACTGAATCCTCTCCACTATTGTACTTCCACATTCGAGGATCATGTACCATTTGTTTGTGCTACATCTAGTCCTTTCTACATTTCTAGTTTCATCCACTCTTATCCTACTGACACCCCACCTAATTCCTCCCTTTCCAAATTTTGAGTTCCATCCTTCCTCACTCTATTACTGTTCGACCTTTCTTTTTTCCTTCCACCCTGGTCTATCATCCCTCTAGTCCCTCTAGTCCCATCTTCTTTTCCTTTTCCCCCTTTTTTTTCTTGGCACCCCCTCCATTTTCCCTAATGTCACTACCACTACCATTCATACCTCTACCTTGAATGCACTCATGCGAAGCTAGATAAAGTTGATTCCATGCCTAATAGGCTAGATTCTATTTCTTATTCTTTAGCACATTGCACTCCTTTTGCATATGAAACTTTGAAATCTCTAGTAACATAGAGTTTTGTGTCGCCTTGTTTTGAGTTGTAGAATGAGAAAGGTGATACTAATACTCATATGCAACCTTTTAATTCTAAATGCTTAGGTTATGCGTATGATGATGAAATTTTGGCTAAGTTATTTCCTCACTCTCTTAGAGATTGTCATTCAATGGTTCTATTATTGGCTCTTGCCTCCATTCATTTTCTTATTTGACTAAATTCAAGTTTAAAAACAATTGTTTTATTTGAGTTTGCTTAAGGCTCTAGTGATAAAATCAGTGATCATGCTATCCAATTTCAATCTCTTTATGCTTATAACATTATTTAAGATTAACATAGTTGAACCTTACTTGAAATGTCTGCGAGCAGGAAGAAGTGCACTGTGAAACGTTCTTCTGTGGACGGGTTTGTTGCTTCTCTTGTGGACGCGAGTCTGCTTTCTGTGGGCGCGGCGACCTGTGTGCTTGGTCCCTCTGCTTCGCTGGTGACGCTGGGCGGGTGTTTAGACGGAGATCTACGGGAAGAGGTTTTGGATGGCGTTGGGTTGCAGAGCTTGGGTGTGGCTGCTCTGGAGCCATTGTCCGCTGTGTCTGGTGCGGGGGGGAGGTGGCTGCGTTGTTGGGCCTCCTCCTATCAGTATTTCTTCCTTGCTAGAGATTGGTGGTGTTGTGGATGCTGCGCTGCCTAGTGTGGGTGCAACTGTCCCCTCGACTGCTCTTGCTTCTGGTGTTCCTGCTGGAGTCCTTAGCTTTAGGGCTACTTTGGGGGGTCATCGAAACTCCTCTGAGGTGGTGTCTAAGGAAGGTGCTTGTTCTATGCTTGATCCGGCTAGGATTCAACCTTTTTCTTGTGCTCGTGCTTCCCCCGTGGTAGTTTGTGGTCTTAAAGTAGCTGAAAATGAGGATTTCTATTTGAGGCAGGGTGTGGTTTGTAGGTTTAATGGCTTGTAGCCCTCCCTTCCTGAGCTACATGAGTGAGTTTCCGTCTTTTGGAAGCCTGTTGTCTTTGGGCAGATTGAGTTTTATCCCAGTGCTAGGGGTTTTTTCTTTGCTACCTTTCCCTCCCCTACAGAGTGGGACTATGTGTTGGATAGGGGGTGGATGTGTGGTATTCATTCGCTATCCATCAGGCCTTGGTCTCGCTCTTTCAATCCTCTAATTGAACTGTTGAATATCAGACCAGTTTGGATCCGTCTGCTGAATCTACCTCTCCAATTTTGGGAGCATTCTTGTTTTGAAGCTATTGGCAACTCCATTGGATGCTTTTTGAAGGTGGACTCTACGCCTCAAGATTTTAGGCATACTATGATGACTCATATTTTAATTGATTTGGACATCTCCAAACCTCTTCATGGTGATGTGGTTTTAATGGTGGTGGACAAACCCTGGTCACAACTATTGGACTATGAGGGCCTCCCCTTTCATGTAGGAGGTGTTTTTCCACTGGTCATTTGGCCTTTGGTTGCCCTCTTGCTCGTCGCAAGGGTGCTTCTACTTGGTGGAAGAATGCTCTCTTGGACCACCTCACGGTTGGTTCTCCCTCTTCAAACGATTCCTCTGAGGAGGGTGACCCTCTTGTTCCTCTTCTGGTGTCTGAGCCCTTTTAGGCTCCTCTTTCGGCTATTCCTTCCATGAAACCTCTGTCTGTTGTCGATGTTCTGTTGGTGCCTACTCGTCCCTCGTTAAACGACTTTGCTGGTCCTTTGATCGCTTTTGCCTCTTTTTCTTTGCTATCAACTCTCTTGCTGCATGTTGGCTCCTCGCCCATGGTGGCTATTGTGGATCTGCTCCCCTCGCCCCGCTCGGTGGATTTCGATTTTGAGTCTTCCTGGTCGGTTGTGCTGATGAAGAAGAAGGGACTCCCCAAATCCATTGCTACTTCGCGGCTTCGGGTTTTGGAAGTCAGATTAGTCCCCTCTGGTTCTGAGGTTGTTTAATCTTTGTTGTTAGAGTTGTCAGTCAGTTGTTTCTGTTTGTTTTTCTCCTAGTTCATGTTCCGTTTTTAACTAGCTTCTTTTTGGCCCTTTGGGCTCCTTATGAAGGGTACAACACCCTGTAAATGTTGCTTATCTTATCAAAAATATTTTTTTTCATGACGATTTACAAGGAATCTGTCCAATGATTATTATCAACAATCAAGAACAATGTTGATTTTAACAATTAATTCTTGTACGGATTTATATACTCATGTAAATAATGTAGAACTAAAATTGCTTGTTTCTAATGAATTGAAATATGGATCCTCTAATACCTCTTTCATACCTTCTTGCCTTTCTAAAATTTAAAAATCTTATTAATATTTGGCTATGGAGATAGCCACCAAAAATCAAGAAGCTTCAATGTAAGCATAGAGAGAACCAAAATGAGGGAATGATTCTATTCTATTAAAAGATGCAAATATACAAGAACAATAGACTGGATTAGATTACTCATATAAGAACATTGTGGATATACATAAGATATACCACCAAGAGATATGAATGTACAACATCTCCACCAAATAAGGAAATTACAAACTACATGATACAAATTAATTTATTATCTATCCAAGTAAGCCTATCCTATCTTAGGTGCATAATATGCAATAAAATAATTAACTAAATAATAATACTAATGCAATAACATCCCCTATAAGCATAGCTTAGGTGAGAATGAAAGATAGATAAGCAAGTCCTAGTAAATGTGTAGCATGTTATGCACAAAATGTTCCCCTTGTTAAGACTCAATGTAATAATATCAATTTTTTCTCATTCCACCTCCTTTGTGTGTTTTGACTCTAATCACCCACTGCTGATAATTGATTTGGGAAGTCTTTAGTTGGGTCCTGTTGGTGTTAATAAACTCTTGTACCTAGTTCATTCATTACTAGGGAACTTATTTACATGTTTGTTAAGTTTACTTAGGTCATAGGAAGGAATCTTTCTAGAAAGTGTTAGTTGTCATTAGTTGTCATCTTATCTTTTGACAACTACTACATGAACCTAGGTAAGTGTGACAAGTTGTCTCATGTCATATGATTAAGACACTTGTCACAATCCTATGACATCTTGTATCTCACCTTGGCTATATAACCAAGGGGTCTCTACTCATTGTAACAACACATCATATCATTGAATCATATTGATAAGAATACAGTCTATTCTTGTCACATTCTATTATCTTTTTTTGTGCTTTCCATTTGGTCTCAAGATCTTGACAGACATAGCCAATTCTAACAGGTCCTCTGTACTAAATTTTTCCTAAGGATTCTCAATCAATGTTCTTAGAAAAAATCCATAGTAGACTTATTTGAGGGGTTATATTTTGGTTGATGGATGATGTTTATTTTTGTGATGTTGGTTGTGTGTGGTCTTGTTTTGAATTTATGTGCATTTTTTTGTGGGGCCCTTGTTCTTCTTGAGTTGTGGGCCTTCAGGTGTATTTAGGACCAAGGGGCTAAGTCTTGAGGCCTTTGGTCCTCGTGAAACCTTTGACCCTATTGTCTCTTCTTTTCCATATCCCTTTTTTATTCCCAAAGTTGTGGAACCTTGGGGGGACATGACACCTTGGAACCAAGTTCCAAGGTCCTAGGTTTGCTCGAGGTCTCGAGGTTTGTCTTGTTTCCCTTGCTCCCTAGTTCCCAATCTCTTCAAAAATTTGATGCTCTATCTTCATTATATCTTGATCCTTGATTCTACCATAGAATTGGGATTCGGTTCTTCCTTCACCCACTTTCCTAAGTCCCTATCCCATGTCCCTTTCCACCCCCAAGCCTAATGTCCATATCTTGTTAGAGCCTTGATCCTCAAAAGAACGCGTCGACTATGAACCATCCCTCAACTCCTTGGTCCCTTTGTTACTTTGATTCCCAATTCCTTAAAACTCCCAAACTTAGATTGTTATATCCCCATTGTTACCTCAGTTTTGGTCCACCAATACCCATCCATTTTCAAAACCTCCCTTATCTCATTTTGAAACATAAGTTGGAGCCCAACAAGTAAAAAGAAAAACCTTGCTTTATGTTTGCGACAAAGGAAAAGATTAATGTTCAATCAAAATTTCAAAGTGGTACCAAGACCAATTTTGGAGCTTGACGAGGTTCTCACAACCTCATCGATGCTCGACTCACCACTCAGAACCCAAAGGTAAAGGAAGAGATATAAAGAGCTATGGAAAAGGAGAAAAGTAAAGGGACGAATGAAGTAACAAGGCGGGGCTTGATAGAGGTTCCAAAACCTTTGTCGGACTTAGACATGGTTTTTAAAACCTATTAAACTTTCGACTCTTTTAAAAGGTTGGCACCCAATCAACAACACTTAGCACACAGTGAATATTAGACCCGAGAACCTGACCACCTCAGCAACAACAATTGTGCATTTATTTCGATGAAATCATGTGATTTAAATTATATTGTATTTTAATTTTTATCATCCTTTTAAAGAATCGGTTGCAAGGTTCTTTGACATTTACACTTCAGAAGATTTAAATATGTAATCAAAAGATATTAGAGGGGTTCTCTTTTTGGGCCCCCGATTGCACTATGATGTAAGAGGGAGATTTTATGAAAAGGAGGAACAATAATATTTTGCTTTTCCTAAAGGAATTCATTTGTCTGTGTGCATCTGAAATTGAATGTAATACTTTGGTGTTTATTTCTAATTTTGTGAGCTTAGGGTAAATATCTGGATATTGCTTTTATGTGTAAATTTAATATTCATTTGTGTGGCATTCATTTTCCTTCTAGAATATTGTTAAGTTGATGTCTAAAATCGCTATCATTAGTATGTTCAATCTGTGAATTGGAGTGCTGGTGATATTTCTTTTGAACTTATTTCTAGCTATCACCGACCTATATCCAATCTATGAGTTGGAGTGCTGGTGGTATTTCTATTGAATCCTTTAATCACATTTATGTCATGGCTATGCAAAAGTGTAGTTTGTCTTTCTTTCTTTCTGATTAAAATCATACCCAAAAACATAACTATATCATATGAGGGAGTTGTATCTCTAAAATTTAGAGGAAGATCGCTAACCTAATAATGACTCTCCAACTGTTGGTAAGTTTGTTGCTGCTCAATAAGGCAACTCAGGGTCATTTTTCAAGGGGAATTGCAGTGACAAATCCATTTACTAATAGATTTTTGGGGACTCCACTAGGGAATGGAAATACTGGTGTACCTTATTCTCCATAACATTCAAAGTACCTCCTTTTGAATGGAGGTTGGTGACTTTGTAAATATTATATATCTGCTATCATTTTGACTTGCACTATGGCACTTTTTTCACCTCAACCATGGGGAAATCACTTTAGACCATCGGCCTTGCCTCAGTACACAACTTTTCCTGAAGGGTCTAGAAAACATTTTCTTAAATTCACTAGAGAGAATTCACAAGACCCTGACCATCATATTCAAGCCTCACTATTGCATGTGGAATTCTTGGAGTTCAAGAAGAAGATGTGTTTGTGCGATTGTTTGTTGAAAGCATCATTGGACGTGCTACAAAATGGTTCAAGAACTTGGAAAGTGGATGCATAACAACCTGGGATAGTTTGAAAAAAAGATTTCTTGGTAGATTTAAATTTGTGGTTGATGTTGGTTCTTTATTATGCCAAATTTTCCACATTAAGAAAGAAGAGGGAAAACCAATTAGAGACTTCATAGACCGTTTCAACAAGATATTGAAGCAAATTACTTAATCCAATCAACCAAGTAATCAAAATCAGTTTCACCTTTTTATTTTTGCATTACATCATGATGTCCAATTTATTTTGAAGAGAGATAAAGTGTGTGATCTTGGGAAATCACAACAAGAACTTTTCAAGATTGAAGATGAGTTGATTCTATCTGGGTTGTGGAAGAAGAATAATGTTGAAGAATATGCACGATATTGTACAACGTAGAAGTGCAAAACCTGGAGTTTCCAACATATGCATTCATCAAATATCCTATGTCCTCCAATTGAATGTTCTAATCTCACCATTTTGACCAAGAATATTTCCAAAGCAATAAAGTAAGTGACCTTGGAATTAAATCTTATAGTGTTGAAATATAACTTCAACTATGAGGTGAATGAAGATGATTCCGACACTTCAAGTGATGAAGAAGATGACTCTCCTCACACACAATAAAAAAATATGACATCTTTCACTTCAATTGCAACAACTACAAGACAATCTTCTACTAGTATGAGTAATTGGGAGTCATACAAAAATGAACAATTGTTGATGCCCCTATCTGCTCTAGAAATAGAAGCTTTCACGTTTGAAAATGTTGATACAAACTTAGCAGATGATTTGGTTAACCTCAATGTAGAAGATCGACTTGCAGAGAAAAAAATATACAAATGATTTGTCAAGTAAGTGTTCTCAAACTAAAATGCCACCTAAGCTTGAAGAAGAAAGTGAAGAAATTATGCATCAAGAAGGAAATCATACAATTCTCATTCCTGAATGGTGTTTGGAGGCTCAAAGGATGATTTTATGTGTGGAGAGGATATTTACATGCATTCATCACTAATCTTTGAAGAAGAGAGATCTGTTGATGAAATCAAAGATTTAACAACTGTTGAGCAACCTTTCACTGCCATGGGTACAAATGAGACAACCACAAGCGAGTCATCACAAATTTATTCTTTTCTTCCAACAATGAAGGCCTTCACTTTTGAGAATATTGATGAACATGTGATATGTTGTGTAGTTGATAATGGTGAAATTAAAAATTCACTCCATGTCGAAGAAGGTGAATCATCAAACATCCATTCTTCATCATGCATGCAATTTGAATATAAAATGATCCAGTTTAATGATGAATGTGATGAAGAAAAAGCATTAGAAGTCGAAGAGGTAATATATCATCCCATTTTTGAGTCTTTTCATTTTGAAGAGAGTAGTATGCAAGACTCAAGTCATCCAGACCAATCATTTGAGTCATTATGTGGGATATATGACATTGAGAAAGAAATTAAAATGGGTGAATCAAGAGTTGAGTTTGGTGAAGTTGTTGATGCATACATTGCAAGTTGGGGTCTAAAATTTTTAAACAATGCAATAGTAGATGAAAGCACTTCCACACATGGTAGCAAGAGGTGTTTCTATCTCATGGTTTCTATGAGGGATATCCAATTTGGAAATTGATTTCTTCTTGCTCAGAAAATCAAGTGCAAAATGATGTTATGTATAATTTTGAACAAGAAGAATTGATGTGAATCATTTGGTTGTAGATGTATATGATATAGAGTGGATTTTTGAGCACCACATTCTGTTCAAAGATTTTTTACAAGGTGATATTCTTAGCTCTCTGATTGCGAGAGTCACAAGTTGGTAGCTGGATGTGCACGTTATTCTCATTCACCAACCACACATTTATTTTTCTTAGCTTGTCAATGGATTTGCATGACCAACTTGGACCAGTTTGAGGTAGGGTTCCCTACCTTTTACATAGTTTAAGTAGGGGGTTTTGTTTTCCCTATTTTGGTCTTTGTCCGTTTTTGTGTCATTTTTTGGTTTCCCTCCTCCTAGTTTGCATTGAGTCTCTCCATTAGCCATGCTCTATTATTTTCCTAACTCTATGGCCCAATAGATAAGGCATTGATCTTTTTCCAGAGGTTCCAAGTTCCTACTATGTCATTCACAGTCCTTGTCCCTAGTCAGAGCCAATTGTTACCTCAGTTTTGGTTCAACAATACCCATCCATTTTCAAAACCTCCCTTATCTCATTTTGAAAATTAAGTCAGGGCTCGACAAGTAAAATAAAACTTTGTTTTTATGTTTGTGACATAGACAAATATAATGTTCAATTGAAATTTTAAAGTGGTCCCAAGACCAATTTTAGAGCCCGAAGAGGTTCTCACAACCTTGTCGGTGCTTGACACACCACTCACAACTCGAGGGTAAAGGAAGAGAAACAAAGAGATGTGCAAAGCGAAAAAAGTAAAGGGACGAAGGAAGTAACAAGGTAGGGCATGACAGAGGTTTCAAAACCTTTTTCAGTCTCTGAAATGGTTTTTAGAACCTATTAAAGCTCCTACTCTTTTAAAACGTTGGTGCCCAATCAACAACACTTAGCAGACATAACAAATATTAGACCCAAGAACCCAACCACCTCAACAACAATGGTTGTGCATTTCTCTGTATGGAATCATATGATTTCAATTGTATTGTATTTCAATTTTTATGATTCTTTTAAAGAATCAATTGCAAGGTTCTTTGAAAATTATGCTTTAGAAGCTTTAAATATGTAATCAAAAGACATTAGAGGGGTTCTCTTTTTAGGCCTCCGGTTGCATTGTGATGTAAGGGGGAGATTTTATCAAAAGGAGGAACAATAAGATTTTGTTGTTCTTGAAGGAATTCATTTGTTTGTGTGCATATGAAATTGAAAGTAATACTTTGGTGTTTATTTCTAAGTTTGTGAGCTTGGGGTAAATATATAGATATTTCTTTTATATGTAAATGTAGTATGCATTTGTGTGGCATTCATTTTCCTTCTAGAATATTGTTAAGTTGACATTTGAACTTGCTATCATTGGTACAGTCAATTTGTGAGTCAAAGTGTTGGTGATATTTCTTCTGAACTTATTTAGCTATCATCAGTATATCCAATTTGTGAGTTGGAGTGCTCGTGATATTTCTATTGAATCCTTTAATCACATTTATGTCATGGCTATGCATAAGTGTTAGTTTTCCTTTCCTACTTTTTGGTTAAAATAATACCCTAAAAACATAACTATATCATACGAGGGAGTTGTACCTCTAAAATTTAGGGGAAGATCACTAACCCAATAGCGATCTCTCCAACTATTGGTAAGTTTTTTGCTGCTCAACATAGAAAATCAGGGTAATTTTTCAAGGGGAATTACAATGATAAATCCGTTTACTAACACCCATATCCACCTTCCCTCCACTCTTTTTATTCCCACCCGAAACTACTTCATTTCTTCCTATTGAATCCACTCACTATGTGTGCACTTGAAAACCTTATCCCTAGGTTCCTTTGTTTCCTAAAAAGTTGCTAGAGGCTCATCATGAATTTGAAACCATTTATAAGATGTTTCTCCTACTTCCACGTATCACCCATCACACCATTGAATTTGGATTTGAACCAACAACCACAAGTTCATCCCTTCCCACCTTAAACCCATTGTTTAACCTAATAAGAACAATTTCAATTGCAGATTTAGTAAACTTTTGGGTGACCATATCACCATAAATGTTGATTTTTGAAGTTCTTTCCATCTAAATCCCCTTGTAGTGGATCTCTAT
The DNA here is from genome assembly GCA_007115665.2 of Sequoiadendron giganteum. Taxonomy (NCBI): domain Eukaryota; kingdom Viridiplantae; phylum Streptophyta; class Pinopsida; order Cupressales; family Cupressaceae; genus Sequoiadendron; species Sequoiadendron giganteum. The sequence goes on from CM021101.1 coordinate 634,606,577, forward strand.
TGTTTATTTTAAGATTACATGGGAGTGAACAACTCCCACACATCATAGTCATGATTTCCTCATCATCGTCAAGTTCTGATAGGTATACTAGGAACCAAAAATTGGAGAACTATAAATACTAGTTTGTGGGACTTCTAAAGGGTTGGTCATTCTTTGTTTTCACACAACCAAAGTACATAGAGATTTATAGGGTTTCAAAATCTACATGTCCACTTTCCATTTGGGAATTATATATTCAAAAAGTCATAGAAGTAACTATTTTGGAGTAGATAATTGTAATCAGGTGTTTCCTTGACCGCTTGTGGGAATTTTGGTAAATTACTAAGTAGGGAAGTGTGATGGGTTCTCTTCTGCTTAGAATTTTGACTCACCACATTTTCTGGTGAAATTGTAATGAAAATATGATAAGTTTTGCAAAACTTTAATACATTAATTTTTATTTGTAATGGTCATTTTATTGTTGCATGAAAATGTTAGAAATTTTGGAAAGGATCATTAACTATATTTGGTTATTGGATATAAATTATATGTTATTATTTTTGTTTGTTTTGATGGTTAAATGTGACTCTATAACCACCTATAAGGCACCAGTCCTATAAACTTTAACAATCCAAACATTTAAAATTAAAAAATTTAATCTATAGCTTATGATTAGATAGTTATATTTTATGCACTTCATGATTCATCATATGTCTAGTGAAACATTTGAAGCAAGCCTTGAAAGTAGTCATCTTAAAAGAATCATGCTTTGCACACTCTTATCATCTTAATATATGTTATAGCAGTAGGTCAATATTGATCTAGTGAATATTTTTGTTTAGGTACTACTGTAATTTATTTATCATGCATATCTTCAGCTATAATGAGTAAATTGCTTAAGGTTACTTGTAGGAATAACCACATGGATCTATCCAAATCAAAGTGAAGGCGAGTTTACCCACTCTCAACAATTGATATAATGTCTCTCAACTTTTGTTGATTAATTGATTTATCCACCTTAAATAATGTCTCCTTTTCCTTAAAGTGGATTGATATCTCTAGGAGTCTGAGCATTGATTTCAGAATCCAATACCCCTGAAAATAAGAAAAGGATAAAAATTGTAGGACTAAACTTCCTCTAAGATAGGATGAAGAAAGTAGAGTTATGTGATCCAACTCAAAATAATTGAGGATCAAAATCCATGTGAGGAAAAAATCCCCCCAGAGTAGAAAGAAAGAGAGAGGCCATACAACTCCCACTCAAAGTCTATTCTCTTGCATCAATAGTATATGCTCAACTATGAATGTTGAAGATGATCCATGAATGCCAAAAAATGTTCCTCACCTTGGGAAGAATCAAGGCCAAAGGTGTATGCAAAATATTTTACCATTCCTTATAAGGAATATAAAGGAAGAAAACACACAATGTATGATTTCTTTGGAAGCTACTCAAATGTCATTGTGTTGGTGTCAAAGATACCATAATAAAATTATGAGTCCCAAGCCTAACTAAATCATGTGACAACCTAGAACCTTGTGGAACTAGATGTAGAACAAGATCCAAAGATGATAGTAGTGAGACGACAATTATCATGGAATTTTAATCAAAGAGGATATGAAAGTCCTTAATATTCTCCTCCAAAATTGTAAGTAGGGACTCATTAAACAAACCTAATATATCTGTCTAGTACTCATCCCAAGGAGTTTTCTTTGGAAGACAATATAAATCTAGCAACATTGAGTCACTATAATTTGTAGATGCAACAACAATAGAATTAATAGAAGTAGGATATAATGATGAGATATCAATGCATATCATTTGACTATATTGCTCATCAATAGATGATGTACCCACACAAGATGTTTGAGTATGAACACAATTTATTTTTTAATACTAGAATATAAGAGCTCTCAACCTAAAGATACTAACTCAAAGATAAAGAAGATGAACCCTTTGATCTTATGATAGGATTCATAGAAGCCAATGTATTGTTAAGAATATCTATAGGAGTTGAAGTATCTATGCCATCACAACATTCAAGCTCTTCCCATTCGATAATCACATTAGTTGTGTCATAATCATATGGCCAATTCTCTTAAGAGGTACAAGATGACATATAGTAGGATCCTCTATGAACGACAATTTTTTTGAATCTCTAAACATCTCCCATATTTTGATCCACAGTTCATGAGAGCATTCAATGTGAGTAGAATCCATAATGGTGTTGATGCCACTATATATTGATGGAGAGTACTTGGTTTGGAAACAAGTCCATAGAGATAAGGCAAGAGATTAAGCCATCTATATTGCTTCCAAAGTTTCTTACAAAGAATTATAGTTCCCTCTTTCCAAGTTCATAACAACTAATTTTTTTTTTATAATCATGATTATTAAATTAGTCACACTAAAGACCAATCAAGAGACTCAATTCAAAAATAAAAATGAAACTACAAGGTCACCCCTTAAAATCATGCAATTATGAGATACGAAGAATAAATTTTGATGATGTCACTTTATAATTAACATGATTATAGTTTCCACTTGGCCTTGATATTAGTACACTAAAAATTCTAAATTAGGCCACAATGTTGAAACTACAATTTATAATAGAACGAGAAAAACTAGACTAAACCGATGAGAATTATAAAAAATATGCACTTGCAGTTTATTACTTCCAAAATATTATTGTATGAGTTCAAATAGAGCCCTAGAAGTTCCTAAAACAAGATATTATTAACATCACCTATGAGAATCTATAATTACAAGAAAATTCATACACAAAAATTAAAAACTATCTACACCACTATAAAACTCTCAAAAAATTAACTTGGATAAAAAAAGAAGAAAAAAAGGAGCCATTGTGACCTAAAACAAGGCCTTTGAAGTTCAAGTGTAAAAATCAAAACAATGGTGACTAGGATAGGTTTGGGAGTTAGGACATAAGTGGTGTCAACACAAAATCATCATGGTGTCACCTATCAAATATTGTAAAGTTGACATAATATCCTAAATGCTCAAAATATTCATAAATTGTTGTTAATTTTTTCAAAATCATTTTTTATACAAGGACGCCTAAATTCTAAGCTATGAGAGATCAAAGGTGGCTTTATGAATAAATATCCATTTTTAGGGAGAATATTTCATGACTATCCATTGAAGGGTTGATTAGTGGCCATTGAGCTAGAATGGTGTTGCTACAATGGAGGGGTTGTTGGTGGTGGGCTTACGGACCATTGCCCTATTGGTAGTATTGATTGAGGATTTTAATCCTATTGATAAGGTGCTGGCTAGGATTTTACCCCATTGACCTCACTAGGGATTAGGTTCCATTCCTATAGTTCCCTGTATGGGGTTTGGAGGTGTTATGTATTGCAAGTTGCACCCAATTCTTTTCTAAAAACTATTAAAACAAATTAAATATACCTATTTAATTTTCTTGTATAATGATTATGCTAGCATGTGCTAGAAGACATTTTGATGCTTATACTAAATGAGTGAATATGCTTATGCAATTGTTCTTTTGGTACAATTATATGATGGGGGAGGACTAATTTTTTTTTATTGTTCCAATTCAAATTGTTTGATTTAGATGATTTGGTAGTCGATCCATATATTTTTGGGCTTTTTGGATGCACTGTTAGGGGTCGATTTCATTTCAAAATTCTTTGAATGATGAGTGATTTATAGATGCCCAATAGAATACTCTTCCTTCAAACCCTTGTAGATCCAACCTTATATGTTTAATTTGGATAAAATAAAAGTTTTTTTTTTATTGGGTGCTTTGGACTTAATGACGTGCTTAGATTCACTCCATAAAGCCCCCAAATGTACCTACAATATAAAGCTACAATAAGAACCTCCCTATAATCTAGTATCTATATCAAGTTTTTTGACTCTTCAAGTCACTATTCAATGCAAGAGAAGAGCTTACTCAGTTTTATAAGAAAACATAAGATCTACAACCTATATCTCTAAAAAGGATAAAAAGAAGTATAACCACAAGCTTTGATACCATATAGGAGTTAATACATAATTATTTAATATCATGTAAGATTTAGCCATGGAGATAACTAGCCAAGATCAATGAGCTTCAATGAGAGAACAATGAGACCTTAAAATAGAGTATACTTCTAGTAAAGGAAGAAAATATACCATGATGAGAGATTGGATCAAATTTCTCATATGAGAATAAGTGAATGTACAACTAATGGATAATAGGAAATGTTGCCACACATGTGCATGCCACATCAAACAAACTAGGAAAGGACAAGTCACAAGATGGAAGTACAACCTAATTAAGTAAATATCTACTTGAGCAAGCTTATATAATCCTTGGTGTATAATATGATATGATGTAATAAATTAAATGAAAAAAATAATAATGAACCAACAGATACAATAATTTTCAAAAGGGTAATTACAAGAAAGAAGAAAATATTAATGCTAATCATATGGATACCACTTCTAATTTTCTTTCTTTCAATTCTCAATCTGCTAGAAAATTTAATAGATTGTGTGAACCTCTAGAAAACATGCTTCAAATTTTAGTGAAGGCTAATTTGATCATTCTTCCTCTTATTCATCCATTGGATCCATCTAGAGGACTCCTTAAAGGATACGATGAGAGAAAATTTGTAATTATCACAAAGTAAATGTTCATCATACATGGATTTGCATGGATTTCAAGCATAAAGTACATGATTTAATATATAATAATATTATGAATGTTTTTGATTGATTAAGTAAGGAAAAGGGCCCTGAACCATACATATTAGTACAACAGACAATATAACAACATCCAATCAAAACAACACAATGAAGAAGCAGACTAGAGAAACACTTCCCCCACCAATCAACCAAAAACTAACCTATACTCTCCACATCGAACATTATAGCCCTATCAGTCATAAAAAAAAAAGTATAACCATTCCAACTTAAAATCCCACCACAAAAGCAGGTTATAACTGCATAACCTTAAGATAGTGTCTAATCTAAAACCAAAATTCCTAACATAGAAACAACTAGAGATATTAAAGTCCAAGCACCAAAAACCAATATCAGCCTTATAACATCCAAGATTAACAAAAAAGACCATAGTAGCAAAAGATAGAAAGTAAGAGGACTAGAGGCCAAGGATTAAGCATCCTCAATCAAATTCCAAGCCTTCAACAGGTCTTCAGAAGAGTCTTCAAACTTCTCTTTTGGCTCCATATTTCTAGACAAGTATGCTTCATCATCCATTTACTTTTTTATTTGCTACTTCTTAGTTTTGCCTTGACCTAAAACCGTGGCCATCACGATTTTTTTCATTATTGCATCCACCACCCTGCACAAGCTCTTGACAACATTTTCAAGACCCAGGAACCTTTTGTCCTTACCTTCCTCTTGCATAAATTTTTCCAACATCTTCATCCTTTCCTCCACCCTTTGAATTCTTGCAATGTCAGAACCTAACACGTTCTCTTCGCCAGGGTTATTGATCTCCATAACCTCCGTGTCATTGGTAGCATCTTATTTTTCCTTAGCCCTATCATTGTCGTCTTCATCCTCCTGCATCTCCTCTTGCTGCGAATCCCCATCCTCATCCTCATTGCTAGCATCTTCCTCATCTTTCGACTCCTCCTCCTCCTCGGTAGACTCACCCCCTAGGCTATCCGAGATTTCCTCATATGAGGAGGCTTTATCTTCCATAACCACCTTCTTCCCCTTACTATCCTGGGACCTAGTAGCACACTTTCTTCCAAAATTTTAGACTTTTTATTGCTATCAAACCCTTTTGACACCACCAACGCAAGCTTGGTGGACCTTCTATCCACTAGAGAAGAAAATTCAGGGTTGTTGTCCATGTCATCCAGAATCATGATAGTGTTGGGATTAACCCCCAACTCACAGATCAACATTTTTATTTTTTTGTTCACAATAGGGATAATAGGCGCAACACTCCATTTTTCTAGAGTAATTTTAAGTAGGTCCAACCATGAAGGGTCAATAGGGTTGGAGAGGTCTTAGCAGATTTTTTGGTCAGGGTGTGGGGATGACTTTTTATAAGCTAATTTTTCACAGAGCTCTTGGGGGTAGGGTTTTTAATCAAATTAGGGAACATATTTATTTGTAGGGAAGTAGCTAAAACAAATTTGCAGATAGCGCGAATCAACCCCTAGTGTAACGGTGGGTTTGCACCATTGGTTAGGCTCTGGCTCAAGGATAAAAATATGAAGAAAGGAAGATTTATCTTCTCAAGGTGTTGGATATGATTCATGATTGGGAAGTGGTAGTCATGAATAGATTGAAATCGATCTTCAAGCGTAAAGTATTTCATAACAAAAAAGCACACATTATAGTATGGGGGAGGAAGTAAAACCCTAAAATAACTATTCTAGAATCTCTCAGCTTTTTCTTTATCCTCAAAAAAATTCTCAATATAAAATCGGTACTTGCCATTACTTACCTTTGCCACCTTCTTCCCTTCATAATCCAACCCCTTCGCCTTAGCTATGAGCTTAGAATCCAACATAAAATTAAGACCACCCAGCTCCACTTCACCATCCTTCCAGGCGTTCACAAACTTGTAGCTCAACTACTCATTATATCCTTCAATGGTTGCAAAGTATGGGGTAAATCCAACCTTCTCAAATAGACCCCACAACTCCAAATTCTTTCGAAGAGAATAATACTGATACAGATCCATCCTCTTTCTGGGGCCTCCCATCACTACAACAAATCCCTGTGATTAGCTCCCTTTTTTGCTTTGTTTATTGCTTCCACCCACTATTTTAATGTATTTTTCTCCATTTTTAAAAAAATCGGTGCTATTTATTGGGTTGGTGCCATTTTTGGCATTTTTTGTGCCGATCAAAACAAATAGGTGCTAAATCAGGCGCAAATTAGCACCAAATTTAGCACCGAGTTTAGTGCTAGATTTAGCATCGGATTTAGCACCAGATTTAGAGTCGGGTTTAGAGTCAAGTCAGCAACATCCTCCACTATTCGGCATACACCTTAGTTGTCAACCAAGTCCTGTATACTCCATACTACCGCTTGACAGGTTGAAGACTCCCGCGGTATGGCAGTAAATGCATTACCACTCGACTACTAGAAGGCTTCCGCGGGGTGGCGGTATATCGCGCTACCGCCAGACAATCAGAAGCCTCTCACGGTATGGCAATATACACTGCATTACCGCTAGGAAGTAAGAAATCTCCCACGGTATGGTGGTATACTGTGCTACTTTAGCACCAAATTTAGTGCTGGGTTTAGCATCGAATTTAGCGCCAGATTTAACACCTACTTTAGTGCCAAATTTAGCATCGGGTTTAGAGCCAAGTCAACAACGTCCTCCACTATTCGGCGTACACCTCAGCTATCAACCAAGTCCATGTATACCCTACACTACCGCTCGACAGGTTGAAGACTCCCGCGATATGGCGGTAACCTTATTATTGCTTGACTACTAGAAGGCTTCTGCGGAGTGGCGGTATATCGTGCTACCGCCAGACAGTCAGAAGCCTCTTACGATATGGCAGTATACACCACACTATCGCCAGGCAATAAGAAATCTCCCGCGGTATGGCGGTATACCGTGCTACCACACCTCTCTCACAATCATCCAACGGTACAGAGGTAAAAGCATGAACTTAACACATTATTTATTTATATGTTGAATATTAATCATTATTTAGAATTTATTTTTCACAATAATAATATGAATGGTTTGGAAGAAATGTAAGAGGTAGATCTATTTTAATTTAAAAAAATCTTAGGGTGCAAGAAATCTAATGTAATATCACAATCACACAATTTTTTAAAATTATAATTATTAAAATCATAATTTAATGATTAAATTATATATTTAATTCATATTCATTTTAGTTTTATTTAAATACATATTTTTTTATATATATTTTAAAATTAAAATTAATAATTGTTAAAGATATTTTCATATTTTTATTTTATATAAAATAACATAAATAGTTTTTAATTATTAATTGAACATACAAATTAATAAATTTAATAGATAATAGTAATTTTTTATTATAAAATATATGTATTTTGTTTTCTAAATTTGTTTGAATATTAAAAGATTTAATGATTAAACATATTTGAGTTTTTTCACATCAAATTTTTTACCGCTATGATGAGTTAGAACAAAATACCCAAGCCCTAATTTTTATCTCTCATTTTCACTTGGTTTTTTCGAGCTCCCTTGCCCTGTATATGCCACCATCATTAGAGTTTGAAACCTCGAGCTTTCTGAAGGACTATCTGTCAATTTTCTCACTGATTTTGAGAGTTTTCTTCACAAAAAATTCTATTGAGGTCGAATCAAGTAAAGATTTCATAGTTCATCATTTGTTTCCACTTATCTAAATGCGTTTTCAAAGACATTCCTTCTCAGATTCTCATGCATTTTTCTCTTGCTTTACTTTGTCAATGCCTTGCTTGTCTTGAGGCTAACATCAAAGCACTTCTAGAGCTTGCATTTCTTCAAACAACAAGAAGTTGAGTAAGTTTCTATGCGCCATTTCTCTGTATTTTACCTCCTTTTCCTATCAAAACAAGATCGATTTGGACTCAATAGATACAAATGAATGGGTGTTTTATTTCTACCATGCATTCTTATTTTGTAACCCTTCTATCTTGGCTTGGATTCTCTGGGCTTAGCTCACTAGCAAAAGAAATGAAAGAAATCATACTCTCCATATTTGGTTTGATCAACTGATGAAAGATTTTTTTTATTTCTACATTTTTTCTCTTTCCTGGTGATAGCTTGGTCGTGACCTCTCTAGAATATTTTTTCTATTTCCAAAAAGAACAAAGAGTAAAATTTTATTTATCATATTTTTGAGCCTCCTTCATGGCTCCATGATTTTGGCCACGGGCTCTATTCAATGGCATTCTGGGTTTGTCTTTGATCTGGGGTTTTTCAAAAACCTATGACTCCTATTGCAGATACGAGCTCTCAGAAAAATGAGTGCAAGCCTTTTGGCACGATCTTTCACTTCTCAGAAAGAAAAATAAATTCTTCCACATTTGGGGCTCGGCCTAGAAACCCTAAACCATGGGTTTGTAATATTCTGCATATCCTTCTCCTTTCTTGCAAGCATTTTACATTTTCATTTTTCAGAACCTGCTTCACAAGACAATCGCATTGGTTTTTTGTGTGTTAATTTGTATCTAAACAAGAAAAAAATGGAGATGATTGATGCAGAGCATGGTGGGATTCAAAGGTATTCAAAGACACAAACACAAATTTTTGCAAGATCACTTAAAGATTCACAAAGTTACTTTAATGAAACATGGTTTTCCAAGCTCCAAATACACCAAAATCTTACTAAACTTGTACCACACCTTGAACATCATATAATTGATAGTTTTAAGCCAAAAAAACACTCTTAGAACACTGGTTCTTTCATCATTGCATTATTCATACTCAAGAAGACAAATTACTTGTAGTGTTCCATATAGACAAAATCAGGTGTATCTTTTAAACCAGATTGAATCTCCAAAAAAAAAAAACATTTTAAAGAGCCGATTTCGGCCTTCATAAACATATCAAAAAACAAAATGAGGTTTTTTTGGAAAGAAACCCTCAAAAAATGACTGTCTCGTTGTCCTAGAGGCATAATTTTGGCTCATATGCAAGAGGGTTTATTGGAAATAACTGCTCCAAACTACAAACCACTTTGAAAATGATTCAAAAATCTTATATTATCTCTTCACATGCTATCCAAACCATATTAAACCCTTTAACATTGCATTTGTAGCAAATCCCAACTTGTAGCTATGCCTTCATGCTCAAAATTGATGAAAAATCACTAGGGCAGCAATAGAACTCCTATAACTTGACTACCCCTGCACTTGAAAACAAAAACAACATTGAAAAACAACCTAAAATAACCCATTCCACCAATTTATAGAGGTCTAATTTGGTGGAATGGTGTTTTATGCTTTTATTCGACTCTCAAACCCTTAAAATGAGGGTTTTTAGACTACCCTAAAAAAAATGGCTCTAAAAAGCTTAAAACTCAATGAAATTAACTCAAACCAGATTTATTTGAAAGCTAATTCAAATATCTATTAAAAAAAATCAAAAATAAAGATTGAGAGTATTGTACGAACCAATACCAAACCTAAGAACAACAAGAAAATGTTAAAATATGCAAAACAAGGCACTTTTATTCAAAATTTATTCAAGATACAATGTACTCTCTTCTTCCACACCTTCACAAGGCTCTCTAAAGGTGTCTATAATAGTTATATAACTACCCCTTCAATTACAATCGAACATCAACCTTCCCTTTACAAAATGACTCTTTACATTCCACTTTTTTACATTTTGCAATTTTGCATTTTTTTGCTACAAATGACAACTTTTGCATTTTGACTTCATAGACCTCCTAGAAACCTATTAATGAATAAAATGCATTTAAAATGGTCCAAATATGACCCTTTTACAATCACAATATGATGAAGACTCAAATTTTACAAATTTTCCCCATGGAGGCATGAAGTTACATGGTGCCCCGTACCAATGATATGGTTCACAATTATGAAAATAAACATGGTTCTATTTCATTTTGATGTATCTAACTGTAATTTCATTTTTCTTGTTCTCAGATATGAAGCTTTGTTCTCTTTCCACAATTTCATTGATCTCTTCATCATTCCCGAATAATTGAATAGTGTTATAGAAGCATTACAAAGAGGCAGTCTTAGGTATTAGATAGATGGTATGTTTCATAACACATTGCTTAGGCCATCCATTGGGGGAATGAAAATTATCCTTGTATAGGTAATGTACTGGAGGATTCAGTTCAATAATATGCTTCACCATGCACTTCATATGCCACTGGAATATAATTTTACAACATAAAATCCTATATTAAGCATACTAATTGAAACTTCAAGGTCAAGTGAACAATTTTGTATTAGATTTCTAATTTTGGAACTCATGAATATTATGTGGCTGAGAAAGCTTTTCAAACAACTTTCTTATGTTATGGAGCCAAATAGTTACCATGGTATTACTTTTATGATCAAAGTTATGCATGTCTTTCAAGCTTCTTGATTTATCTCTTGTGTAAGCCTCTAAGAAGCTTCCCAAGCTACTAATTTGTAATTAGTTTTCTCTTTCTTTCCCAATTTCCTATTAATTTATAGGTATTTATAGTATGTTTCTTTCAATCACAAGGTGCATTTCAGTGAATTTGACCATTCTGAATTATTTAAATGTAGACACCATATGGTCGATGCTGAATGCTATTGCTTCTCCAAGGCACTTTGAATTCTTCCTTAGACAGTGAGATTCCCTCAAGACATGAATGTGGTTATCATAGCTCTAAACACTCATTTCAACATGAAGAATGCATCAATGTGTAATAGAATTTGTAAAGCAATTGTCTCTGATTATGAATGTTTTAGATTGTTACATATAGTCATGGTCAGATTCTCATGATAGATTACTTTGAAACTTGTGACAAGTATGTATTTGAGGACCAAATTGAGTTTATCAAGGAATCGATACTTGAAGGAGAACAGGTACTTTAATAAATTAGCTCATATGCCGATGTTTTGAATTGTATATCAGATATCTTCTTTTGATTTAAATAGTAATAAGATATATGTTTCTTGCTTTGGTTGATTGAAATAAACTTTAGAGAACAAATAGAAAATGTTTAGGAGTTTTTGTGATCCTTTTAAAATGTCAAGTCCTAATGTGAGATGTTAGATAAAAACTAATAATGCAACAAGAGGAAATAACAAGATAAAAGGGCACCTCAATGATTAGCCTAAGAAATAGATAACGTGAAAGCAAGATAAACAAATTGATTGTTGTTTATTATACCTTCTATGTTGCTCTTTCCTTGGTTGGCCCTTGATCTTGAAGAGTTGTGTGCTTCTTGGATGACAAGCTATGTTGAATATGCAAAATGATATGTAAAGTGGATGAGGATGTGATGATTATGAGATGAGAGTTCAAATGAAAAATTGACAAGAGTTTGGTAGCAAAAGACTTGATCCCCACAATGGGAGAAATGAGGGGGTATTTATAGGATATTGGAATTCTCTAGAGAATTCAACGGTTGAGATTGATCCAACAAGATCAAGATGAAGGGCTATGGTGAGTTGAAGACTCACAAGCCCTCACATCTTGACATGTGGAATGTGAGATGTCTTAGGGTGGAATGAGGTGGAAATGAGGTGGAAATGAGGTGGAAGAGAAGTACATGAGGTGGATGAAGGACAAGTACCTTTGAGGTACCTTGGGGGATGAGAAGATTTCCTCAAAAAAGAACTTCTTGTCTCTAAATGAGGATGAAAAAAATATTTGAGAGATTTTAGAATTTCTCAAAAATCTCCATGGGAAAAGGGGAAATGGTTGGAAGAATAAATGCAAATTAAAAATTTACATTCATTGGAGAGTTTATTGGGTAAAAGAAGGTCTCCAAAAAGCTGGAGATTTGTCACATGTGGGTGATGTGGCAAGTCCAAGGTTCTAGAAGTCCTTGGCACATGTAAAGTGACAAGTCAAGCCTTCTAGAATCTTGCATGGGGGTTGGGGAACCTTGGAAATACAAAAGTGAATTAAAAATTCACATGGGGAAGAGAGGAGCTTTGGGCAAATAAATTTGAATTAAAAATTCACATGGGAAAGAGAGTCCAGGCTAAAAATGGTAAGTGGGAAGGTTGACCAGAAAAGGTAAGCTAAATGTGGCTAATGATTTTGATTAAGGTTGTGCAAACACAGGATTAAGATAATTAATGAGAGATTAGAGGCAAGTGGGAGATTATGGAGGATGTGACACTTAATCAAGATTAAGTGATGCACATCTTAATTAATTTAATCTGGATTAAAAGAGGGTTATGGAGAATGTGACAAGGAGAGAGAAAAAGGGGAATTAAAAATTGATTTTAATTCAAATGGGTTAAAAGACTAAATTAAATAATTTGTCATATTTATTTAATTTAGAGAAGAAAAGGGATAAGGTAAAGTATTTAATTTAATTAATTACATACTTTAGGAACCTTAGGCAGAAAATAAAATAATGATTAAATAAATTATTTAATCATTATTAATGAAATAGATGAATAGAGTAGATGATTTTGATCATATGGAAGTGATCAAATTTGGATGTCTACATTTTTCCCCTCTTCGAAGTACCGTTAGAATAACCGTGCTTCGAAGAAAAGAAAGTGTAGATAACTCTATGGAGGAAGTGACCGGAAGACGATGCGCCAACGTGGAGACGAGGACCTGAGCTGTCCAATTAGTGGGGAATGGATGAAGATGCCCCAATCTTGGAAGAGATTGACTATGGCAGGGCAAATTGGTAAATCTGAAGGGTATGCCCCCTTGAGAGGGTGACGAGGGAAAAATAAGGGTCCCAAGAAACATCTCGATAGGAAGAAATTGATGGTATGGTTGGAAAGAGGGCAAAAAATTAGGCAAGTTTGTCTTTTGAATGAAGTCAATTGGACAAACGAAGTGCAAATGGCGGCCTCGAGAAGAGAAGGGATTAATCAGAGGAGAAAAAGGTAAATAAGAGGTAAAAAAGACCTCTTAAAAGAGGGGAAAAGTGAATATAAGGTAATTTTAAAAATTACCTCACCTCATTTGCATTGTAGCAGTTGAGAGAAGAGGAGAAGAGAGCAAGAAGATGAGGAGCGAAAATGCCTCAGGATAATGACACCGAGATCGTACACCGGATAGACGAGGTTCGACGGTCCTACAGGGAGTAGGGTGGGCCCCACTAGGTAGACAACAAAACACTCTCCGCATTATTTTCATGATTTTAACGCATTTGAAATGTGGTATTAAAAATGTGAAATATGGGTTTTGTGGGCGGGAGAAAATGAAAAAATGGGTAGAAAAGAAAAAATAAAAAAAATGAAAAAAATGAGGTTTTTGGATAAAAATTAGACTGTGATAGTCGGAGGGCCATACCTTTGGCGGTCCTAGGCCCACGGTTGGGCTATCCCGGGAGCGGCCAGGGCAGGGCTGGCCCCGGGTGGGGTGGTACTCCCTGGCGGCGACCGCTTTCCACCGCACCGGCAGCTGTGCCCCGCCGCAGGGCGCTGACGTGCCCATGGTGGGTGCCCATGAGGGCGGATCCATATGGAAGACTTTTTAACTTTACAACATAGATTATGTATTATTCACTTTTGATTTTTTGTTAATTTTCTCATTATTGATGTGTTGCAGGAACACCTTGTTCAATATATGCCTCCATTAGTCAAAATTCTAAAAATTTGAATTCCCAATTGTAAAAGCATTTTATAAGGTCATGATAAGGCCTATTTAATTGTAATTGAGTCTCAAATAGGTTTTAGGTGTCAAAAGGATGAAAAAAGAAAAATTACAAAAAAAATGCTAAAAGTCGCTAAATTTGAAAAAAGGCAAAAAAATCATAAAATGAAGAGACAAAGTGGGAAAGTAAAGGGTTAGGTCAATGTAGGCAGTTGAAAAGTTATTTTTTGAATGGGAAACATCTATAAAAAATATTTGGAAGGCGAGCAAAGATTCATTCTTTTATATTCTTGAAACATTTTGTTTAATAAAATCCCTGTTTCTTGTATTTTTAGTGTTTAAACTCTTGAACTAGTCCCTGCACGGACTGTACAATAGATTATAAGATTTAAAATTATTGTGTTTTCTTGGTGTAAGGTGTTAATAATCAATTAAATGAGTTTTAAAGAGGTTCCATAAGTTTTTAGAGGCTAACTTTCTGTGTTTTGACAATAAACCCAATCAAGGGTTTAAGAGTCTTGTGAAGATGATCATTCCCATCCCACCAATGTAGGTCGAGTAGAATGGTGGGATGGATTGTTTAGGGAGTTTTTTTTGTATATTTTTTAGTGAATTGAGTGTGTATAGGAACAGGGGAGTTAAGATTGAAAATTTTGATGCTCCTCTTATCATAATTTTTGTGATTTTCCCTTGAAGTTGATGGTTAGAAGTGTGATAAAGGAGATCCAACATGTATACAAGATAGATGATGGTAAAATAAGTTTGGGAAGAAATAAAAAATGTGTTGGAAGAGGTGGCAAGTGATTTTGAGGTTTGCAATATGCATTTTCAATAAACCCTCATTCATTTTGTGTTGAAAAGCCTACACTTAAGGGTTTTGAGGTTCAACTTTTTGTGGAGCCTTTTAGTCCATAAAAATGATTGATTCTTAAGTTTTGATACCTATTATACTGCTGCCCAGTGGTTTGGGGTGTTTAGTGGTTGATTTATTGGTAGTCTCTTTGTAATTTTGACCTAATTTGGTGCATTTTGCTGCAGACAGTCTATTGTTCTGTTATTTTTTTTTTAAAAAAAGCACCTAATCTTGAATTTTGTTTAATTAGGCCATAATGGGTCCTCAAAAATATATTTTTTCTTGGGAGATTCAATGAAGGTCAAAAGATATACCCGTTTTTGTTATGAAGGAATATTACAAGAAATTGAGGGCATGGCTGCAAGAAGTTGTGAAGCTGATGAAATTGTGTTATGAGGAAGTGATATTGATTTGTTCCTATCAAAATAATGATGGTTAAGATGAATTTGAGACCTGGTAAAGGTTTGGAGTCAATATTTATTGTTTTAGTGCTTGTAGCAATATGAAATCAAGGTGCAAATTGGGTGTCTTAGTGTGAATGTTTGATGAGTTGATTGTTTCAAAGGTTTCTCAATGATTTTTTGTTTTTCTTTAGTCAAATCAAATATTTTTAACATAAACTTGGGTCTGGTAAGAGCAAAGAATCAACATTTGATGGATTTATTCCTTTTAGCAATGAAGAATCAAGTGAAAATGTAGTGAACTTGGTGAAGGATTAGTGGATCTTCTCATGTTTTGAGTTTGAGTTAGAAGTACCCTTGAAAGTTTGTTGTGTTGTATTGATGCTTTGCATCATGATGTTTTATCCTAAATCAAGTTGAGGGTGATGATTTTGAAAAGGATTCTAGGGCAAAAAACAATGTCACACAAACTCTAGGTAAGATGCATTTTCTTGATGCCTGAAATGAGTGTAGCATTTAGCTATCGAAGGCACCAAAAATAATTTTGCACCATAAAATATTTAATGTACATATATTATATGAATCAACTACTTTTAATTTTTATTTTACTCCATTGAAATTAAATGAATCCTCATTTGCAATCATCAAGCCACTGGAAGGAACATTGTTTCCTTTTATTTTATTCCTGACATAGCAACAACTAAAAGTTTTCATGTTATTTTCAAAATTGTTGGTTATTTGATGCTAGCTTAACTTTTCTTGCAATGGTTGTATAGGATGAAAATAATATCCATATAAAATGCCTTCTGCCCAAGTCCTACTCTCTCAAGGTTAAGAGTCTCAATCTCACTAATAGTAATTACTAAGAAAGGTAATTCCACCAACTCTACCAAACAGTTTACCGTAGGAACAATAAAAGTAGACAATTTGAAAGGAAGTCATGAAAACAAAGCTCTCTAAATGGTATATCAAACTCTAGTTCAAAATATTTTAGATGAGGCTGCTCCCATACCTTTGTTACTTGCTTGACAAATCCTTGAAACTCTGCATTGATTTTATTTTTCCTATCCTTCTCTTGCTATTCTTCCTCAATTTCATCAAGATCATACATTGAACTTCTTGCCCCTACTAAATTTTGGACCACATCCATTACCTCCACATAAAACTGCCAGACATCCTTGGTCTTCTTGGTTCACACCATGATATGGTAATGCAAATGAAAATGAAGCAAAGTAATCATCTCCTTCTCCACTGGCTGGAATAATGCATGCTTAATGTTTTGATACATGATATCAAATCTCTCTTTTGCTCTCATGGTTGAATACCAAAACCCATTATGGTGGGCCTCCAGAGTTCCAATCATCTTTCTTCCTCTTCCACCAAATGTTGGCATATTTTACTAATGTTTATTAGAATTGTTGCATGTTTTACATTATTGGAATGACATATTAGCTGTAACTTTTTTGAAATTTTATTATGGTATGTGCACTTTGATATGATGTAATATGATTATGGTTTTGTTTCACATGTTGTAATATTAGATATATAACAAAAAAATAAATTATTGCATGAAATAAATAATAACTTTTCATTTTAAATGTTTATTTTTGTAGAACATGAGTCTTCCAGAAGATCAAGATGATCCTCATGATATAGATCCAGAATATGTTGGTTCTGGTACAAATCACATGGCAAAGGATGATGATGATGATGATGCAGATACAAAAGACACTGAGGTGGATGATGATGATGATGATGAGGTAGCTGCTAGTAGTAGCTAGTGACATTCATGATCATATAGACTACATCATGGATCATTGTTGATATATCGTTATGATGCCTCTTTTCATGGTTACTATCATATGTATCATTTTCATGGCCTGCAATACCATATTATTGAGTTGTATCATTTTGATTTATATCATTTGGACATGTATCATTTTGACTTGTATCATTTTGAGCTATATAATTTATCATTTTTACTTATATCATTTGTACATGTATCATTTTGACTTATGTCGACTGTTGGACATGTATTATTTTGACATGCTATTAATCTAGTGATATTTTTGATTCACTTGTTTTAATCACTTATATAGATATTTGACTCACTTGTTTTGATCTACTTATATAGATATTTGACTCACTTGTTTTAATTATAAATGATGGTCATGTTATAATAATTATCTTGTTATTTAATAATATGAGTTATTTAAGAGACATGATATATTAGACTAATTAAATTGAAATAAAACATATTATATTAATAAACGGAAGCAAATCAAGAAGCATTTTTACAAGCAAAAAAGGAAGCAACAATGAAAGCCAAAATAGAAGCAAACTAGAAGCAATCTTGGAAGCAAAACTTGGTGTTAACTAGGAAACAAAAACATAAGCAATTCAGATAGCAAACAAAGAAGTAATAATGGAAGCAATTTTAGAAGCAAAAAAAGATGCAATAATAAAAGCCATATTAGAAGCAACAAAAGACACAAAAATGGAAGAAAAGCTAGATGCAAAAAGCGACGTTATATCAGAAGCAAAATTGGAAGCAAAATCGAAAGCAAACCTGGAAGCAAACCCCAAAGCAAAATTGGAAGCAAAATTGGAAGTAAACCTGGAAACAAAACCGTAAGAAAAACCGGAAGCAAAATTGAAAGTAAACATGGAAGCAACACAAGAAGCAAAACCAGAAGCAAAATCAGAAGCCAAACTGGAAGCAACAAAAATCGGAGCTAAATCCGGCGCCGAAGTGAACATACCATTTTGCGCCAACAAAAGTGCCCAATTCATGAACTCAAATGTACTAAAATCCGATGCTATTTTAGGCGCTAATTTCCTATTTTGTTGTAGTGCATGGTGTTATCCTTGCCAGAGTAATTCTTAGGAAGGAAAAGAAACTTGTCTTTTTCTTCCTTCTTCATTCACGATTGTGGTGACCAACAATTCAAAAATCTCAATGTTGATAGAGACCTTGTGGTTTTTCATCTGAGAAGATAATGACTCAAATCTTCTAGTAGGCTGTTTAAAATAATCCCTCTTGAAACAAAGCTAGTTTTCATCTTTTCGAGCCCCGTTATTATGAAATCTAACAAATTCACCACCTTTATTAGTCATGATTATTCTTATTTTATTACTCTCCTTCCCATCAACATTAACACATTCCAAAGTGTCATTTCCAAAATCAAACTCAATATTTTTAGAGGTGCGAATGGTGCACCCAATATCCTCATTAAAAAATTTCTTTTTGAAGCATGAGGTTACCCAAATAATCTGTCCTTTCCATCTCATCCTTTTAATATCTTTGGAATTTGGCATATCCCTGCGCTTGTACCACCCAGTCCATCTTATCAACTCGCCCAGTTGCCACCTAGGAGAAACCCACTTGACAGTTGGACGACAAATCAAGCCTTTTCTTTTAATTATTGCTATTTTTTCCATGATTACTCCAATCTCCCAATCTATTCGTCGCTTCCAATCTATCCCTTGATCCCCATCTATTCGTAACCATTATTTATTTTACTTGGCTAGATAGATTGGAGAAATCCCAGTATTTTAATACCTCCCGTCTAAGGCCAAAGTTCGCCATAGCATCGATGGCTCTATTGCCCTCCCTAAAAGTATCATAAATCTTGTAGTTTTGGAAAGACTATAGCTGTAGACACATAAAAATGTCTTAGACTTGCTAATACCATTTTCTAATGTCATAAGTCTTCTATTGATTAAATAATTTTAATTATTTAATTAATTTATGTCTATCTTTGTTTCCCCTTTGATTAATTAAATAAATTTTATTTAATTATGTCACTAATATCCTTGTCTTCTATAGTTAAATAAATTATATTTATTTAATTATTTATCATTGTGCCATTATAATTAAATAGTTATTTTAATTATTTAATTATTCATTTATTCTCTTCTTTCACAATTAAATAAATTCCTTATTAATTTGTCATTTTCTTTATTTAATTGCTTATTAATTTGTCATCTTCTTCCTATTTTGAATCAAATTATTATTTAAATAAAAAATCAGCTTGTTACATGTCCCACTTTTGAATTAAATTGATTTTTAATTCAAAAGGCTAACTCAACCTCTTAAATCAAATAATTTTAGTTTATTATTTGATTTTCCAGTCTTTCCATAATCAACTTTCTTTCTAATTTTAAATAAAAATATTTATTTAAAATTATCCACTTTCTAATTTCCCACCAAGTAAATAATTTAAAATCATTATTTACAACTTTTTTTCTAATTTTAAATAAAATCATTTATTTAAAATTATCCACTTTCTAATTTTCTCTCCAAGTCACATGTCCCACTTTTTGAATTAAATTAATTTTTAATTTAAAAGGTCAACTCAACCTCTTGAGGGAATTAATTTTAAATTTCTATTTTAATCCCCCACTTTCCTCTTTTTTTGTGCCACATCTTCTTGTCACATGCATTCTTGTCCATTGATTTGATTTTCTAAAATCAAATCTCAGCCCTTCATTTTAAATTTCACCCTAATGTTGCCCTAAGCCTAATTGTGGGTTATCACATTTGATTTTAACCTTTGATCTTAGGGCATTTGTCAACTTTCAATCTTGGCCATTCATCCAAAATTGGTTTTTCTATAAAAAGACAATTTTCACCTCATTTTGACATCTACATCTTGCAACTACATCTCTTGACTTTATGATTTCAGACTTAGGATCTCTTGTCATTTTTTTTTGCTAACATTGTCATTTTGTAGGTTTTTCTATTGCATGTAGGCTTTAGTTTTCACTTGCATAGTCATATGGAATCCTTCAATATTTGCTAGGACATGTCATAGGCACATTTGCTCACAAAAATATGAGGGCAAACTACATATTTGCAGCAAATGGAGAATGGCTATGGAGGTGAATCATGGAGGTTTTGAGGAGATTTGGTAACATTGTTCCTTGTTTTGCTTTGTTTCCTCCTTTGTGCTTCATAGTTATACTAGGGTTTTATTTCTCACTAGAATTTAATACAAACCTGGAAATATACCGAGTAGTTACAATAGCATATTTTTATAGTCATCCAATAGGTCTTTTATTTCCTAAGGTGCCTTAGCTAAATTTTATAAATAATCAATAATATGCTTGGATCACCTTCCACAATAACCTTCATGTACCATTTATCTTTGAGATAGCCTATTCCTACCCAAACAATAAAAACTTCAACAAAATTATCAGTTGTTGTTCTTAGGCCCTTGGTGTATCCAACCAAATAGATACCACAATCATCTCTAACCATAGCACCCACTCTTTCCAGTCCTAGATTTCCTTTTGAACATCCATCAAAATTGCATTTAACTCATCCTGGATCCGAGGGAATCTAGACAGTGTTGTTTCTAATAACTTGTTTAGCCCAATTAACATTGTTAAGGTCATGCAAGATCCCCCACTATTGCTTTCAATGTTTTCTTGAATTTGTTTCCTTATAACCATACTTTGTTCCTTACTACTTTCAACAACATCCCTAAAGATCCTATTATTTTTCTCTTTCCACAATCGCCAAGTGAGGAATGAGGGAACTTGTCTATAGAGGTCCAAAATTATTTTATAAGAGTAAGGACATAATCTCCACCCTTTAGCAAAAATTTTGAATGAAGCAAGGAAAACCCACTCCACCATAAGATTTTTAGAAAAAAGGCCCAAAATTTTTGAGCATAGGGGCATTGAAAGAGAAAATGCATAATAGTTTCTTCTTCTTCATTGCAAAGATAACATTTATTGACTAAATAATAACCTCTTTTCTTAAGATTGTCAATTGTGAGAATCTTACCATGTATCACAACCAACCAAAAGCAATTAATCTTGGGGATTAAGTCTTTGCTTCACACCATGTTCTAGTCAAAGAATCCAAGGTTAAGAGGTTGCAAATCCATACTCATAGGCAGATTTAACAGAGAACCTTCCTGAAGCATTTTTTATCCATATCCATTCATCCTTTCTGTTTCTTGAAAAAAGGTCAGGATTCCCAATTAGTCTCAATAGAGAGTCCAAAGCAGCATCCCAATTCGACTGTCTCCCACCCCTGAGCAACATTATTCAAATAGTTCTTGAAGTCAATCCATTCCAGTTTCAATCTATCCCAATTTAAATAATTAGAGACCTTCCTGCCAATGTTGCTTTTTAGTTTGATTCTTATTTGTTGAAGGTTGTCCCTAGCTGATAAAGGAGTACCAGTGGACCAAACATCCTCCCAAAAATTAGTTCTAAGCCCATTTCCAATTCTCAATTTCACTCCTTTAATCGGGGTTCCTCTAACTTTTAGTAGGTTATTCCTAAAGATAGAGCCATAAGGAAGCTCCTTTCTCCTGAGAAAACAACAGACATCCTTATTATTTAGGTATTTAACTCTCAAAATTTGAACCCAATCCTTTTCACCTTCCAAAAGAATCCAACCCATATTTTCCACAAGAGCTTTGTTAAACATTTTTATTCTTTTGATTCCCAGACCTCCTTCCCTCTTCAAATTGCAAACAATTTCCCATTTAATGAGTGCCATTCTTTTTGTTTCTTCCACACCTGACCATAAAAATCTCCTTTGAACCATTTCAATTTTCTTAACAATATAAGTAGGGATGTTGAACATAGACAGGTAATAGACATGTATATTTTGTAGGGAAGCCTTTAAAAGTTGAACCTTCCCAACAAAGCTCAACAATTTTCCTTTCCACCCAGCCAGTTTCTTCTGAATCTTTTCCACAATGTAGTTCTAGTAGTTACTGGAGAGCTTTTTGAAAATTAAAGGTAAGCCCAAAAAAGTAGCTAGAAAGTCCGCCTCCTGGCATCCTAAAATATTTATAACTTTGTCCTTAACTATCTCGCTAGTATTGAAAAAATAGATTTTACTTTTTTGATAATTGATGAGCTGGCTAGATATTTTAGCATATTGGTCAAAGATTACTTTCCATTGTTTTTATTCTAAAATAGATGCCTCCCCCATGAGGATAGTTTCATCAACAAATGTTGGTGTGAAGCAGGGGGAACGAAGGAAGCAACACATAAACCTTTTAAATTTTTGTTTACAAGTTGTTTCTGAATATTACGGTGCAAAGCTTCTTTAACAATGACAAACAAGCAAGGTGACAATGGATCCCCCTGTCTCAAACCTCACCTAAAGAGAATAAGCTATTGGGAAACCCATTGATTAGGATAGAGTACTTCAGAGTAGTGACACAAGATCTGATAAGATTGAGGAATTTACCATTGAAACCAAAATTTTCAAGAACAACAAATAGAAAATTCTAAGAGACTCGATCATACACTTTAGAGATATCCAGTTTCAATGCCATACCCTATTTTTTGTTGTGATCCATAGAATATAACACCTCATGGGTGTAAATAAATGCATCCAATATTTGTCTTCCTTGGACAAATCCCTTCTAATTGTCAGAAATCATTTTATTCAAAACTAATTTCAACCTATTAACCATAATTTTAGAACAAATATTATAGGTGGTATTGCACAAATTGATAGGTCTATAGTCATTCATAGAAGAAACATCATTAGTCTTGGGAACTAGAGCTATAAAAGTGGTATTCATATGATTTAAAAGCCTCCCTGATATGAAGAAATCTTTGACCGTACTAAATAAGTCAGGAGAGACTATATCCCAATAGACTTTGAAAAAACTTGGGGGAAATCCATCTGGTCCTGGCACTTTAAAAGTGCCAAAGGAGAAAACAACCTCCTTCACCTCATTCATTGAAACAACTTTAGACAATTCTTTTAAATCTCGCTTCTTGATAACATGGGGAATGACTTGCAGAAAATCGCCCAATTCAACATTATCAACCTTTGGAAGTTTAGGAAAGTTAGAAAAAAAGGAGACAACCTCCCTAGCAATGTCCTCTTCCTTATCAAGTTTTGTCCCATTATAAGTAATTATAAATTTGATCTTGTTTCTTCCTCTGTGTTTTGAGGTGGATTGGTGGAAAAAAATTATATTTCTATCCCCTTCCCTTAACCATTAGATTCTTGATTTCTATTTCCAGAAAATTTATTCCTTTTTGTTTATTTTATACCATTGAAATATCAACTCCCTTTATTTATTACAGGTCTCATCATCCATAATTCCCAACTCCATTAGGTCTTGAATCTCTTTAATTTTTGAGTTTAAATCTTTCTTAGTGGCAAAAATATTCCTAAACAAATACTTGTTCCACCCCTCGACCTTATCTTTACTCTTTTCAATTTTTGGGCTAATCTATACATGGGAGTGCCATCACAAGGTAAATTCCACCACTCCACAACCAAATATTTGAAGTCCAGATTAAGTGAACACATTATTTCATACCTAAAAGGGAAAGGCCTTTTAGTCATTTTATCATCCCATTCCAGGAGGAGGGCACTATGGTCTAAACCTATTCTTAGGAAAGCAGTAAGAGATAGATTCTATATTATGTTCCAATTGGAGGAAACAATAAATTTGTCCAATTTGACTTGGATAAGATGATTTCCCTGTCACCTATTGGACCAGTTAAATAGAGATCCATTCAAAGGAATGTCCATTAGCCCCACTGAGTTAAGGGAACCAGATAGGTCCATCATACTATAAAAAAATTAGTAAGACCTCCAATTTTTTTTGAGGGGTATAATGGGGAGTTAAAATCCCCCCAAGCATCTAGAACTCATATTTTCTATTGGAAATGATTCCTTCTAGCATGTTCCATAATTCCAACTTGTCCAATCTTGAGTTGGGACCGTAAATATTGACTATATTCCATTTGACCAAGGTAACACTATCTTCCATACTGACTAAGAGATTGTTTTTATTCAATCTTCCAACAAGCCTAGAAGGGTTCCAACAAGTTGCAATCCCTCCCGAGGCTCCCTGAGCATCATTGACTTCAAAACTAGCCTCAGGCCAAATCCATTTTAGCACTTTCTCAAAGATTTATTTTTTCATTTTAGTTTCTTGAATTAGTAAAACATCCAGTTTCACATCAGCCAAACAAGCTTTTAACAAATGTTGTTTATAGGGGCCATTAAGTCCCCTTACATTCCAAGACATAAAACGCATGAGAGAAAAATAGGAAAATTAGTATCACTTGATACTACTCAAGGTGGGAGAAGAACTCCCCTTAATTCTTTCTGGATTTGCTCCCTATCAGGGAGTCAAGAGTTCTTTGCTTACCCGCAACCACATCTCTTGCTGTTTCTTTAATCCTTGACTCTTTTAATTGAGGTCTTCCCACTTTGTTATTTACTCCCACATCTAGTTTCTTCTTTTTCCTTGATTTTGTGTTTATCCAATCTTCATCTACCAAACCCTCTTTTTGGGAAGAACAAGAGTATATTTGAATTTTATCGGTTCCATCTTTATCTTCCTTCCCATTTTTATCTTTTGACGTGTGATTATCCCAAAAATTTAGGTCCGTTGTTGGGAGCTCAGGAGGGGAAGTCAATTTTTTTTCCATATGAGTGAAAATCACACCCTCCTCAAAGATTTCACAATGCTGATCACCACCCACCAGATCTTGAGATAAGTTTTTCTTGTTGTCCACCTTACCATTCTGTGATTCAAGATATTTTTACAAGGAAGGTGGGGAGGTAAGCCCATCAGTAGCCTCCTCTGAAAAGGTCCCAACCACATTTTCCTATGAAACACCCTCATTCAAGGTTAGACCTTCCATGTCTTGCACCTTTAGAAGATGCATCCTTACCTCATTTGATAACATCAACACCTTATTAGGAGTAGGGGTATCAGGCTCCTTTATCAAGTTCATATGAACCACATTTTTTAAAGGGGAACTCTATTGGGTTTCAATTTGCAACTTCTTAGGTTCCAGAGGGAATTTATTGCAGACATCCTATAGATGCCCAAACTTATTACATCCTTGGCAAAAAACCATAGTTTTTTCATACTCCAATGGTTGAAACCATCTTCCAAATCTTGATTTTAAAGTCATAGAGGTGGGTAGAACTATGTTGACAACAACGTTCACAAACACTCTAACAGAAACCAATCAAGACTTAAGAAGGGTAACCTTATCCATCGTAACCAAGGTTTCGAAGGAATAAAAAATCCCTTTAAATAAATTTTGGTGCCAAAATTCCAGTGGAAAACCAGGGAGCCTTACCTAGGTAGGGGCAACTTTCCCCAAGTCAGTAGAGGCATCAAACCCTGGTTTCCACTTGCACAAAGACAAAAATTCTTAAAACTTATATCAAAATCCCATAGGCCACTCGTGAGAACCTTTATCATATCATCAGGGATAACAAAGGTAAACAAAAAAATACCTTTAGGCATAACACATATAGAAACATTGGCCTTGAGATTCCAAGTGTTAGTGGCCCACTTGCGTACTTGGTCAATATTAAGATGACCAACAAAGAAATTTCCAACAAGGATAGCTTTAGGCCCTCCAAAGAATCATTCAAAATTACATCTAGGATGTCCACCTCATCCCCCATAATAGTATAGAAAGGAGACAAAGAGTCTTGAGGCGCCTTTATCGAAGCCCTTCCTTCAACGAGATTTTCAACATAAGATACAGAGTTTTCACCAGTTAACATAATGTCCTTACCTCCAAGAGAAGAAATGGCCTCGTTCAAACCACCAGACGAAGAAACATGTGAAGCACCAGGCGTACTTTTAGTTCCCCTAGAAGGTGAAGGCACGCCATTTTGGGAAGGAGCAGAGTACATATTGTTAGTTTTAGATAAGATTTAACAAAAAGTAGAAAAGTAAACATAGAACAATGAACACAATTTTTATCCTGGGAAAACCCTCCTACTCGAGGAATAAAAACCCAACAATTTATTCACTTATAACTCAGAAATAGAAGTGCAAAAATAACACTTCGAATCAGGCCCTAGAGAGGCCGAATCTCTTACAATAGATCAACACTTAAAGACAATGCAAATTACTTAGATACACGAAATAACAACTCTTCTCCTTGAAGTGAATTTGCTCCTCTTGAATGTGAATATGTTGCTGAATGAAATCAATATTGGAATGGAATGAATATTTTTCAATAATGTGGAGACTCTATCTCCATTATATACAAGACTAGGTGAGCTCTCCTCTTGAGGCGACCAAGGAAATGTAATATTTGTTTTATAATTGAAAGGCCGACTTGCCTTGAGCAAATTGTTCTTTGGGAAATATCTCCCGTAGCTATAAAAACACTAACACTCCCTCTTAGCTAGGGAGGTATTTTCAAATATTTGGTCATGGATTCTCTCAACATGACTTCCAAAATGGCTACACCCAATTGTGGAAAACACAACTCAGTCTCAAAGATGTGATCTGTACAAGGGCTTTCACCTCATATTTCTCAATCTCAGAAAAACATACACTACAAGGGCTTTCACCTCATATTTTTTAGTCTCAAAGAGATAATACACTACAAGGGCTTTCACCTCATATTTCTCCATCTCAGAGAAATATACACTACAAGGGATTTCACCTCATATTTTCCATCTCAGAGAAATATACACTACAAGGGCTTTCACTTCATATTTTTCCATCTCAGAGAAATATACACTATAAGGGCTTTCACCTCATATTTCTCCGTCTTAGAGAAATATACTCTACAAGGACTTTCACCTCATATTTCTCTGTCTCAGAGAAATATACATTACAAGGGATTTCACCTCATATTTCTCTATCTTAGAGAAATATACATTACACCAAATCTTAATGATGTTGTGACTCCCTCTGGAGCTCCAAGTACTCACATCAACCTCTTGACCTCCTCGTCCAAGGTTGCCTGCATTGCCTTCCTTAGAGGAACACACTTCCGATGCTACTCCTAGCAACACCTTTAACTGATTTGTGAGAGTCCAGGACTTAGTCCTCATTGACCTCATCCCAGATCACCCTATTCTGAATAGGTTTGTGGTGCCACCAATGTCAAAACAAGGTTGTCTACCTTGTGCAATTCTATTCTTTGCGACTAAAGAGACCTTCCAAAGACTTAGCACCTGGCCTTGCAACACTGCAACTCACTTAGCTGACATGTTCACTTCTTCTCATCGCGTCACTCTAGTTCCTTGTATCATAAGACTCCATTTTGTAGAACACAAAACTCCCTCTTGATCCCTACCTCAATACAACAATACAAAAATTACAAAAAAAAATTCCTCTGGAAGTCTTTATCCTTGAGTCTGCAAATAGGTCTTCCCTGTTTTCTACATCCTTATTTATTTAATCACAATCATCAATTCTGAAACTTATCAATGAATTCAACCTCCTGTAACATGATCTTCTTCAAACTCCATAACTCCTACACAAAGCGGATTCACACAGCTTGAACAACTGCATATACTTGTTCTAAATAATATTGTTCACACTCAGAAAAAAAACATGAACACTTCAAAAACAACACTTAATCCTTTCTCTGCCTTTGAGGATTCTTTCTGATACTGAAACAAATACTGTCTCTCACATCAAACGAGGCAAACTCACACAACACATGCCCAAAAAAATGGTATCAATAAAGGATTTTTGAATGAGCACATCTTCATCAGTCTTCAATACACTACATCACTCGGCTAATCAATAAGTCACTCATTCAAGAAAAATAAGATGATATCTCATACAACAAAAATGCATAGCAGATCTCATAAGCATTCATGACTTCTTCAGATTGAAATGCTAAAACCTAGGATCAAAAATCTATATCATTCTTCAAGGGCTGCATAACTCCAAAAGGGTTCTGCTCCATTCGGAGAACAAAGTTACTTACAACCTCCATGTGTGTTGATGAATACACACATATCTCTGACACTCAACAGAAATGCCTCATAAAAGAAACACAACTTTAAAAGAAACACCTCATAAAACGATGTCAAGAATCGTAGATAGCCGACACTGCCACTCTTCCATGCACAACCATAGACACCCGCAACTTCTTTTCCAGATGGTTTGAGACATGAAGGCTAGGAAAAAAGTCACGGCTCAATAAACACAGGCAGAAGATAATAGGATCATGTAATGATGCACTCTCCATGATGACACTCGCGACTTTAGTCTTGGAAAAAGGTAGGAGAAAGTGATACATCTTTAAATTTTAGGACCTCAAGATATTAAACTGTCGCTACACCAAGTCTCTGACATTCATAAGCAGAGAGGATATAACACCAAAAAATACCATTTCGTACAACTGATATTAAAAGATAATGTAATATCAGCCACCCTTACATCATCAAACCATCCACCTAAGAATTTCAATGATTTATATTTGATTGAATCTACACTGATAACCAATATGCCTAGGCCTGGAAATGCTCATGACTGCTCCAGAACAACTCCGAACATTGTAATAACAGCTCTTTAGATACCCAATGTCAAGATATGCCCGAGGAGCTATTAAATAACATTTGAATTCAAACATATCCACCAACCCCTTACTCATTGATTCTGATTCTTCATATATCTGGTGCCAATGCCTGTAGTCGTATATGTGTCAAATCTAGTCTCTTCGGAAACCGAAGGTTATGCCAGATTGTCGTTGTTTTAACTTTCAAACATAGACCAAATGAGTTGCTATGATGCGACTGTCCTGTGATGTTTGATCGCTTGGGCCAGGCACCTTCGATTTGGCTTCAACAATGATAGTGTCTGTAGCAATCGTGCCTAGTAAGTGTGATCGAGTCTGCACAGGAGTTGTTGGCTAATGGTGGCCAGAGTTTGGGCTCAAGCACATTGACTGTCCTCAAACGCCCCACCTCCAATGCCACTTCCTTCGACAGAAACCAGTCCGCTGATCTGCAGGGTTTTCGATCATTTGAAACACTCGATACCTCTATATTTATCTGCTAAGGTTTTCGTCTTAGGTAGAATCACAAGACTTAGTTCAATCATGATTCCATGTGTCCTGTGCTCTCAAGGTTCCTCCACTAGAATTATTCAGTTCCACACAATTTGGAAATTTTCTTAGTCAAATCTAATCAGATTTCTTGAACCTGCTCCGATATCAGGTTAGTTTTAGATCAGATTTAACAAAAAGCAGAAAAGTAAACATGAACAATGAACACATAATTTTACCCTGGGAAAACCCTCCTATTTGAGGGAGAAAAACCCAACAATTTGTTCACTTATAACTCAGAAATAGACGTGCAGAAATAACACTCAGAATCAGGCCCTAGAGAGGCCGAATCTCTTACAATAGATCAACACTTAAAAATAGTGCAAATTATTTAGATACACGAAATAATAACTCTTCTCCTTGAAGTGAATCTGCTCCTCTTGAATGCAAATCTAATGCTCAAGGAAATTGATATTGGAATGGAATTAATATTTTTCAATAATGTGGAGACTCTATCTCCATTATATACATGACAAGGTGAGCTCTCCTCTTGAGCCGACCTAGGAAATGTAATATTTGTTTTATAATTGAAAGATCGACTTTCCTTGAGTAAATTGTTCTTTGGGAAATATCTCCCGCAGCTATAAAAACACTAACACATAGGTGGGGAGCCCTGATGGGGCCCCCGCCAGTCTAATTCATCAAACTACAAAAGATAAAAATTTGAAAAAAAAGAGCGCACACAAAGCAACATATTATTATAAATGTTAACAATATAAATGATGGGGGAATTATTTGGTTGCCCCACCTAACAAAAAATTATAGATTTTTACAAGTTCTTTTCCTTCATATACTTAATCTAACAATATTGATTTTCTATAGGTGCTTGAGCATATAGATAGTAGCATGAGACAAATGTACATCGATATCAGATACTATTGATCAACAATATTTTAGTTCTTCATATTCATAAATTGATACTTTTACTGGCATGCCTTGTGATACAGATTCTTCTCCATATGTACACCTAATTATTTTATTTATGATGGGGATATTCCTCATAACAATTATATGGACCACTTTATATTCTAGGTACTATATGGAGCCATCAATGTGTTGACATTTGTATTGATTCATCCAACCAATTTAATGTTTGAATGAAAGAGTATTTGTTAGAAAATATGATCAATAAGCAAATAACCATTACATATAATAATAATTGAAATTATATTACAAAAATTAGAGAAAACACATAAAAACTATGTATGTGGGGAAAACCCTTTCAAGTAAAGAACCCCATAAAAACATCATTCACAATTGAGAAAATATTTACATAAAACAAAAATATCAATAACTTGGATATTATAGAATCTTCTCCATCCCCTTACTTCCATGATGCTTCGCATGCATATTAATGCATTAATATACCTCTCATGCAATATTCCTCTAGCACATATAAATGTATATGCTACATATTCACAATATATAATATGCTTTATGATTGCTTATATTTGAAGAAATCTAATGGGTTGGTGAATAACTCACAACCTTTCATTGTATAATGTTTTGGTTATACATTTAATTAATAATTTATATATAAAGACAAACTTTATAAATTAACCCTTATTTTATATTATAAGTTAGAGTCTTATAAATATTATTCAAGAGTACTTACATTAAATGTAATCCCCAACTAATAATTATTCTCTAACACTTTATTAATCTTTATAGGGGATCATGATGTCAATTTATTTTAGAAGAAAATACGAAGCTCTCCAATAACACAACACTTATTTGATAAGCATATCATAGGGATACAAATATATGCGAAGATGAAAGTCATACATTTTAGATTATGTAGTAAAAATCTTGTCATAATTTAGATCCTACTTTCCTCATATGATGTTTCATGAGGTCTTAGAAAGTTTTTGTTGGAGCCCAAGACTCCTCAAACTAGCCTCCTAGGTTCTTGTTATAGTAATGGTGCCTTAGGTATTATATTAAATCATTGTAGGTTTTATATACAATGATTTTAAAAATATAGGAAGGAAAACATAAAAAGAGATGCATAAAACATGTAAAAATGCATATAGGTATTACATATAAATAATCTAAAATATTTGTAGGTCTTACATACAATTCTCATAGGTCTTATCTAATGCTCATAGGTCTTATCTGATTCCCATAGTCTTACAAGTACCCTTAGGTCTTACATGCAGATTGTTATGAACTTATCCTCTCAATGGCAACTCCTTGAGGCAAATAATTAAAATAGAGGCAACATATACAAGATTTCTTATGTGTTTGTTGGTATTCAATCCTAGATCTTTATGATCATAATATATCTTCCACTTGACAATTAGTCTAATAGAATTGGAGAGTAATTTTTATGATGGAAATCTTTCCCTTGAGTGAAGTGCCCATGTACTTCAATGTACTTTATATTTGGATGTTTGAACACGAGTCTTTGGTAAGAGAAAACACACCTTTGGTGATCATATAATAAAGGGAAATTTTTTACCTGAACCCATGAAAAAATCTTCCAATAATATCCTAAGCTACATCAATTATTTTGTAACTAATTTTGTATTCAACCATAACACCTACACCATATTTTGAGCACATACCCCGAGGTAGATTCCTATTTAATAGGACCACTAATATGATTAGTAACATAATGATTGAATACATTTTATTCTTTGACACAAGAATAATAAATACCATAATCAATTATACCTTTAATATAATTTTAATGTACATTTTTTATTTTCTAATGATCATATGTATTTTTTATGATCATATAGATATGGTTAGGTAAATCAAACTTATTACAAGGTGTAGTGTAGGAAAATTATCCCTTTTTCGCACTTAATTTGGGACATAATATTAATAAATGGGCTCAATTATGCCTTGATTTATTGTTATAATATATTTTACATATTCACATTAAGTTTTGGGCCCTTTTTAATAAAATGGACTTAATCCAGTGCCTTATTTTTGATGTTGTAAGGTGTACCTTTACACTTTCACATTAATCTAGGGCTTTATTAATTAATTGAAGTCAATTTTTCTTATTTGGCCCCTTAATTCAAATTTAAGCCTAATTAAATATAGTTTTCAAGAGATAAAACTCAAAATTCATAAATACCATTTCACAACACTTAACTTTGGAAGATGTGTGTCACTTAGATCTAGGACCCTTTTTTTAAAATAATATTCAACCTTGAGTAATGTGTGTCCTAGGACCCATTCGTCCTATGGTGAATGGGTCCTCACTTAGACCTAGGACCCTCCTTTAAAATATGTTTTTTGGCAGTATTTTAAGCTTCAAAATTCAAATCTCACATGTCTGCTTTCGAGATATGATAATTGAAAAGTTAGAGAGGGAAAGCGAATGGGTCCTCACTTAGATCTAGGACCATTTTTTTAACATAATATTCAACCTTGAGTAATTTGTGTCCTAGGTAAGTGGCCTAGGACCCATTCGCCCTATGGTGAATGGGTCCTCTCTTAGACCTAGGACCCTCCTTAAAAATATATTTTTGGTAGTATTTTAAGGTTCAAAATTCAAATCTCGCATGTTGTCTTTCAGGATTTGATAATTGAAAAGTTAGAGAGGTAAGCCTATAAATCTAAGTTTCACATTCATTTTTCACTAGAAATAAAAGAGTTTCATATGAGATCACAAGTATTTGTATTCAAGAACAAGGATCAAGAAAAAATGAAGTCCAAGGAGCAACATTCTATTGTTTTTGCAAGTCTTCAAGCTCAATTTTTCATCAAATATCAAGCATTGTTGAAGAATTGATGATAGATGTCTATGGTGAATCATGATGAATTCTAGGTTTTGGGAGAAGCACTATGAGATTCTACCAAACCTAATGACTTGTTTCCTAAGTGATTCCATTTTCTATGGTCATTCTATTTTCAACCTAAAGGTAGGTATATTCAGGTTTGTGACTTATTAAGGGGATTTGAGGTCTCCTAAAGGAGATCTTATTCATTGTTCATGTTTCATTTAGGATCCTATTCTAACACACTTGAGTAGGATTTCTTTGCATTATTTGAAATATTAATCTTAGACACACTTAAGGTTAAGATCACACACATTTCATGTTTCAAATTTATATTCAT
This sequence comes from Sequoiadendron giganteum, assembly GCA_007115665.2. Taxonomy (NCBI): domain Eukaryota; kingdom Viridiplantae; phylum Streptophyta; class Pinopsida; order Cupressales; family Cupressaceae; genus Sequoiadendron; species Sequoiadendron giganteum. The sequence goes on from CM021101.1 coordinate 634,639,969, forward strand.
CATCAAGGTTTAATTACCAAAATTTGGGTTTGACTGAGGCAAACCCCTATCCACCAGCATACATAAAAAATGTTTTATAAATTTTTGATAGATCCAGGTCCGAGAGCAGGGATTTTGGTGCAAGAGCACCTAGGTCATATAATGCCTTTAAAAGGCTAATTTGTCTAGTTTATATGTTCAAGTCAAAATTAGTGTTTCAAGGCTATGAAAATCCTAATTTGAATGTATTCAAGTCATGAAATTAGTCACTAGGAGGTAAAACTGCAAATAATGCAATGTTGTTGTCAAAATGTAATTATGCAAACAAAGTGCACAAATTAGGAAATCAAGAGACAAAAGGTAGTTTGAACCGGATCGAAAGTTGGGCAGTCAGTTACTAAAGGGGAAAATGTATAAAAATCAAGTTTAAGGTGATGAAAAGAGGTCCCATTGTATTTTGGTTATAAAAACTTGAGAAATAAAGGCTTTGTCTGCAAAAATGATGTGTTTTCCTCCTTTTACTAGTCCCTGTATGGACTGTACTGAGGTTTAGGGGTCACAAATTTGTTATTTCATTATCAAGAAATGAATCATTTATCCTCTTGAATTGATTTAAAGTAGTTTCTTTCTTTTTAGTGGATTTTGAAAATAATAATTTGGTAAACCCTCAAAACAGGGTTTGAGAGTCTTTTGATGGCATAAGGCCTCCATCCCATCGATGAAGGCATGGTGGGTCAATGGGATGGATTTTATTTAGTTTCTTTTCATTGTGTTTAATGTTTCTTGTGGTGGTAGGACAGTAGGATATGAAAATACAAGAATATGATGATCGTTTCAAGACAAATTCTGAGTTTTTCCCTTTGAAAATGAATTGTGCAAATAGGGTAAAGAGGAAATAACACGTGTATGAATTTGGAGATGGTTTCAAGAGTTATTATAGACCTATTTAAGCTTTTTGCAGGTGGTGGTCAGTGGTTTTGAGGATTGCAAATGTCTTCTTGAAGAAACCCTAACTGGTTTTTATGCTTTTCAACCTAAAATCAAGGGTTTAATGGATCAATCTGTTTCTAAGGTTTTCAATCCTTAAAAATGTTAAAATATTGAGTTTAGAGGTGTTTCTAATGACTCTTTGAGTCTTATTTATGTTTTGGTGGAATTTAGTGATCACTTCCTTTGCAAAACAAGCCTATTTTAGTAGCCTTTTGACTACATACAATGTAAGAATCTGGAGTTTCTTTAAAACCGAGTATTGAAAGATTTTACTATGTTGATGTGGAAATTGAAAGGTATATAAACATGTATTTGGTTCTTGGCATTTTCCCAATTTAGGGCATGGAGTCCTATTGGTCAAACAATGCCTTGATTTCATGGATAGTGGAAATATGTATGTACAGTGAAATGAATGATCATAAATGCTTGAATCTTGTTTTATGGATGAATTTACAATTGTATTTATGCTTGAATAAGGTTATGAAGGAAGTGTATATTGTTTGATGATTTGGGAATGGTGATGAATGATGACTTGGCTGCAAAAAGGACAGTAAGTTTGAAATGGACAAAGTTGTGTGATAGGTGATGGATTGTTTCTCTTAAAACATGATGAAAATTGGTATCTTAAAGGTTTGATGACAGTGTCAAACTAATGTTGCTTGTTGCTGTTACAAATTGTGTTTAAGTGAAGGAAGGATGATGGATGTGTTGATTTGAGCAAATATTTCTTAAAGGGAAAGGATGGTGTTTGATTGTAGGTCTGAGGAACATAGGTATGGTTGCTTAGTATTTGTCATGATAATGACATTAGAGATGCATGGAGATTTGGTAATTGGTAAGCATAATGTGTTGCCTTGGTGAATGAGTAAGTTGGTGATTACTTGATGTGCTATAATGCTAACGAGCATGGTGAATGAAGGGACTGTCTTCAAAGGTCCTAATTTGAGTTCTATTTGATTTAGATCAACTTGATGGTGTAGAATATGGTTTTGTTGAGGTGGAATACTAACTTGATGCCTTGAAGTTTTGTAAATTTGAAGAATAAAAGTGATTTATGATGAAAGTAAAGTGAAATGTTGAAATTTATATATTTGATCTTCTCCTGATTCTATTTGGGATTGAAATCCCCTAAAGAATGAGTGTTTGGTTATGATGCTCTGCATCAGATTTCAAGTTACAAGAAGGAATTACAGGTTTGGAGCTTCAATTCCAGATTCAAAGTTTTATGGAAAATCTTGCTAGGACCCATTCACCATAGGGTGAATGAGTCCCTATTAATTTTGCAAGGACAACAATTTGTCACAGTTTCTAAGCTTCAATTTTAGATTCAGAGTTTCCTAGAAAAGTCTACCAAGACCCATTTTCCATAGGGAGAATGAGTCCCTGTTAGGGTTGCAGAAACAACAAGTTTGACAGGTAAACAACATTTATCACCTTCATTTTCTCCAGAAAGTTTATTGATTCCTCCTATTTTATGTTAAATCTCTTTAATGCACTTTGTAGACCTAAATTTGAAGTTATTTTTCTAGTTCAAATCTTTCTCCCCAAACTGTTATTTGGCCTAGACCCCCGTCCTAGAAAAAAGGGAAATCAATAGATTCTCATCTTGGGTTGACTCACCTAAGGGTTGACAGTTAATCCTTGGTTTGGATCTCATTTCCTAATGAATTGAGGAAAGATAGGACCCCTTTGTCTCTCTTTGGATCTACTTTTCCATTTTGGGACACCCCCTATATACCATCCTATTATTTTCCTTCATTTCACAAGGTAATATTAGTAAGATAGATTTAATGTTTGATTAAATAGTAGCCTTAATAACAACTAGTTTGATCATATTACAATTATTAAGAGCATACTTTATTTTGAGAAACTTGTAATTGATTCTAGAATATAGCCAATGTGAATGATGAAATAGACTTAAATTTGTTGTCTCTAATAATTGATTCAAAATAAGTCAACTACATCTAAAATTATGTGACAATAATTAAAATCAAGATATGATGATATTTATCAAGGAGATCATAGGGAATTTTTATAACACGAGTGTGTAAAATTTTCCATATTTTTTCAAGGGAGAATAGACATCCTACTAAGCATAATGTAACACTTGAGCTATCCTTTCCAAGTTTGCTCCATTGAAATTTTTTTAAGGTGACAAATACCCATTATATGCAGGTTTTTAATAACCATTTGATTTATATGATGCATGAAGCTTATAATAATATAAAATGTATGTACAACAATTTTTTGAAAAAATAGAGCTCTCTACACCTACATGAATCCTTTTTAAGTAGCTAAGAGATTCATGAAATAAATTAATGACATCATTAGGTCATTCATCTAATACTTTTTTGTAGTGTATATAAATGAGATAAATATACATTAATTGAGACATAGAAATAACACTTGAATAATATAAGATAAATGTTATAAAAATTAATCTTAAAACTCTAAAATAAATAGCAAGTGAATTGCAAGAATGAATTTATGTGATTATCCTATATTTAGTACTAATAGTCAACAACAAGGGAGGACAAACTTAGGAGTACCACTTTAAATTTGGAATATCTAATGTGTTGATACTTTATCATAAGTATAAGGTAAATAAATAATATAATGCACTGCATTCCATTTATCCTTTACATGTACTCCTTGAGAACCATAAATCAATGATCTTTCAATGAAAATAGAGGATAGAGGGTATCATAACTATTAAAATTCTCAAAAACAAAAATATGAATATCTCTAGTTTTTAATATAATGATCAACAAGAAAGATGTTCCTCCATATTTTTTTTTACCTCCAATAAGAATTTACTATTAAATTTTGGCTAATAATTTTTTAAACATCTCTACAATGCTAATGTGAGAATATCGTAAGTCACACCAAAGGAAAATTCATGCCATAGGATATATGGGGAGATAAATGTAGGAGAAAAAGTATTGTGTTTTGAAGTGAAAAGAGAAATTTGTTTTAGCATCCAAAAGACTTGGGTAAAAGAAGCCATTTGACTAGAGATATGAATATTAATACCTTAACCTTATCAATCTTAAGAAAAACATGATTATGTCAATATCATAAATTATTGTGATAAGGGAACTTAGTGTTCCAACATCACTTATCTTGATCAAGTAATGAATTTTGAAATCTACGAAGCACAAATAGATGTATATAGATATCTATAAGTCATAAATGCCATTCATGATTCCTGCCATTTTATGATGTAAAATATGTACATAGAATATTTAAAGAATCAATCACTCGTGATAGATGATATGATAAATTAAGTCTACACCATCTCTCATAACATTGTGAAAGAATTCACTACACACAACCCTCTTGAAGACTACTCTAGACATCTTCAATTATTGCATACATATATTGTTAGGAATGTGCTTTCACCAGGAAAAATCCATTCTTACATCAACCATATGTGATTTTATTTTGTTAGATGCATAAATTTATATGATAAGATTATTTACATGTATGCCAAGTGTGTAAGTTTGGTGAATGCCTGTAAAGTATTTGACAACATGAAATAATGAGAAATAGTCTTCATATTACTTGAATTTATATTACTTGAGTGAAAATACCACAATGGTATTCATATTACTCAGTGAAAATTATATATATATATAGGCAGTAGTAGGTGATTAACTATTGCATGTTAGATGAAACTTTTGGGATATCTAATATAATACTTATTTTCCACTGTGACCATATAAATATAGTAAGTTAATGTACTAGTTATAATGAGGTTGCCACATAGTAGAAAAATTCTCCACTCCTATGAAAAAGTAACCAAGCTCCATAAATATTGGATTATGTCATTAAAAACCATGATAGAGCCATAAATCTCATGCCAATGAAGCTCTCATGCAAACACATGTTGATTTGTAGATATATCAAGACCAACGAGAAAAGTGCCATGAATTTTTTGTATTGAGTATGGGAGTTGATATCTTCAAATGTTTCAAGTATTTCAATACTCACCATGTGAATAATACAAAATACCTACCCACTCTTCCTCTTTTACCATGATTGCCAATTTATTTTGCTTGTAGAATACTTTAGAACTCTAAGCTTATAAAATTTCCCTCTATGAATATCTTATTTCCTATCAATAAAATTCACATGCATGCATGAAGTTAAATGAACCACCATTTCAAAGTCACCCTATTGTGTACTAGAGGAATGAATATAACAAGAGGACTGCAAAAGAGAATGCCTATAGGCTAATAGAAAATTATTTTAGCAAATTTATCCATTTATTTGGTTGGATCACCCAAAAATAATTCTAATTCTAGATACATATTATCAAATGATTGATGTCCACTCTATTAAAATAAATCTATTAGAAATTTACCTTTCCAATGAATAGGATTTATTCCTATAGTAGAACCATCAAAATTAGGACACAATTGACATGATAGAGAGATAGGCATTTACAAAAAATGTTTTCTCTTAATTAAATATAAACAAAATGGATTTGTTGGAAACACAATGATATGACGAGTGTTGTGGAAAGGTTGAGATTTTATCTAAATCACTTCCATTTTTGAAGGATGAAAAGTTTCCTAGAAAGTGATCCAAAAGTAATAAATTCTAAATAAAAATTAGAGTTGGAAAATTTATTTAAGTAGCCCGCTACCCACTCTATTGGCACCCTACAAATTTAATGAATTTATAGTGCTTTGAATTATCCCCTTGTGATCCCCATTAATTATAAATGAAATGAGAAATCTCAATGGTGTATCATGCCCAATTCCCTCTAGTAGTTTCATTTCCCCTTTACTAGGCTACAGTCAAAAGCCCATTTGCAAAGAATCCAAAAATGGCTAAGTATTGAAATTTTTGGTCTTTTGGGCTTTCAATTGTCTTCCTAATTACATACCAATTCTATCACTCTCGATTTCCAACCACTTTTCACCTTCTAATCCATCACTTGCCTAATTTTTTTTGGTTTTGATCATCATCCTTAACTCTTAACTCTTATCACTTTTCTTTTATAATCCATAGGTCCTCTCCTCGATCATCATAATTTTGATAAATCCTTTGAAAATGACTAAGTGTTGATGTTCTAGACTTTGGGGATTGGCCTTCCTCCTTACCTCTTATAATATTTTCATCGCAAGGTGTAAGCCTTATGCTTGACCCCCGATGTATAATGCCTTTCCTTTAGCTTTGGGAGATCAGGTCTCTCGCCTACCTTTTATCTTATCTCCTCGATAAGAAAAATGATTTTTCCTTGATCCTTGATCCTCGATGTTGTGACCCTTCAGCCTTTTAGAGGTCAAATTTTCATCTTACCCTTTATCACATTCCATGGTAAGATGTAAATATTCCTCTCGAATATTGACTCCTAACGACTTGTTCCTTTTCACACTCTTTTAAGTCTTTCCATTTTTCCTTTCATCTTCCCATTCTTCTAGTAAGAGGTAGACCCAAAGCCCAATGTCCAACAAGGGTTCTCTTTCAAGAATCGATGTTTTGATGTTCTTAATATCATTGTCCTCATCAAATAGTATGTTGTAGACTCGACATTTGGTGTCCAACAAAGATGATCTTTTGGGTTGGTGAACCATTTAATGTTCAAACCAATGGTTCTTTTAGGCCTAAAGCTTTGATAATGCTCCACATTGACATTTTCCAGCCTTGAACACCATTAATATTGTAGCCACTTTCTTAACTACCAGATTTAATCTTTAAGGCTACATGGATAATATTAAATACATTTCTCAACAACTACAAGTGGGATTAGGAGGCACCCATTCTTATTTATGGTTCAAAAGCATCCTTTTTGACAGAATTCAATCCTTGGAAAATTTTTGTTTTTGGGGATTTTCTTCCTCATTCACATGCTCATTAATGGTAAGGCATGAATTTACATTATGTGACCATGTGAAGACGATGCCAACAAACTTGGGAGCTCGGGTACAATCTCTCACACTCATGGATTTTTCTCTTAGGGTTTCTTAATGATAAAAATAAAATATAAGTTCTAAAGGAGGACTTAGATAGATAGGAAGAGAATAGAGAAAAAAGGAGAGAAGCAATTGTAGAGCCAACAAAAGAAGGATATTCATAGGAAACCCTATGTTTCAAATTCTAGTTCTGGGTATAACTATTTTGTATTGTAATGATCTAGGTTTTCTCCCAAACCTATAATAACATTTGTAAACCTTGAAGATTGAGTGATTAAAGGAAAAATCAACCTTAGTTGAGTGTCACCTTATGTATGGTATAGATTTCTAGATGTATGCTATTTAGTTTTTCAGCTAGACATCTATAAATCTACGTAAAACCTTTGCATGATTTGTTTTTAATATGATAAAGGAAATGTGTGGGAATGGTTGAGGATTACTAAGTAGACTCTCTTAATATTACAAAACTATCCATTGTATTTCTAAATGAATGTGTAGATCCCAACTTGCTTGTGTATTTAGAAAGGTATAGTCTTTTGTGGTGATTTGATTAAGCCATCACCTTATTTTCAGTTGTTTCTTGTTTGATGAAACCTAGAGACTCTATTTCCTAATGGATAAAGGAACATGTATGTGATTGAATTTCTCTCACATCATCCTCAACACACTCCAAAAACATCAACTCAAAAACCTTTTAAATTTTTACTTTATGTGTGTTTTACTGCCATGTCTGAATGAATACAATAATATAAGGGTGTATCATATAAACTCATTCTTAGACACTTATATGGTAAATTATATATTAATAAGGTATTCATCCTTCCTTGTCCAAACTATCACATAGGTATATTGTGAAATCAATATTGGGATACATTGTGCAATGGGTATATAGTTTTATGTGAAAAACCCTTGGTCTTGTATAGCTAGAAGTGAAGGAGGTATTACTCACATAAACCATTGGTCCTTAGCTACCCAACCTAAAGATAGGTTTGTGGTAATCTTCCCAAGTTTGACACCTCTGGAACCTAGAGGAGTATCAAACCTTAGGATTTGGGGCCTATAAATCTGGTCACCAACACACTCTAAGAGTGTCTTGATACAAATCAATATAAGATTAAATTAATAACTTAATCTATTCTTAGTCACTAACAATGGGAAGTAGCTAAGATAAAACCCAAGCAATATATTTGAGATGAAGAGACATATTATAATGGAATGAGATCCCATTGTGGGGATGTGCCATTGATCCAAGTGACTATTCAAGAAGAAACCCCCTTAAGATGATTTACCCTTCTCAATAGGGTTGCCTCGTCTTAAGATATTCATCTTTTCAAGGTTAAAATTTCTTCATAGTGCTCAAAATCATAAACTATATCATGTATGGAATCACTTTATTTAGTGTATTTTCTAGCCTAGGTTTTTTTTACACTTTCATTTAAGCTTACTTAGGTTAATAAAGTGAGTATTATTGCTAGGGGAGTGTAAGGTGTTGACACCTTCCATGAGATTTATATTTTCCTATTTTTGGTGTCTTGTGGTGTATTCCTCCCATTGTTCATATTGCAACTTCCTCCCTCTTGCTTGGCCTATATATACTCCCTCTCCTAGCTTGTTTGGAAATTCTCTTAAATTCTTGTAGCTTCATGTTTGTGAGATTTCCTAATGCTATTTTACTTATTTAGTATTTATATCAGTCTCTAGGATACTAAATCTATAATTGTATTTTGATTTTATAAATCATTATATTTATTATAGTATCTATTTCTTGCACTAGTTTCTAGGTTTTCATTTATTCTATAGGTTTTAACATGGTATCACAAATTTTTGGTGTAAGGGTAAATATTTAGTTTCCATATCTGAGAGTTTTGAGGGGCTAATATTTTTCATGCTGGTTCCCCAAAAAAGTAATCTTCTCTTGGATCTTTGGACGACCTAGAGAATTAGAAAATTTTGATGAAAAGTTTTTAACTTCTAGGGTTTTGCACTTGTGTTTTTTGAAATCTAGGTGATTACAACTTTTCAATAATATTGGTATCATTTTCAACCATTTTATAGGGTATAGAGACTTGAAAAAGTCAAGTTTTGATTTCATTTTATTAAAACTAGAGATCGAGAATCCAAATTTACAAATTAGATTTTGAATGGTGCATTAGGCATGCTGCTTATGTTTGCGGCATTTTGAGGCCAAATGGACCCACCATTTCATTCAAAAGGCCCCCAAACCTCTCCTTCCATATAAAAATTATCAATTTTGATGTAGATATTTTTGAGGCAACTTTTTACCTAGTGGAGGTGTATGACTGTGTGTAGGCCATAAAATATGGTTGTAGTTAAAAAAATGAGCCAATTGCTTGTGGAATTGAAGCTTGTTGCTTGTAGCATCATTGTTGCATTTCCCCCCCACCACGTGGAAACTAACACCTTTCCATATGTAGGTGCCTCCTTTTCCATTAACACCGGGGTGATCTACAGTCTAGCCACTATCTTAGGTGGTGAAAACTATTGGCTATGGTACCTTTAGCTCTACCGTTGAGAATAGTCAACATACATTCCTTCAAAGAATATCATTTCATTGCAAGTAATTTCATAGCCAAAGAAGGTAGTTTTAATTTCAAATTTAGTGGTTTTATGGTATAATGGTGGTTTTGTTCAAAATTAATGGTGGTATTGGTATTTTTAGGCCAAAAATAATATTCTAGTGAAGTTTGAATATTCTAGTGGATGACTTTACCATTCACTTGGCACCTCTCTACTCCTTTCCTAGTGTGATTTTGATTTTGGTAGACCACCTTTTAGGAGGTCTTTTCTTAGTCATATAGAGTCCTTTTTAATACAATTTTTTAATTTGGGATATAATTTCATGCTCTTTGTAATGCTGTAAGTAGTTTTTGGTTTTGATAATCCAATTTTTTTTATAAATTGAGGTTTCTTATGGATTTTATTACATAGTTCTTATTTGAGTACTTTCATAGGCCATATCTTATGCATATATTATTTTAGAATTTTTAGGTCTTGTAAGAATTTTAAAAAATTGTATTATATTTTAAACACACTAATTATAAAAGTGCCAAACATTGTATTTGTTGGGTGGTCATTTCAACAACTAATAACATGAGGTGTACTTATGTTGTCTCTTTTTTAGCACAATTCACTTTCCATATTTTTATTTTTTGCATCATGGATCAAATCTCATTTCTCTGCTTACAACATTTAACTACTTTGAGTAGAAATCTAAAATAGTGATATATTAAAAAAAATAGTTTGCACATAATCACCATGGGATTAGAAATTGAACTGACCTTATAGAAAAACTTAAGTGGTTTAACAAATGTGAAGAGACTTATGAAATATTATGCTTATTTGTATCTCTCAATCACTCTTTCATATTGAAATTTTGAATTCTCCAAATGAAATTTGGACTAAATTGAAAAAATTGTTTGAGACTTAAAATTCCATAAGAGGAAATTAGTTAGAAAATGAGCTCATTACTTTGAGGATAGGAAATTTTGAAACCATTCATGAGATCTTAATATTTAAATCACTAAGATTTCACTTCAAATAATATCATGTTGAAAAGAAAAATACATAATTGGTTCTTATTATTCTCTCTAAGCTTAGTTATAATTTTTAAATTTTTTATTTCTACCCTTTATGCCACCAAGAGTGCTCTTGGTACTCAAATAATCATGCTATTTTTGGATTAATTTTCCATCTCCTTAACCAAGTAACATGATAATCTCATCCAAATGGGCACTCAAATCCTCTGTCATATGCCCTAGATCTCAACCAAGGCATAAAATAATAGAAAAAAATAGGTAGAATGTACAAGAAACAAACAAATGTCAAGGATAAAAGGATTAAAAATTGACTACTTTAAAGTAGTCAATTAGATGTCTTATTCAAAGGTTAAAATCCTAAGAAGGATAAGGTCAAATATGCCTATACAAAATGGCTTGGTCATGATGAACATAAATGTGTGAAGAAATAGATAAACCACCTGACACACATTTTGTAGAAAAATAATATCAATGTTCTTGAGTTAGTGAAGCATATTTCACATGAGGGGTATTAAAAGGGAAAGCATACCTTTAAGGGAAAATGAAAGCACAAGGCCCTTGCAGAAATTTCTTCCACACCATATACTTGGGTTCTTGATTTGAGTGATTTGCATCACATGACTTCATCTTGAGATGAGTTCAAAACTTTGGATCCTTGTTCTATTTTGCTATGTGGGGGATGGTATTTTGATATGAGGGATTTGCATATTTTATATTACTCTTTATGTGCCTCTGTTGTCAACTAATCTCCCATCAATTTATCAAATAACTCACACAGGTTCAAGAAAGTGGGTAGAGTTCACTCCCAATCCAATGGTTATCAATGAGATGCATAGTGGTTCTACATTTATAGTGGTCTAGATAGGCAGTCATTAGTTTCAACTCTACATGTTTTCTTTTATTCTTTATCGTCCTTTGAATATGTTTCTCTCATTTGACAAGGTGATTAAGTTATGACATGATCGATTTGACCATCTTAACTACAACTATTGGCAACATCTTAACTAATAGAGCATGGTTATATAATTTCCTTCTATTCACTTTTATAATGGTGTTTGTTAGGGATGCATCCTTGGTAATATACACTAAAATCTTGCTTATTCTAATTTTTATACCATCAACCCCATCTTGATGCCTAACAACATTAATTCATTAGAATAATTCATCACATTATTTAATCAACTTTAATCAAAATTAAATTAATTTAATAATCTTTATTCTTTAATTAATTTAAATAAATCATTTTCTCACAAATTTATTAAATAATAAAATAAATCCATTTAAATCCATTATCCACAAATAATCTAATAAAAAGAAAGCATGAACTCATTGATCAAAATAAATCTTTGAAAAGGAAAAATCAATTAACAAATAAACATCAAATCAATTAACACTTTGAAAAGAATATAAAATGATTTTATTAAATCAATTAATCAACCAATAATAGTTGCCACCTATCCTCATCCACTCCATATTTAATGGAATAAGTTCTCAATCTAATATATAATTATAGCCATCTCTATAGAATTCCATAAATCAATATAAAAACTATTTACCTTTCAAGAATTATGATCCTAGTTTGAGCAAGTAGATGTTTTAATGAGCAACAAACATACCCGTATCAAAATCAAGGCATATACACATAACACTATATTGAAGGTTTTCTTGTGAAGTTAGAATTACTAATTGCTAATATTAATTTTAATTCTTATTTATTTAATTTGATTTACATGCTTACATTTGTTAAGAGTTTTGAAGAGATATTTGACAAAGGAAAGTTATTGAGAGCTTTGTAGATATTGGACTTGGTTCATACTGTTTTGGCTAGTCTATTTTTACATCCTTTAGTAGGGTCAAGTATGTTTTGACATTCATTGATGAATTTTTTAGGTATAATTAGGTGTAATTTCTCAAGTAGAAGTCTAAGGTATTTGAACACTTTTGAGACTTTTTTTTTTTACAAAATAATAGTTAGAGAAAACCATTAAATTTTTTCACACTGACAACAATGATGAGTATGTCAACTATTATTTAGAGTATTATAGCACTATAGAGGGGTTTAATTTATAGTGCATAATTTTATATAGTCCTCAACAAAATAATATGGTAGAATTAAAGAACACGTCTTTGAAGGAAATGATAACTATATGGTAAAATATGATTCTCTTACACCTTATTATTGGGTAGAGTCCATAAATTATTCTTGTTATATCCAAAATCTGTGCTCCTCATCAAAATTTGAAAGGAGTCACTCCTTTTGAATCTTGAAGTGGTTAGAAATCGGTAGTTAAACACTTAAGACTTTTTGGTTCTCTTGCATGGACATACATTCTTGTAGAAAAATGTAAGGCCATAGATCTATAGAGAAAGCCTAGAATATTTGTAGATTATCCAAATTTTGTTAAGGGTTATCGGTTACTCCATCCTATTTCACATGAAATATTAATTGAAAGGAGTGCTCATTTTGAGGTCTTTTTGAGTTCTATTCTATTTACTTCTCCACATCCTTTTACATTCATATTGGACTCACATGGTCTAAATGATTTTTTTTTCTAAATCATACCCACCTAGGAAGATTCCTCTTGATGATTCTTCCTCCACTTAAAATGTTGAGAGTGATGATGAAGATTCACCTTCTTCCTTTCCTAGTCATCATTCATAAATTGATGATTCTCCTCCATATTCATTACTAGTGCCTTTGATAAAAAAAAATCGGAGTCATTTGACATTCATGAGTGAAATGTTGCTATGCGAAAGGTATAGTTCCTTTTGTAGGAACTACACTTGTGATCTTTCCTCTTCCCAGATGGAAGAAAAATTATTTAATACCAAGTAGATCTATCAAATTTTTTTTATAGCAAATGAGTCGATGGATAAAAATAATGCGTGGTTAATTGCAAAGGATTTTTTGGGGTTCTTGAAGTTGATTAGTTTGAGACCTTTTCACTTTTTTCAAATATGAATTCCATTTAACTCACACTTACTATTTTTATAGTACATCCATGGGAGGTTTACCGGATGGATATAAAGAGTGATTTTCTTCATAGAGACCTTGAGGAGGAGATATCTATGGAGAAGCTACAAGATTTTCTTCATGATTTTTATTTGGTTTTTATATTTAGGAAATCTATCTATGACCTCAAACAGTCCCCTCAAGCTTAGTATGCCAAGATTGATTCCTTCCATCTCACAATTGGTCCCCTCATTGCCATTAATATGAAATCTTATATCCTATAACAAGATAATTCCTTGCTCTTTTTCTTTTCTTTATGTTGATGACCTACTGATCATGGAGAGTTCTTATTAATCAATTACAATAGTGAAAACCACCCTTCATGCCATATGTTTGATGATTGACTTGAATTTATTGTATTAATTTATTGAGATTGGGATATCTCAATATTATTTTGGGATCACCATTATATATTCCAAGTATATTCCAGATTTTCTCTCATGGTTTCATATAGATGATTGCAAGAACACTCTGACTCCCTTTTTGGAGTCAAAATTTCAGCTAAGTTATTTTCACCTTTGGTTGATGGTACTTGATATCAAAAAATTGTTAGGAGCCTTATATATTTGACACACAAGGCTTGATATTTCATATCCTATGTACATGATATATTTATTATGCATGAGCTATATGAGTTGCATAAATGGAAACCAAGTGGATTCTCCATTACATTAAGGGTAATTTTATTTTTGGGATTCACTATGAAACATGCATTAATTTAAATTTGGTAGGCTATGTAAATTTAGATTGAAAGGAAAGACAAGTGTGAAAATGCTTGGACCTAATGCAAATCAATTAGGGTAGAGGTTGCAAAACTTTGTTTCAAAACTTTAATTTTATAGTTAACTTAAGAGCGCACATGTAATTAATTAATTTCAGATTTAAAGCATAAAACACATGACACAAAATTTACGTGGGAAAACCCTTTTAGAAAAAACCCACACACCAAAGCACAAATCAATTATATTCCAGTAAAAAATTAATTACAATACAATGCTCAAAGTCTATGCTCTCACTGTGATACAAATCTAAAGTAAATCTGACAACATAATGACATATAGATATTGCATTCACATTACAATAATAAATTCAATAAGGAATCAATATATATCCTTCTCATACATGGGTGTTGATTTCTGCCATGTGTCAATTTCCTAGTCTTTGCATGCATGCAAACGAAAAAATCAACTACATGCATGAGTCCCAAGTGACCTGATTAGCAACCTATCAAACATGTATGTACATGCACCCAAAAAAAAAATACAAGCACATACAAGGCTTGCAGCTCCACAAATCAAGCAACCTCACATGCTAGGCACCCCATAGAGAAAATCATATTTACTACCAAAATAGTTTTTTGTGAGACAAGTCTACTAGCTCCAAAGTTTGATATTTCCCTAAATTGACTAGTATTTTCCCTAACAATTGAAAGTGATTAAGATCAAGTATTCATAATTGTGGGAGATCACCAAGGCTATTAAGAATTTTCCTTGAAACCATATTTTCACTCAGTGTTAATAGACCAGGACTTGTTACCTAACCCAAAAGTTTTGGAATACTTACTTTTACTAGATTTAATCTTTCAAGATGTAGATGTCGACCGAGTGGGGATGAAATAATTCCTTTGAAATAGTTGTCATATAAGTCTAAGTAAGCTTATTTTGTGAGGATGCCCCTAGGTATATTTCCCTCAATTTTATTAGTGGACAACCTCAAAATGGAGAGTTGGCTAATTGAAGAGGGAAAAATAATAGTGAAATAATTAAAAGAAAAGTATATTTCTTCTAAAAATGAGCAATTAGTCAAGACTATTAGAATATAAAATCCATTGCTTCCACTCAAAAGATATTTTCCCCATAAACTAAGCACTTGAAGTTGGTATAAATTACCAAAATCAAGGGCACCTTACCACTCAATTGGTTACTATATAAATCAAGTAGTTGAAGTTAAGTACAATTAGAGAGGGAATTTGGGATTTATCCACTAAGATGGTTTTCCCCCAAAGTTAGTTCTTGTAACTCTAATAGTTTTCCAAATTGCTAGGGAATGTGGCCAGTTAACTGATTATCAGGTAACAATAAATTTTGAAGAAGAGTGCAGTTGGAAATGATAGTGGGAAATACATCTATCAAGTTGTTTGTGTTAAGTTGTAATAGTCTAAATTGATTGAGCGTACTTGATTCAATAGAAATATCACCACGTAATCTATCATCCCCCAAATCTAAGAAAATTAAGAAGGAGATGTTTCTTAGAAAAGATGGAATTGTCTTTGTTAGTTGATTTAATCTTACATAAAAGACATTTAGATGTGAAAGAAGACTGAACTGAAAAGGAATACTACCACTCAAATGGTTATAGGACGGTATGAGAACTTGCAAAGATATGCAGTTTCCTTAAGTGGGAAGATTACTGCCTTCCAATTCATTTTTTAGGCAATCTAAGTATTCCTAGGTGAAACAAAATCCCCAAGTGAAGAGGAATCTACTCTTGGAAGCTATTATATCAAAGAGAAAGTACTCTATGAAAAAGAGAGATTGCCAAGAAAAGGTGAAATGGGGCCCAATAGAAGCAAACCCATGAGATTCAAAGAAAGAACACACTAATAATGAGAAGAGAAGACAACACTTGTCCAATTGCAGGGGGAGAGATGAGAAGACCAATCAAACAAGGAATTATAGGACCAAGAGAGAGGGAATGATTGAAAGCCAATAAAGCCTCTTGATCAGAATAATAAGGAGAAGCAGAATGCAAAGAAATGTAAGAAGGTAGTGCAAAGAGAAACATAAGAAAGAGGGTACAAATTAAAGCCATCTTCATCCTCATCTATACTGAGAAACAAGTAACTGGGTAATATAAAACTTTCCCAAAGTTTGTGTTCTTCACAGGCTCTCCAAAATCTTATTGAAAAAACTAAGAGGCCATACCAATGGTCAAAATTGTTTTGCTTCTGTTAGCCAAGGAATGAGTGTTTTGCATGCAAAATAAAATCTACACTGGTTAGTTGTTAGGGAATGAGTGTTTTGGATGCAAGAAAAAGCAGGGAAATGTTCACAATAGTTAGAAATGCACCCCATGTTCATTGATAATTAAACTACATGGATTTTAACTATTGGTCAATCTTGATTTCATCTATTTTCAAAGAGACTCTTGGCCTAAAGGTATCTTTTGGAAGATTGGTGTATGAGCTTTGCTAGGGTTTTGTGGTGTTTGCGATCACTCTTGGTCCCTCTTGTGTTATCCTGCACTGTTAGCACAAGAAAATCCTCTTTTCTTGTGTGTACAATTGCATTTAGTGTGCTTTTTGTTTTTTAATACGCCTTCAACCGGATCTAACCCAACAGTTCATGCTGGTGTTAGCAGCTCGTCAAATTTTCTCAATGGCTCCTCCTCTGAACAAACGATCCCAAAAATTTGTTCTGAAAGTCTTTCACGAGGTAAGTGTTCTGACTCACCAACTGATGTGGTTTTTCCTTTACTAGATTTTGATTCTTCTTATGAATGGCTTGAGAAACATACCCTTGTTGGGTATTTTGTTGGGAGGACTCCCCTTGAAAGTGTGCTTAAGTAGTGGGTCAACAAGGATTGGGTCCCTCATGGGGTCCGCCTTGACATGGTCCAAAATTTAGAAAAGGGTTTCTTTTTGTTCTGCTTTGCGGAGGTCAATCATATCCAGGCTATCTTAGTCCATGGTCCTTGGTATATCCGTCTTCTTTGTTAGTTTTCCAAGTATGGACTCAATATTTTTCTATCTTGGATGGCACCAAGTTGTGAGTCCTGATCTAGATTAAATTTCCTGGTTTACCCTTGCCTTGTGTGCCTTTTTTGAACCATATTGGATCCTTTTAAGGGAGGGTTATTTTCATTGAGCTAGATAGGTTATTTCAAGCCCAACCCCAGAAAAGGGTTTGTTTGGAAGTGGACCTTTCCAAATATTTGAAAGACTCCATTGATATATGTTGGCATTTCAAATTGCACCTCTGGAATGCGTTCTGGAAATGAATAGCTATGTGCAGTAAACTGCTATTCGAATTAGGAGGGAAAGCTCCCTCTTTTGCTGAGTTGCATAAAGAAAGTAGTCTAAAGTTAATTACACCTATCTTTTTGGTTCAACTACGAGAACACAAGGTTATAGAACACTACATGCTGCGGCTGAGGTTTTCCCTTTAATGAAACTAGACAACTACAACTTAACCTACACTTAAAATGTTTCTACCCTCTCAATTAAACGCAAAGCAACAGAGTTTAGAAATGGACGAGTTTGATTTCTGACAAAAATACTGAAATAAGCTATTCTTCAACATACGTTTTAAGGCAAGCTGAAAAAGAGATCATAAAAGCATTACGAAAATACGAGATCTTTATTTCAAGGCAGACAAAGCACGCTCAAGATTTCATTTACTCATACTTCTAACACAAAAAAAAATAGACTGAAATTTGAGATATTTATATCGGGGCAGACAAAGCACACTCAAGATTTTATTTACTCAAGTTTCTGGAACAAGGACTATAACTTCGGGACAACAATTTGTAGCAACACGCTTGCAACATGCGATCAACCTAATTATAATCAACACAACACATGCACTAAACAAGTATTTATAGCTAAGGAGGCATGCAAAATTGCTCTTTACACAAAGTGAACAAAACTAGATGATAACAAACATGAAGGCATAAGCTTAGCGATTCTGTTATCACAAGCATGGTTAAAGTAAAATGAGCAAACACTGCTCTTATTTATAACTAAGTAGAGGAGTAGGGAACCCTAAAATATCCTTGCTTTTACAACTACTGCTTGCCAACATGCAAGCTTTATTTATAAAACTAGAAAAGATAAAACATCTAAACCCTAGAAAGCTTTTAAAAAGGAAAGTTCCAACTCGTGACAACTTGTTACAATGTTTTCTTTCTATCCTCAAAGAATGGATAAGATTTGAGACAAGAATAGAAAGAAAGCGTGGAAGGTGCTTCTAGAAGAAAGTAGATTTAAAGCTCGATCACATCCGCTAAAAAGCGGGCAACTTCATATGTAGTAGGGGTGTTGATGCTATTAATAGAAAACTACCGCTTTTCCAAGATTTCTTCGCCATCTGTAATTGATCTCAAGAAATCTTCACTCTCATTGTCCGCTTTCTTGAACCTCGTTGACATCATGGAAATCATCATCATTCCCCCAACGCTGCCATCGCTGCCATGCTATATGCTTTGAAACTCAGCTTGGACTACGTCAAGCCCAATGTAGGAACCATCCTCAAGGCAATACTGACAAGGAATTGTTGCAACTACTTCTTTGATGAACCTAAGAGTGTCAACAACTTTGTTTATACACCGCAAACTCCTCGAAATTTTGACATATGTATTTACCTTGAAAAGATGACTTTCTTTCCACTCCAGGATTTATCTTTTATGTTCTCTTGCCATTTTAGAGACACAGGCCATCTCTAAATCTGCAATTATGATTTCATGCATTGGCTTGAACTCGGCTATCAACTGTTCAAAATCCTGGATACCTTGACGTAAGTCATGAGCCTTGTATCTTAATTGGAAGACCCGTGTTAGAACCTCTTTTCCTCTATTGACGATCTCTTCAATCCACTCATTAGTTTGTTTGCCACAAATAACTAATTGCCTTAATTGCTGCTAATCAGCTGGTGTTTCTAAGACTTGAGGTAGCAACTGAGTTGTTTGTGAAGTGCCTTGGATAAGATTTGATATACATAACCGGAGTTGACGATTTTCAGCCTTGAGGGCTGCCTTGTCTTCTCCATCTTTTTGCACTCTTTCTTGAATGTTTTCTGTTACCATTTTAAACAAAATTATATCAGCATGTCGAGTACTTTTACCAAGGTTTGCTTTGACCATGATAAAATCATCAACATCCACCTCATCTCTGATTTTATCTTCAAGAGGCATGGCTGTCTCCATGACCATTTCACCCTCAAGATTCCTCTCAAAATGAATTTGTTTCTTGACCTTCTTTTTGGGTGTTTCCTGATATATACTAAGGTCATCAACATTCACCTGATACGAAGGCCTTCTTCTTGTCCTTCCCAAGGAGCTCTCAAGCCAAGATGTGGTATTTATACTAACATTCAAGGGAGGAATAATTGTAACATTGGCCTCTATCTCCTCATCTTCCAAATCAATGTGAATTGGCAAAGACCTAGGAGATGGTAGAGTTTCTTGTATCCAAGGTTCATCATGTTGTACTTCTTCTTGAAGTATGGGCTCTGGTGGAGGAACTTCTGTTTCAGCCATAGGCTGCTCCTGTATAACAATCCTTGTATAATCCAACCTCCTTTTAGCACTCTTTTCTGATCTACTACTCTTTGTGACCTCTTGAGACTGAAATTTTTCTTTGTTCTTTGTTTGCACTCTTGAAGAAGAGGGAAGAGATGAATGTTTCTTTGGTGGCTCTGCTACTAGAATTGACTCCCTTCTCTTGAGGATTAAGAAAGTCTTACTGTACTCTACCACTTGTCTTGTCCTGTCTTCCATTGTGATACATTTTTTATGAGCCCAGTTGACCCATGGAAGAGGTTGTTGCTCAACCTTATTTCTAGTATAGGATGGGAGAATTACATCCCCATCATCATCTGACAACCCTTCAATATCTTCTGATAAGAAATATTTCATCTGATGAAGGGTTAACCTACTATTACTTCGCCTTCACACCTCATACTCATCTCTGCAATTAGCCCAAAAGTCTTCAAGTGTGGGCATATGAGCATAGTTCTGACCAAGTCGAGATGCATAGAAGCCATGGGGATCATATGATCGTCTCTCATTGAAAGGCTTGAGGCCAAATTTGTCTAACTTGTTACCCATTAGTTTAGCTTCAGCGAATGATCTACAAGTGTAAATGCCTAAAGCAAAAGGAAAGCTAAAGGCTGGTTTCTTCTTGTTGCATAGATGGGTGTGAACATTTAAAATCTGCCTGAAGAATTCCATGCATACTACCTCATCTGGTGGATACCTCGGTAACATAAGTGGAGCTCCTAAATAACCTTAAACCCTTAAGTAAGTGAAGGTGGAAAACTGAATAAACCAATCTGCCCATTTTGATATTATAGCCCTGGCAACGGATGAGATGCGAACATGTAGCTCGTTGTCTAGGTCTCGTACTGTGTAGATTAAGAATGCTTCATTCACCTGTTTGTAGTGATGTGATTCAGCAGTGAATTCCAACTGAGTATAATAGTTATAGACATGTTGAATGTTTAGTGAACCCTTCGTGTTCAACCCTCTGAATTTACCTTGATAGGCAACCAAGTAGACTAGGTAGGAGACCATATGAAATGCGTTTCTATGAAAATACTCAGTTATCTGATGATGTAAGCAATCACTGATCAATTTAGGCCAGTCATAAAACTCTGTCTTCTTCATTATATGAGGTATTATGTAGAACATCCAAGGCTGAAACCTTGTTGCATCTGCTTGACCTGTAACTCGATTGAGTAGGGTTATTATGATGGCGAATTCATCTTTGAACTGTCCTCTTCCAACATCCTTTGGCAATGTAGAATGTTTCTCTTTCAACCACCTATGTGCAATCTTCTTGTTGTACTTATCCTGATGTTCTTCCCATATCCTTTCACATTCTTCTACGTTGATGGTGACACTTCCAGGCCATGGTGGAATGGAGAAGCATTTCTCAATCATGTATGGTTTTAGGCTGCATATGATCCTTCCATTAACTGACTGTATCTCCCTTGTAGCTGGATTGTAATGCTTGATGCAAGCAATTATGAACTCTAAGCTCTGTACTGAGAAAGGTATGGATGCTTCTGCAAGAAGACCTGAATGGCCAAGATGCCTGATAGTGGTATTGCCTGCATCTTCTAAAGGACGTAAATTGAACACTAGCTTGAAATGATGCAAGTCTATCTCAGCCGTTTCAATGAAATTGTGGCACATTACTGATTTGGTCTTGAACTCTGCAGGAGTGTATTCCATTCTAAAAGACTTGAAGATTGACAGTAAACACGCCTAGGTTCTAACAATTTTTAGAAAACTTTCTAAATTTAGCTTGCTGATTTTTCTTCCTCCAACAGACGAAATTTTGGAATTTTTTCTGAGATATGTGTTTTGATCATAATTTCGTTGCAAGCCAACCCAGATCATCCGTTTTTGAAAATATGAAGTGAATACTGAAAAAGCAACAAACCCTAATTTTCTCTAGAAAAAGTAGAAAAAGCTGGCATCTGGGTATTGTTCTTGAGCATATTTTGGATGGACCCAGTTGATTAGATTTTGAAAATCCTAGCTTCTGACTATAAAAGCAACAACTTTTAGTTTCTCTGAAAAAACGGAGGTATGGGTTTTGTCCAGAAGAAGGTTTAGCATAGACCCAGAAGACTAGAAATGGATGAATATGAAGTTTTCCCTGACATGCAAAAATAAAGCAACTGCTGCAACTTATAGAAAATTCTTCAACAATTTGTCCAAAAGATAGAACAAAAATGGACCAGCTTGCTAAAAATTAATAGTGTTAGCCTTCTTCACAAATTTGATGTTCTTGATGAGAAAATATGAAAAAGGAAGCTCTCTTTGATTGCTGATCTGAAATTTTATGAGAAACTAGCAAGTTAGGGTTCTTGAATCTTGAAAAATATGGGTTTGAAGTTGCTGCTCTGTTTCTCTTTGAAGGGACCTGGAAGAAATTATGAAAAATAATACATAGAGGTGTCCTTAAATAAGTTTTTGCTTTGAAAACAGCTTCTCAAACCCTAATTTGATGAAACCCTAAATTTAGTTCATGTCTTGAGCAAAGGCGTTTTTTCTTCTCTTTGAAATTTCTCAAAAATAAACTAAGTTATGAAGAGTTGGGCGCCCTTTTTGAGGTATGCCATTCTTTTTCCCAAACTTAGCCACTTTTTTCATCATTTTATCTTTTGTTCATTTTTTAAACCTTGTTTCAGCTCTGTCTCCCGACTTCTTGATTTGTCTGACGAACAAACTAAACATTCCATTGCAGAGCTTGGTCGAATCTGACAATATTGTTTTGGAGACGTCATTGGCTAAAAACTTCATTTATCCCTTTGAAATGTCAGGTGCCTATCCTTGATAAGGGCGCCCATTTTCTCTAGTGTTAGCCATTTTCGTGATATTCAAATTTGTGCTTATCTTCTGACCTTTAGATGAATTTGTGATTCTGGGTGTTGTACTTGTTAGATTGATTGGCTGGCGGATTCACTGGATAGCTGAGATGATTCTGGAAGGGGTCCTCTGGATACCTCATCTCTGGAAATTGACTTCTAGTTGCTCAAAACCTTAGGCGCCCTTCTTGAAGTATGGCGCCCATAGCTTCTAGAGTTATTTTATTTTTGGATTTCCACTGTTGCTTTCAACTTCTACTATTTTTTACACTTTTCTCCTCTGTTTGCCTGGCGATATCTGATGATTGCTAACTCCGATGAACGAGTTGATGGATTCATTGGAGAGCTGGATCCAGTCTGATGAAGTCATGTTGGAGAAGTCTTCTACAAATTTGATCATTTAACCTTTCAAAATTTTGGGTGCCCTTTTCCTTCAGGGGCGCCTATCTTCTCCAGACTTAGAATTTATTCTGTGTTCTTCGTCTTTGAATCTTTTAAAATATCTTTCTCCATGACCCCTGTTTGTCTTGGATTTGTGGATGACTAGATAATCTGACAAATGTGCCAACTGATTCATTGCGGAGCTGGGATGATTCTGAGCAACATCGACCTAGAGAAAAAAACCCTAATTTTGGCTTTTGACCTCTTGAAAAGCTGGGCGCCTTTCTCCTTTAGGGGCGCCCAAGCTGGCAGTGTTAGAAAATTTTATCAACTTTTCAATTTTACCTTGTAAAATGTGTCTCCCTTGTATTTGACTACCGAGATGAAAAATATTCTAAGGCATTCAAACATGGGTGCCTCTTCTTGACTAGAGCGCCTGAAATTTCCAAACTTAGGCAAAATTTGGCATTTTTCATTTTTCAAACTTCCTTAGCTCGTTCCTTATTTCTCATGCACATTGTTCATTGACAACCTTTGTTTGATGCTCAAACGCTTGATTCTAACACTTGGCAGCTGAAATGACCTCCATTGCTGACTTTGGATCTCCGAAAAAGCTTATGAAAAAGCAGAATAGACCCAGTAGAGTAAAACTGATCTTTTTGTGATTATGACTGCACCAACCTGATGAGGAAGTATTTCAAGCCAATCAAAATTAGTCTTAATCCTAACAGCCAAAATTTCTATTTTTAGAAAATTTTACAAGTATCCATTTCGTAAGAAACCCAAAAAAACCCAGAAAAAGTTTCTATTTTTAGAAAACTGCTAAAAATAGAAATTTTCCTAAAATTTAGGGATGAAAAACTAAAATTTGGGTATTGTAGGTTTGACCTTTTTGAACCGACCTAGATTGTCAGATTTTGAAACTTTCAAGTTTTTGACCCCCATGTAAGACATGTAGACCCTAATTTTGACCTTTTTTGATAGATTTAACAGTATCTTGACTCAATTCTTCAAAATGCCTAAGTGTAGCGAAACTTTTAATTTTGGGGTACAACAATATCCAAATTAGAGCTCTTCAGCATACCCATAAGGTTTCTTATTTTAATCTTCCCAACACGTGTTATAGGTGTTATTTTGCAAACCACAAGATCAAGGACTGCCCTTTGGTAGTGCCTTGTACACCTTCTCCGCAACAAGATGTTGAAAAGCCTCATCCGATGGAATCTTCTACTGCCAAACTTGATGAGAAATGGACTACGGTTGCAAACCTCAAGAATAAGTCCATTGGTTTTGGGTCGGCCCCCAAGGCCTTCAAACCAACGAAAGTTGTTTCAAACCCTTCAGAGAAGGGGAAGGAAGCTCCTTTTGGGGATGATAATGTTTCGTCACAGCCTGGGCCAAAGGCAACACCTCAACCTATTGTTTTCATGATAGCATAATGAAATTCTTCTCCTCCCATGTCGGGAGCTCAAAGGCAGTCTCGTATCCCTTCTCCACCAAGGGAAGAAGGGGAATATGTTCAAGAAAAGTGGAGATTTTCCTCTCTTTCTATCTAGATTGCGTCAGTTTCGCCTGAATTTTTGTAGAATCGTTTCTCTTCTCTGAATGAAGAGGAACCAGACTCTGATGATATGGAGTAGTTTCATTCATGAATTTCCTCTCATGGAATTTTTGTGGTCCGATAGACCTCTCTAGAAAGTATTCTGTAAGGGATACCTTGAGTAAGTATTTTGGTATTGAAGTGCTTTGTCTCCAAGAAGTTATTTTTTTTGGATTTTTGCTTGCTTCGGCTTGCCACTCTATTTGGTCAGCCAGTAAAATATTTTGCACTGCTCATGATGTTGGGTGTGGCATAACTGTCACCCTTTTGTCCCCATGGTGACAATCTTGTGTGGTCGACCATGGGTCTGATCCCACTCATCAACTCGTTTGGATCCTTCTCAGCATTGATAATCATTCCTTTCAGATTATTAATGTTTATGCCCTAATGATGCTATGGAATGCTATTTTATTTGGCATTGGATTGCTGATTCATTACAAGTTGCTACCTGGTTACTCTATGGGGATTTCAATATGGTTGAGATGGTGTATGAAAAAGATGACACCTTACCATTCAGATGGGCAATTGGTGAAAGGGAGGCATGGTTTTACATGCGCAATAAATTGGGGATCTTTGATCCCAATATTGGTCACCACCATTCTCATTCTCTTTGGCACACTTGGTGTAATTACAGGGCCGATTCTAATAGAATATTTAAGCACCTTGATTGTGCCATGATCTTGGCTCAATATTTTTTCTCTTTTGATAGTTCTTCTCCCCAGTTAAGCCATTAGTGGATGTGACTTTGTCATACCACTTCCCCATTTCTTTTCGCATTGAATGGGAGACTCGACAACCTCACACGTGTAAAAATAATTTTTTTCTAAACACGTCTTTACTCTGCCACAAGCCTACCCTGGCCCACATTCATTGAGTTTGGAATCTGGAGTGTAGGCCAGCTCATCATATAGGCTGGATTACTTGGTGGAATGATGTTATCACTTGCACAACTATATTTATGTGCATTTATGGGTTCCAATTAGCTATCTTTCGTTGGCACTCTTATGAGGCTACCACCATTGACCTCCACTTAGCTACTGAGGCTTTGGTGGCCAACTCTTTTTCTCCATGATTGCAAGTTAGGGTGGCAAAATTAAGGCACAAAAAATAATTTTTAGACAATTATGTTGCCAGAGGTGCACAAATCAAAGCCTAGTTACATTGGCTAAAAATTGGTGATCGTGCCTCCAAATAGATTTTTTTGGCTCTGCATGCCAAGAACTCATCCTCGGGCATTAAAAAAATTAAATATGGCATTCAGGTGCTTTCCGAGCTTCTTGACATTCTCTAGGCCTTTGTGCATCATTATGAGCAGGTTTTCACTCCATAGGAACTCATGCTTGTATGGCAAAAAGCCCTTGAAGATTGCCTTGTTGTTGTGCCAAATAGGCTTTCCTCAACCCAAAATATTTTTTGTGATCAATTGTTAACAATTGATGATCTCAAAGAGGTTGTCCATTCCATGGTTGATGAGAAAGCCTCGGGGATTGATGGGTTCCCTTGTCAATTCTACAAAGCCCTTTGGGACTGTGTTGGGCAAGATATGTATCATGTTGACTTAGAGACTTTTCATGCTAATTCTCTAGGTAACTTAATAAACAAAGGCAATATAAAATTCACACCTAAGTTTGGTGATCTAGAGGACATTTTCAATTGGAGACCTATCATGCTTCTCAATGTCTCCTATAAAATCACCGCCAAGGCTTTGGCTTTGAAGATCCACCATCTTTTACCTCAGATTGTGTGCCCGGAGAAAACTAGCTTTATCAAATCCAGGTTTTATTCTAGATAATATTATTGTTGTTTGGGAAGGCATGGAATGGGCCAGGTGTTCAAACCAGAAAGCCATGTTTATCAAAATTGACTTTGCAAAGGCCTATGACCATATTTGTAAATGTAATCAAATCTTACTTGGATAGGATCCTAAGTATCTATGGAAACACTAAGGTTCAAAATTTTGTATGAGAATTCTAAGTCCAAAAATGCATTTCTAGATTTCTACTTTGTATGCTGAATGTGCTGATTGTAGAACATTAATAATTTCGATGTTTGCATATCAATGAAGGAACCATGTTTAATATCTTTAGAGACTCACCTCTAAGGGATGCATCCCTTTGGGCGCGCGGGTCTCATAGACAACCGACTAACACTCGGCTTAACAATCTCAATGCATACATCCCCAAATACATGGCAGACATAGATTATATGAGTTCTGATTTTATTTAAACATTTATTTATTTATTTTGAATTTAAGAAAACTCAAAAATTCGATATTACTTATTTTATTTAATCTAGAAATATGTCAAATATCGATCATATATAAATCAAGATAATGCTATACAACAATCAATATTTATATTCTGATCGAAGCTATATTTCATTAACACTCCCTCTTAGCTAGGGAAGATTTTCAAATTAAATAAGTAGAGATATCACCTTAACACGTGATATCTAAGATATGGTATGATTTCTCAATATTGTCAAGCCACATGACATTCTTCATAACACATCTTTATTATGGTATGTGCATTGACATCAAGTCACATGATGTCTA
The DNA here is from genome assembly GCA_007115665.2 of Sequoiadendron giganteum. Taxonomy (NCBI): domain Eukaryota; kingdom Viridiplantae; phylum Streptophyta; class Pinopsida; order Cupressales; family Cupressaceae; genus Sequoiadendron; species Sequoiadendron giganteum. The sequence continues at coordinate 634,667,062 of CM021101.1, forward strand.
CCATAATTCATGGCATATCCACGGATATAAATATCCACCATGATTATCTCTTAAGGATCACCATGATCTACAGATGATATCAAGTCTCATGATATCAATCAAAGTGTCCAAGAGATACTATCATGACATGTCCACAGATATCAAGTCACATGATATCTATCATGATAGTTTATCATTGTAGAGTTTTCACTTTACAATGTCAAATACAAGTGCTCATTATTAGAAAGATCATCGCCTTTCAATAATGTACACAGGGGGAGTAGGCCCATAAAGTCATGGAGTCACACACATGACAAAAGCGTTTACACATTAAACATCTTTATATATTAGTATAATTTATAAAAAAATTGTATTTCAAACATAAATAACAAATTACATTTCAACCATACCAAGTTTCTTCCTGAAGTGCTCTACCTTGATTCGGGAGAGAGGCTTGGTGAGAATGTCTGTAGTTTGATCATTTGTATTGATATACTCCAACTGAATCACTTTCCTTTCCACCATATCTCTTACATAATGATAGGGGATCTCAATGAGCTTAGATCTATCATGAAAGATAGGATTCGCAGAGAGTTTGATGCAACTCTGATTATCACAATGAATAATTGTAGGATTCAAGGGCTCACCAAAGACAAGCAATTTATGAAGCCAAACTGCTTCTCTTGCTCCCATTGAGGCTGCAATGTATTCAGCTTCTGTTGAGCTCTGTGCAATTGAAGATTGTTTCCTACAAATCTAGGAGATCATAGCTGATCCTAAACTGAAGCAATATCCTGATGTGCTTTTTCGATCGGTTACACTTCCAGCCCAATCTGAATCAAAGTACCCATGTAGATCTAGTTGATCATTCTTATAAAGGAGACCATATCCAATAGTGCCTTGAAGATATCTCAGAATATGTTTCACAACCATTAAGTGAATTTCCTTTGGCTCACACATGAACTGGTTGAGAACATTCACTGCATAGAAAATATTAGGTCTAGTGTTAACCAGATACATCAAGGATCCAATCATCTGTCTGTAAAGGGTTGGATTTGCACATTTGGATTTTATTGTTGCTTCTTTCAATTTGTGAAGGTTGGTTTCCATAGGTGTAGACATTGGTCTACAGTCCAACATTCCAAATCTTTTTAGAATATCAATAGTATACTTCCCTTGGTTTAGTATAATGCCCTCTAATTTCTGCCATACTTCCAAACTGAGGAAGTAGTGTAGAATACCCAAGTATTTCATGTCAAATTCAGAAATTAGATCCTATTTCCCTTGAGCAATGAGGTGATCTTCTCCTGTTATCAGCAGGTCATCAACATATAAAATAATTATTAGCATATCACCTTTGATTACCTTGAAGTAGAGATTGGAGTCAACATCATTCTTTGAAAATCCTAATCCCAAGAGAGAGCTATCAATTATTTCATACTAGACCCTGGGAGCCTGTTTAAGTCCATAGAGGGCTTTCTTTAGTCTGTATACATGCGAGTCAGGTTTATGTATCACAAAACCTTCAGGCTGTTCCAAATAGACTTCCTCTTCAATGGTTCCATTTAGAAAGGCAATTTTCACATCCATTTGATGGATCTTCCAGCCTTCAGCTACTGCAATGGCTAATACTATTCTCACTGATGTGTAATGGGCAACAGGTGAAAATGTTTCTTCATAATCAATGCCTTCCTTTAGAGAAAAGCCTCTAGCCACAAAACATGCTTTATGTTTTTCTATATTGCCATCGACAACATGCTTGATTTTGAAGAGCCATTTAGAAGAGACAACAAATTTCTCTTTTGGTCTAGGGACTATGTCCCATACATCATTCTTTAGGATGGACTGATATTCCTCTGTCATTGTATCCTTCCAAGCTTGATGTAGGAAGGCTTCTGTAACAATGGTAGGTTTTGAGTTTATGATGTTGTTCATTAAAGCAACATAGCTAGAGAACCGTATGGGTCTTTTACTCTCCCTGAACATTCGTTTGGGTGTTGTATGATCCTCGGCTTCCTTGATCATCTTTCTGGCCCAAAGTGGTCTCTTTCTGTCATTGTCATTTGTATTCTCATCTGCATTAGAAGGAAGTTAATTTTGCATTTCCTTAGAATGCTCCCTCTGAATCTCAGGAGCAGTTTCCTCTTCAGGTACTCTAGGGGAATAGGTTTCTATCTCACTAGAACTTCTCGCCCTCTTGAATGCAATGTCTTCTTCAAAGATGACATCTCTACGCAATTTGATTTGTTTCTGCCTAGGTATGAATATCCCATAGGCTTTGGAGGTTTCACTATAACCCACAAATACCCTTCTTTCCAAAAGGTTCTAGCTTGAATCTCTTCTCTTTGGGCACATGAATATAGATAGGACACCCAAAAATCCTAAATTGACTAATGTCAGGTCTTATGCCGGTAAAGGCTTCTTCAGGAGTTTTGTTATCAAGGTGAGAATGAGGGCATCTATTTTGGATATAGACAGCAGTCCTAGAGGCTTCTGCCCAGAAAGAAGTTTCAATGTTTTGGTCCAGTAACATTGCCTTAGCAGCTTCTACAATGGTTTTGTTTTTCCTTTCAGCAACCCCATTCTACTGAGGGTTGTAGGCAACTATGAACTCCCTCTTAATTCCAGCACTCATGCAGAATTCTTTAAAGATATCAGAGGTGTATTCTTTCCTATTGTCTGTCCTTAAGGTTTTTATTTTCTTCTCGAAGAAGTTTTCAAAGAGGGCTTTAAACTCTTTGAACCTTTTGAGGATTTCTATTGACTCTTTACATTTAAGGAAATAGATCTAGGTTTTCCTAGAGAAGTCATCTACAAATATGACATAGTATAGAAATTCTGCTTTAGAGGGTATAGACATGGGTCCACATAAGTCTGAGTGAACCAGTTCTAAAACATTTAGGGTTTTTCTCACACTATTGGGAAAGGACCCCTTTGTATTCTTTCTTAAGGCACAAACTTTGCAAGTTCCTTCATGAGATGGTTTCAACTTAGGTAAGCATGTTACAAGTTTTTCCACAGCAGTTAGGGCACGAAAATGAAGGTGTCCTAATCTTCTATGCAAAATCTCATTTGAATCAAAGGTGTCAAGAGTAAGGGCTTGTTTAACTTCAGTGCATAGTTTGTAGAGGTACCCTTGTCTTACACCTATGGTTTGGGATTTCTTGATTGTTGAGCTCTTAGGCCATACTAGAACTTTCCCATCCATAAAGGTAACTCTATATCCATTGTCTTCAAGGGTAGAGATGGATATTAGGTTCCTCTTAATTCTAGGTACAAACAAGACTCTAGTGAGTTGAAGAGAAAGGCTAGATTTCAGTTTGATGGAGCAAGTTCCAACCCCTTTTACAGAGTGTGCAGAATAATCCCCAATGGTTACTTCTTCATCAGACCTTTCAGTCATAGTATCTAAGTGTTCTCTGAACCCTGTGATGTGTCTAGAGGAACCACTATCAATTACCCAGTTGTGGGTGTTGTTAGATACTTGACTAGATAAGGCTATATAGAACACAAAGTTCTCAGAATCATTATCTGAATTTGGCTTCCCTACTTTAGCAAAGGATGCTTGTTGTCTAGTCCTATCAGGGTAGTTCATTGCATAGTGACCATATTGATCACATCTAAAGCATTGTACATGTGAGATATCTTTCTTCTTATAAGATCCCTTTCCATTGGAATTTCTCTTTCTTTTAAAGGATCCTTTCTTGAAGGAGTTTTTCTTACTCCTTTTATTAGACATTGAGTTGAGTACATGAATGTCTTCATCTATGTTCTTTTGTCTAATTTTTTTTGTGGAGAGTCTGGTTTCTTCTTGAAGGCAGTCAGTTCTTAGCCTATCAAACTTAGGAAGTTTAGATCTCGCACTCACTCCTTGAACAAATGACTCCCATGAGTTTGGTAGGGCTCCTAGTGCGATTAGGGTTAACTCTCTATTGTCAATCTGATATCCAATTGTGGATAATTGATCCCTTAGTTCAATAATCCTCATGAAGTATGCATTAATGGACTCTCCTTTGTTTATTTGGGCATTGTTGATTTGCCTTTTTAATGCAAGATTCCTATAGGTGTTTTTGATCTCATAAGTACTCTCAAGAGATTTGTGCATATGGTATGCAATTTCATGTTTTGCTAGGATGGGCACTATATGATCCCTAACTGCATCTACTAGGATTTTCATGGCCTTTTCATTGTTTTCAATCTATTGAGTTTTCTCTGGTTCAGCCTCTGGTTCCTTCTTATTTTCTCTCAGAAGTGAATCTAGATTATTATCTTTAAGGATAATCATGATTCTAAATTTCCATGATGTGAAATTGTCTACTCCTGCAAGCCGATCTTCAAATCTCATCACACTTGACATTATGAAGAATGTGATGTGAATTCAATTTTGAAAAATATGAATTTTCCTAGAGCAAACTAATTTTAGATTTGATTTGGATTCACACAACGTGGCTATGATACCATGTAAATGTAATCAAATCTTACTTGGATAGGATCCTAAGTATCTATGGAAACACTAAGGTCCGAAATTCTGTATGAGAATTCTAAGTCCAAAAACGCATTTCTAGATTTCTACTTTGTATGCTGAATGTGCTGATTGCAGAACATTAATAATTTCGATGTTTGCATATCAATGAAGGAACCATGTTTAATATCTTTAGAGACTCACCTCTAAGGGATGCATTCCTTTGGGCGCACGGGTCTCATAGACAACAAACTAACACTCGGCTTAACAATCTCAATGCATACATCCCCAAATACATGGCGGACATAGATTATATGAGTTCTGATTTTATTTAAACATTTATTTATTTATTTCGAATTTAAGCAAACTCAGAAATTCAATATTACTTATTTTATTTAATCTAGAAATATGTCAAATATCGATCATATATAAATCAAGATAATGCTATACAACAATCAATATTTATATTCTGACTGAAGCTATATTTCATTAACAATATTGAATGGACTTTTATTCTTGCTATGCTACAAGCTTTGGGTTTTAGGCCTAACTTCATTCAGACTGTTTGAATGCTCTTTGTGGCTGGCTATGCTTGTATCACCATTAATGGTTGTCAATCCTCTACCTTTGGAATCTTTCATTCCATTTGGAAAGGGTGTCACTTGCCCCCTCTCTGTATGTTCTTGTTGTTGAAGGATTTGGCTACCTTCTAGCCAACACAGTTTTCGAATAGCTTGTCAAGGGAATTTCTTTGCCTAACTCTCAGGCTCACCTGGTTAATGGCCATTTTGTTGATGAATCTTTCCTCACTCTCCTGGAGGAAGAAGAAAATATTAAAGTTGCCTTGGATTGTCTTAACACCTTCTGTCTTTCTTCTAGCTCTGTCATTCAATGGCACAAAACTTTGTGCTACACACATTCTATCTTGCCTACCCCTTGGTTTCAACAATATGGTTGGAAGTGGATTGGGCCAAGATAAATTATTTAGTTCTTGGGAATTCCCTTTGCTTTCCAAGCATCCCCGACTGAACTATGGCAAGTTGTGCCTTCTAGATTCAAGAATAAGCTTGCTTACTGGATTACCAAGCCCCTTTATTTGGTGGGGAAATTCCAGGTGTGCTCTATAGTTCTGACAACTACCCATGTTTACTACTCCTCCTATTGGGCCCCTTCCAAAGCTGCCTACAACAAGCTTGAAAAACTACTCTAAGATTTTATTTGAGCCTCTTCTAAATCCCACAGAGGGTTTCGTCGTGTTGCTTGGGAATTATACTGCCTTCCCAGAGATTTTGGAGGACTTGGGTTGCTCTCCATTCAACGACAAGGGACTGCTTTATGTGTTAAATGGATTATTTGTGCCCTTACTAAGGACGAGGCCTGAAAAATTCTTCTCAACCATTGTATCCAATTAGACTTTCCTGTTCATAGACCCACCCGAAAGGGGATTGAATTTCAAACCATTTTGGTCATGAAGGAACCAATCCAAATTGTTGGGACTTTTGTGGCCAAACGTATCTGGCGATCCTGGGAGGTTGTCAAGCACTGGCTCCATTGGGTTGGCTCTAGTTTTCATGATGGGATTTCACTCAACCAAAAAAATATTTGGTGGTCACCTATTTTTGCTTGCAATGGTCATCCATTGGCTAAGTCACCTTGGATTAAGGCACTCAGATTTCACAAGGGTATCCAAACCCTACAACAGTTGTTTCATAGACCCACAATGCTTATCATGCAATGGGAAATTTCGTGTGCCCCATACAGGCTTCATAACCAAGACTATGCTACTTATGGTGGTTTGGTGAATGTTATTCCTATAGAGATTCTTCATAAGGTTGGAATTCATGGGACTAAACCCTGGTGGAAAGATTGGAAGTGGTATCCAAACACCCCTTTCAGGAATTACAAGCCTCAGCTTGGTTACAAGTGGCTTTCACAACACTTTCCTATGATTCAAAGTTTGAACCAAAGGTGGCTCCTTCAATCTCCCTCTCATGTCTGGCGTAAAATCTTTGTTGCCACTTGGTATGCAAGTGCTGAGCCAAAAATTTCCCACTTTACTTGGTGTATTCTTTTCCAAGGCGTGCCTATGGGTTCTCGGCTTGTTCACTTGGGGTTCCAGAACCCCTATTGCCCTTTTTGTGGGAAAGCTGAGAATTTTAAGCATCTTTTTTGGTTTTTTCCTAGAGTTCAATAGCTTTGGACTTGGATTCATGACTTGTTTTGGCCCTTTAGGCTAGACCCTTTCTCTTGGCATATGGTTCTACTGAGAGATTCACCTAGAATTCCTGCTAAATTTACCCAACTTTGGCACACTTTTAGGGTGGAAATCTTCTTCAATATCTGGAAAGATAGAAATACTTGCATATTTTCTCATTCTCAAATGGATATTAATATTTCTTTATATGCTAAAGCTATTATATATTCTAACGTTCTCTTATAGATTCAGGTGGAAGATAACAAAGTTGCACTTGAGGTTGCTCACCTGCAAGTGCTACTGGATCACTGGGGAAATGCCCCATGTACTGTTGCTCGGGTGCCCGCTTCACCCACCTCTTCCCGCGGTCGATCGCCTTCTCGGGGCCAACAATGGAGTGGTTTTGCGCCTCCCCGCTCTTATCCTCCTCTTCGACAGGATTCTCACTCTCCTTCGTCGCGAGCTAGCCAAGGGTTGCCTTCTGGCGATACTTCGGGAGCAACAGTGGTAGTTTTGGGTGGCCCTCTGATGACCCTCCTGCTTCTGGCTTTGGTTGGCCAGACACTGGTAAAAAATTACCGCATCTGGCGCCTGCAATCTCACCCCTACACGAGAATAAAGATAAAGAGAAGGAAAAAGATGTTGACGATGGTTGGGTTATCTTCTTGATGTCACTCTAGACCCTGTTGATGTATGGGGGAAGAACATGGATGAAATAAACCCTCTTGGCTCTGCTGGCACTGTGTTGGCTGCTTAGTGGCCTTTTTTAATTTTTTCTGTAATCATGGACTTTTGGGCTCAACCCATGTGACTAGTTAATTTTTTGATTTTTCTGGGTACTGCCCATATGACTCTCAGGGTGTGTCTTCTTACCACCCATCTTTTTTTTTGTGAATATGTAACTTTATCTTTATTTGAATATAGATAGCTTCCTATTCATAAAAAAAAAAGACTCTTGGCTTCTAAAGGGAAATAGTATTCTAGTTTCCACACAAAAAATGGAAGAAATTTGGGAAAATTGGGAGGAAAATTGTGGGAAATTGAATTACTATTACTTGGTGGGATTGTCTTTTCCTAGGACAATGTATGAAAATAATTTGGTTATGAAAATAATTGTTGACTGGATAATTGAATTATGGTTCTTTGGATGGATAATGTCTTCTGATTTTGTGGAGTGTTCAATGCATTATATTTAATATAATGGGTGGTGTAATGGTGAGAGATTTATTGATATTTGTTTTTAAATCTTTTTTAATATAAAATAATTAATGTTATTATTTAATTTGAGTTTCCAGGTAGATTATAAGTTTGTTTTTTTATGATAGTGTTTAAGAATTTTTGCATTTAATATCATTTTCAAATTTTATATATTTTTAAAAAAATATTTTTAATAAATGGAAGGATTACCACCTTTTTATTCATTAAAAAAAACAAGTTATATAATTTTTATATAATATTTAAATTATGATTGTTAATTTTAATTGAAATATTTCAATTAGAATGTTTTAAATTGTAATTGATAGTTTTTAAGTGTTAGGTATTTGTATGGGTAAAAATTTGGATCTAAATATTATACTAGAAATACTATTCATTTGTCTTGTACGTTTGGGTCGTGCAAAACTTGTGTGACTATTTGTGTTTTCTCTATTTTTTATAAATGGTCTTATAAATAAGTTTTTAATAGGATGGTTTATGTAAGTCATTTATGTTTCAATAGTAAAATTATATTAATCTTCAAGTTTAAATTGGAGTTTACTAGTATCATTGAGTTTGACATGTTAGATATGAAACCCAGTGACAACTTTGCAAATGTTTATTATCTCTTGTTTGTGTAAAAGGGTTTTAAAATATCATGCTTTCATATTTTCCTATCCTTATCGAGATGTTTTAGTATATTTTCACCTAAAATATGTTTGTAAACTTGATTTTTGGTCAAGTCATTAAATATGTAGTCATTAAGCATCCATATTGTAGACATCTAAATTTGATCACTTCTATATGATCAAAATCGTTTACACTATTCATCTATGTCATTAATAGTGATTAAATAATTTATTTAATCATTATTTCATTTTCTGTCTAAAGTTCCTAAACTATGTAATTGAATAATTAAATACTTTACCTTACACCTTTTCTTTTCTAAATTAAATAAATAGGAAAATTTATTTAATTTAGTCATTTGACCTATTTGGATTAAAACCAATTTTTAATCCATCTTTTTCTCTCTCCTTGTCACATTCTCCATAATCCTCTTTTAATCCGGATTAAATTAATTAATTTGTGATTAGGATGTGCACCACTTAATCAAGGTTAGTGTCACATCATCCATAATCTCCCACTTGCCTCTAATCTCTCATTAATTATCATAATCCTGTGTTTGCACAACCTTAAACAAAATCATTAGCCACATTTGGCATACATTTTTTGGTCAACCTTTCCACTTGTCCTTCTTGGCCTTGACTCTCTTTCCCATGTGAATTTTTAATTCACATCTATTCACCCAAGGCTCCCCTCTTCCCCATGTGAATTTTTAATTCACTTTTATCTTTCCAAGGTCTACCCTATCCCCATGCAAGTTCTAGAAGAACTAAGTTGTCACTTTACATGTGCCAAGGACTTCTAGAACCTTGGACTTGTCATCACCCACATGTGATAAAATCCCCATCTTTTTGGAAACCCTCTCTTATCCAATAGACTCGCCTAAGAATGTGAATTTTTAATTCATGTTTATTTTTCCAAGCACTTCCCCTTTTCCCATGGAGATTTTGGAGGAATTCTAAAATTCCTCAAATGTCTCTTTCATGCTCATTTGGGGACAAGAAGTTCTTTTTTGAGGAAATCTTCTCATCCCCCAAGGTACCTAGAAGGTACTTGTCCTTTATCAACATCATGTACCTCTCTTCCACCTCATTTCCACATCATCCCACCCTAGGCCATCTCACATTCCACATGTCAAGATGTGAGGGCTTGTGAGTCCTCAACTCACCATAACCCTTCATCTTGGCTTTGTTGGATCAATTTCAACCGTTGAATTCTTTAAAGAATTCAAATTATCCTATAAATACCCCCTCATTTCTCTCAAAAAAAGGGATCAAGTCTTTTTCTACCAAATTCTTGCCAAATTGCAATTTGCAACATTTTAGCCTCTCTATAACATTTTTCATCAATCCATCTTGCATCTTGCATCCATTTAACTCCATAGCCATCCAAGGAGCACACAAAACATCTAAAAATCAAGGGCCAACCAAGGAAGAAGCAGCATGAAGGTATAATCAATCTGAATCTATTTCATCTTGCTTTCATTTTACCAATTTCTTAGGCTAATCATTGAGGTGTCCTCTTTTGTGTTAATTCTTTTTATTGCATCATTAGTTGTTTAGCATCTCACGTTAGGAACATAACATTTTAGGAGATCACATTTATGGCACGCCCAGTGGGACCCACAAGCGGGTCTCTTTGCTTTACGTTTGTTATTGTTTAAATTGTTTGCAGGTTCAGGTCGCAGAGGGGCGGACTTGCCCCGTTGAAGGGCAAACTCACCATCCCGGGCACTGTAGAGGGATGGAATTACCCTCCAATATGTTGCAGAGGGGCGGATTTTCCCACCTGGTTCAACGTTTTTCTAACCTTTTTTGTAGAGGGGCGGATTTGCCCACCTGGCTCAGTGTTTTTCCAACTTTTTCTGCAGAGGGGCGGATCTGCCCACCCAATTCAACGTTTTCTGAATTTTTTGCAGAGGGGTGGATTTTGCTACCTGGTTCAACGTTTTTTTGAATTTTTCTACAGAGGGGCATATTTTCCCACCCGGTTCAGCATTTTTCTAACTTTTTCTACAGAGGGGATTTTCCCGCCCGGTTCAGCGTTTTTCTAACTTTTTCTACAGAGGGGTGGATTTGCCCACCCGGTTCAACGTTTTTCTAATTTTTTTTGCAGAGGGACGGATTTTCCTCTCGGTTCAATGTTTTTCTAACTTTTTATGTAGAGGGGCGGATTTTCCCTAAACAACATGTTTGGGAAGGTAGAAAAGTTGTATTTTAGCTTCGTTTTTGCCTCTATTTTTTTTGTTGTTTGGAGTTCTAACCCTCTAACCCTGTTTGTTGGTGGGTGAAGTCAGATTTCTTGCTGATAATTTGCAGTATTTTAGCTGAAATTCACAAAGGACAAAAGATAAAACAACTAACATTTGCTTGCAGGGCTTTTATTTTATTCGAATTTTAAAGTTTTCTTTACTGTTTTATCTATGCACTTAGTTAATTAGGGGGAAGTAATACTTGTTATTTGTTGTGTTTGTTTTTCCTTGTATTACCCTAAGGGGACATTAGTTTGTTTCCACCTTCTCCTTTCACTTTGTGCGGATTGGGGAGTAGTTGGAAATGATTAGTGTCTTCTTCTTAGTAGAACCTGCTTGGGGATTTCATCACCCCAAGGGACGATCCCAACCACATGTACCGGTAGGGTATAAAAAGGGGGAGAGCCAAAGTTGTACCCCAATCCAGTTGTGTCGTAATTGGAAAAACATCAAAGCTAGGGTGATACCTAGATAGCGTGAAAAGTTGGTTCGAGTCTTTTAGTATCTCACTGGGGTTCCCAACTCATGCTTGTGATAGATTGGTGTTCACGATTGTGCCTCACGTATCGAGCATATATTGAAGGCTCCCTAGAAACCTTGTGAATCTTAGAGTAAGACCTTTGCTGGCCATACCCCTTAACACTAATCATAGGATTGTGCTTGTTCAAAGTGTCTTTCTGTGAAAAAATAGTAAATCTTGATAAGTCAGCCTCATTGAGTCATTTCAAGTCCTTGCCATAATCTCATCATCCAAACCAAGTCACTGTTTCTTGTAGAGGGGTGAACTTTCCCCCCTGTTCTGACATTTTCCACTGTAGAGGGGTGAACTTTCCCCCCCCATTTTGACATTTTCCACTGCAGAGAGGTGAACTTTCCCCCCTTTTTTGACATTTTCCATTGCAGAGAGGTGGATTTTCCCCCTTGTTTCAACATTTTTCACTGCAGAAGTGTGGATACACCCTCCTAATCCACTGTTTGACTGCAGAAGAGTGGATACACCCTTCTAAACAATTTTTTTTATCCATTTGACCACTTCAAACCTCTGTTTAACCACCTTGAGTCTCCGTTTGACTATTTGATCATCCTAAACACTCATTTAACCAATCCAAACATCCATTTGACCATTCCAAGCCTCCATTTAACCTTTCTAAACATCCATTTATCACATTCCCATTGATCATTTCACAATTTGGGAAACCTATTCTACCATCTTACCATATGACCTAAACATTTGCACTTTCCAAAAAGATCACTTCAACAACGCATCTTTCATTTGCATTCATCATCATCTCTCATCACAAAATACCTTAAACCTTGTTTTAGGAAGTTATCTCCCGAATTGACCAAGGCGTTAAGTTTGATCGTTATCCTATAGATCAATCACTGTCTTCAACCTAATCAATCCACTTCTATCTTGACGCAGATTTGTGTTGTAAGTCAGCATCATTGGCCCAAATCAATCCCCTTTTATCTCAAGGCGGATTCAACACCGTGATCATTGATCTAGTTAGTTTAATCCAATCAACCAATGTTATAAGTCACTTAGGGTGATTTCCGAATTAGGTTTTAGGATCCCTTCCATCAACCAATCGAATCCAATCTATCAAAATTTGGTATCATCCAATCAAATCCAATCCTTATCCAATCATCAAATTAATTGATACATCATCCAATCCAAAGCAATCTTATCCAATTGATCCAAACAATCCAATCCTTATCCAAATCATCAAATTGATACATCATACAATCCAAAGCAATCTTATCCAATTGATCCAAATAATTCAATCCAATCTATCCAAACCCAATCAAAATCCCATCATCCAATCAAATCCAATCCTTATCTAAATCATCAAATCTAGTCCTTATCCAAATCATCAAATTTATACATCATCAATTGATCCATCAACCAATCCTTATCCAAATCATCAAATTGATACATCATCCAATCTGAATCAATCAATCCAAATCATCACCTAGATCATCCTTGGAAGTTGCATCTTAAAACCACTTAGCTACTTTGCACATTCATGCCCGTTCAAACCCGTTCACAAACAAAAAAGCAAATGGCAAATCAACAAATTCAAGGTTCCCAACCAAATGTCCCTCAAGATCCTAATAAAATTCCACACGATCCCCATAACAACGTCTCATCTCAATCAAACACCGACATCTAGAATATCACACCACCTAGTGACGAAAATAGGGTCAATCAACTCGAAGTCACCATTGACGAATATCTCAGTAATCTCGCCAATTTCCAAATGAAAGATTGTCTCCTAAATGAATGTGGGGATAAGATCCTTGCCACATTACTCATGAAGGGATTCAAATCATCATCTGGTTTTGATACATCACAATATGCCCTTCCCATATTTTTTGATCCACAAACCTCATAAAATGTTCCAGAGGGTTCCTATGTTCCTGAAGGTGCACCCACTCAAAACTGGTACCACCCCAAATTTGAAATGTTGTCATCCATCAAGTCCAAGAATATCCTCATCTTCCGACCATAATATCTACTATTCCACCACCCGATCCTAATGATCCCCATACCTATGGCATGCCGCCATACATCCCATCTGCTCCACTGCTTCCTCCCCCATATTCTAATATTGGGGGCACACCTACACTTACCAATGTGCTACCTCCTGCATTTCGACAACCTCCAAATAATCCACACCAACCCACCACACTACCAACACCACCACAACATACTGCTACCGCTCTAGCTTCATCTCAACCCTTGCATACACAACATCCACAACACACTACTATTCTCACACAACCATCACATCAAGTGGTGCAACCTATCTCACAACCACAACCACCATCACATAACCCTTTCATGGTCGCCCCCCAACAACAACATATCTCATCTCAACCATCTCATCAACAACAACCACAACAACGACCCCCACAACAACATGTGTATATCCCTACACAAACACACCATAATCCACTTACTAAGTACCTCTATCATCCCTCTAGCACATACACAGTTCCATACCATCTCAATAGGAATCCTCATCATAATTCTCAAAACAAAACAAATACCCAATCGCCACCCTACACCAATCCTTCGCAACCTCAACATCATCCCCACCAACAAACATCAAATCCATCCCCATATGCCAAGCAACAACCCACCATTGTGCAACAATACCAATCCTATTTGCCTTACTTTCAACAACAACCAACTTATCAGCAGGGGGAACCTCACACTTCCTATTATCAACAACCATCATCACATCAATAAAGAGGCCCTACCTCCACATATTACAAATATTCTACACAACAACAAGACCCGTACCTCGCTTCCTACTATCAACAACAAGTGGCTCCTACTCATCACAATCAATCATCCAACTATCAATCCACTTATAATCAAAAAACACACTCCTATCTAACTCAAACCGTCTATGATCCAACAACGGTAGGGCCATCCTCATCATATCCGCAATATTATCCATACAATCAATCCACTTTGATTCCCACAACTCCCGTCAATAAGGACTTGGAAGAAGTAAAAGCAACATTAAAGGACCTACAAGCTGGAGTGGGTAAACAAACATTCAAGTTTGAGGACATATGTCCTTACCCTTTTGATCCCTCCATCTCCTTGATTCCTTTTCCCAAACATTTTGACATACCAAAATTTGATAAATACAAAGGAACCAGGGACCCTAGAGCCCACCTTCAATAATTTTATGTCCATTGCCAAGAGGTGATGCATAATGACAATTATCTTATCTGAATTTTCTTTAAAATTCTACAAGCAGTTGCCTTTAATTGGTTTATGGGCCTTGAAAAAGGATCTATCAAAATATTTGCACAATTATCCGAACAGTTTGTCTCCCACTTCTCTTTTAATCTAGAGAAGGATATTGACACACTTGATCTCTTGAAAGAAAAACAATGTGAGGGAGAGACCTTTGCAAGCTACTTGCAAAGATGGCGTGCCTTAGCCAACAGGATGAAATTCCCACCATCAAAAAAAGATATGGTCATGTTATTTATCAAAAATTCCCACCCAGATATGGCTCATAATTTCCAACTCCATTGTATCACCACCTTTGTGGCACTTGTGGAGAAGGGCCCCATCTTGGAACGAGCCCTTGTTGCAAAAGGGAAAGTCAAATATTTTAATTATGATAGAGAGAAGTCCTTTGGGGATAAACCTCGTTATCGAAATAGAAATAAAAAAGTTTTCAATGATGGTGTCACTGACACTAAACATGTTCAAGTGGCCACCACCACACAAAGATACCCTCCTCAGTAATAACCGTCAGTCCAGAATTCCATATCCGTCCCCCAAGGGGCACCACCACAACAATCCAACCAAAATAACCAAGGGGGAAACAAATGACAGTTCACTCAGTTTGGAAAACCCCTTAGCATGGTGTTTAAAAAGCTTCTTAAATCTAATTATCCCATCATGTATCCTATCACCAAACCTCTTGATACGTCTAAACCCAAACCTACTTGGTTTAGAGACAACAAATATTGTGAATTTCATAAGATTAAGGGACATACCTTTGATAAATTTCAAGGCCTCATCAATCGAGGTGAAATCCATGTAGATGCTAACACATCTTCATCCAATGCTCAACTCCAGATATATCAAAATGCTTTTACTAACCACAATCAAGGTCCTAGTACTTCCAACTCTAATTCTGGACCTAACAACAATAATAAGAAAGGTAACAACACCAATAACATCAACTATAAAAATGTGCCATACAATTACCAAGGTGTGGTCTCATATGTAGAACAAGTAGAGCCACGTGTATCCATGATACATGTCAAAGGAAAAGATCCACAATGTGTCATTACCACTCGACGAACTCGCATCACAGTTCCCACAACTCCTCCATCTACTCAACGGTCATCCGTCAATTCACAATATAACATCCTAGACCATCTAGGCAAGACTGCAGCCCAAATATCCATCTTGGATATGCTTAATTTATCTCTCATGCATCAAGACATCTTGACTAAGGCTTTGCAAAGCACACAAGTGCCTGATGATATTGACCCTACCCAACTCCAAGAATTGGTGGGCAATCTCTCATCAACCTATCAATTAGCCTTTAGCCAAAAATACATGTCGCATCTTGATTCAAGCCACAACCACCCCCTCCATCTCAAGGTTGGTGTAAATTGTCAAAAATTAAAAATGTTACTGGTAGATAATGGTTCGGCCCTAAATATTTGCACATTAAAATTCATACAATAGCTTGGATACACGCAGGCTGATTTAAGAAGTCAAGTGATCACCATCAAGGCATATAATAATGCAGAGCAAGATTCTGAAGGAATTATTTGCCTCCCTATTCAAGTAGACCCTATTGTACAGTACACTATGTTTTCATGTTCTGGGCCTTGAAATTTCGTATAACATCCTTCTTGGCCATCCATGGATTCATTCTATACAAGTTGTCCCATCCACCTATCATCAATGTTTAAAGTTCCCATTTCAAGGAATGGAGGTTACCATACAAGTTGATCCCCAACCTTTTTTATATTGTTGTGCCTTGGAAGCTTCCTTCCCACATTCACATAATTGCCTAGGAGTCAAAATGGGGGCATCCCCAACATTTGATTCTAACCCATCCACCAATACATTAAACACCTCATCTCCACCATCATCAACACCTGCTTCCACTGTCATCAAGGTCCAAATCATAGACAAGGGATGTGGCAAATACAAAATGCATACCACACTTAATGTGGCAACCATGCCACCCTCGCCCCACACATATGAACAACCAACTCTGCCAGTACCACAAGTGGAAGAAAAGACACTTACACTCACCTCCAAGAACATGGGTTCAACAACATTCAATGATCTGGGATCCCTTCAGGATCAAATGGAAGACGACATCGGTCAATGGGTTTATCGAGAGGAACCTGAGCCACCACATCCCCTTATAAAATACTTTCAATAAGTTTATCCACATGCCTCCAAGTTTGTTGAAAAGTGTCATTACCAAGGAGGATGCCTTGGCGTGAAAGAACAAGGAAAACACCATCCCATTGAAGCAATTACCATCCGATCAAGAAATTTGGGCTTGGGCTATGATATAAACTGAACGGCCGTGCAACATCCTCTAGCACTTCTAACAATGTTAGTGTTGATGATGGTTCCCTCAAAGACATACTAGAGGAAGAGTCCATCATACATGCATACGATGATTTGAATCACATTGACCTCCCTGCCATGTTCAAATGCTTGTCTGTTTGCACCATAACCTTATCCCTCAAACATCCTGAACTTATAGATCATGACCTACAAGGTAGCACAACTATTGACACATTTCCCTCAAAGGATACCTACGTACTTCTCATGGGATTGGGGGAAGATGAATTCCCTAACCGCAAAAGAAAAAAGAAGAAAAAACAAAATAGGTCATCAAGTGAAAACCTCACTGAGGCGCTTTTTGACTGGGAAAAAGTAAAAACAAAGGGTGTAGCTGACATTGAAAACCTCAATATGGCATTAGAAGATGGGGATGTTAATCTTCCCCTTGTGGGTACACAAATATCCGAGCAGTCTTCTATTCTCATTGAAGAGATGCAAGAGGTAAATTTGGGGACAGGAGAAACTCCAAGGATCACCTATGTTGCCAAATATTTATCAAAAGAAGAATATCTCACCATTGTCCAAATTCTTTAAGAAGGGGTTATCAATTTTGCATGGGCTTACTCTGATATTCCCGACCTGGATCCTAATCTTGTTGTACACCATTTGGATGTCAGTCTAGATGCCAAACTTGTCAGGCAGAAGCTTCGAAAGATGCACCCGCAGTAACACTATTAGTTAAAAAAGAATTGGAAAAATTACTAGATGCTGGTTTTATCAGACCCATTGATTATTCCGATTGGATTTCCAATATAGTAACTATTGCTAAACCTAATGGAGACATCAAAATTTGCATAAAATTTCAAGATCTTAACAAAGCCTATCCAAAAGATGACTTCCCCTTGCCTAACATCGACATGTTGGTCGACATTACTGAAGGACATGAGATGTTATCCCTTATGGATGGATTCTCTGGCTACAATCATATCCGAATTTCCCTTAAAGATCAACACAAAACCACCTTTACAACACCTTGGGGTACCTTTTGTTATAATGTCATGCCCTTTGGCCTCAAAAATGCGGGGGAAACATATCAATGAGCAATGACTGTTATATTCCATGACCACATCCACATTATCATGGAAGATCATGTCAATGAATTGTTGGGAAAATCTGAAACCAGAGAAGAGCACCCTACCATTCTGAGAAAGATCTTTGAGCGCTTGGAGTAGTACAAGCTAAGGTTGAATCCAAAAAAGTGTGTTTGGTGTCACGTCAAGGAAATTGTTGGGCTTCATAGTTTCCCAACGAGGCATCAAGGTTGACCCTACTAAAGTAAAAGCTATCATGGATATGCCTCCACCTAGAAACCTAAAATAGTTAAGGAGCCTTCAAGTAAAGCTACAATCCGTCTGTCGGTTTATAGCCCAACTTACGGATAAATGTAAGTCGTTCACTCACCTTATGAAAAAAGACACCACCTTCAAATGGAATCAACAGTGTCAGTTGGGTTTTGATATGATCAAATAATAATTGGCCCACCCACCAATCTTGATGCCACCTATCCCTGGAAAACCCCTCTTGCTCTACATCTCTGCCACTTTAGTTGCATTGGGTGAATTGTTGGCACAACACGATGAATCCTCAAAAGAGCGAGCAATCTACTACATTAGCCGAACACTGGTCAGTTATGAACTTAATTATTCACCAATGGAGAAACCATATCTCGTTGTGGTCTTCAGTACACAAAAATTACGTCATTATATGCTTAGCCATCTGATAAAGTTGATATCAAAAGTGGACCCCCTCAAGTACTTGTTATCTAAGATAGCCCTAACTGGCCAAATGGCTAAATGGATCATGCTTCTCAATGAATTTGGTATAGAATATGTGGAAAAAAAAGAAATCAAAGGATAGGTAATAGCAGATCAATTGGTAGATGCCCCATTAGCAAATTCCTATCCCATAGAAACCGAATTTCCAGATGAAGGAGTCTTTTCAGTCTCAGAGGCTACCACATGGACACTGTACTTTGATGGATCACACACTAATAATGGATCAGGGGCAGGAGTCTTGCTTATCACCCCCCAAGGTGATTACATACCAAAATCATTCAGACTGGCTTTTCCCTACACCAACAACATCATCGAATATGAAGCCCTTCTCATAGGCCTTAGAATCGCAGTCCAATGGCACATCACTCATCTGCAAGTTTTTGATGACTCCCAGTTGGTTATAAAACAATTCAATGATGAGTTTCTAAAAAAAGATGAAAATTTGTTGCCTTACAAATGTATGGTGGATGAATTCAAAAAATATTTCACCTCCATCCAATTTGAGCAGATCCCAAGAATCTAGAATAAGGAAACGGACGTTATGGCTACCATTGGTTCTCTTCTCGACATGCCAAAAGACTGCACAGATTGTCTGTTCCTAGTCGAGCAACTCCTAATCCCAATGTATGATATCCCTGAGAGTGACATGGTGTGTGATATTGTAGGTCCTGAATCCCCTTGGTACCACAAAATTTACACCTATATTCATGACAACACCCTCCCGCCTGATCTCACGAGAAACCAACGTAAATCATTCATCCAATGCACCGCCCACTACACCATCATCAGTGATACACTTTATCGACGTGGGTATGATGGAACTCTCCTCCATTGTTTAGATGAAACCGAAGCTCGCACGACATTAAAAAAAGTGCATAGCAGTATCTGTGGGGCCTATTCTAATGGTATAACCCTAGCCAAACGAACTCTAAGAGATGGATATTATTGGCCTATAATGGAACATGATGCTTGTGAATATGTCAAAAAGTGTCTTTCATGTCAACAACATACAGAATTGATTCATGCTCTGACACAAGAGCTACAACCTATCACGACACCCTGGTCATTTTCACAATGGGGTTTCGACTTGATTGGAAAGATCTACCCTCCATCCTCTGATGGTCACACTTTTATCATCACAACTATTGAATAATTCACCAAGTGGGTGGAAGCCATACCACTCACTCAAATCACTGGTGTTCAGATCTCTAAGTTCATCCTCTACCATATCCTTTGCAGGTATGGTATCCCCCGCACCATCATCACCGACAACAGAAAGCCATTCAAGAATAAGTGCATGAAGCTTCTTTGTGACACGTATCATATCCAACATCATTGGTCCACCCCCTATTGCCCCTAAGGTAATGGAAAAGCAAAAGCAACAAACAAAACGTTGATGAAAATTGTTAAGAAGATGGTCAATAGCACTGGTCAAGATTGGCACCTCCATATCCATCCTGCTCTTTGGGCCTATTGAATGTCCATCCGCACCCCCATTGGCGCTACTCCGTACTCTCTTGTCTATGGCACTGAAGCCATCTTGCCAATCAAAGTTGAAATCCCTTCACTCTGAATCTCAATAATCTCATCACTAAAAAAGACACCTGAGTGGCATGCTTGGCACAATTGGAATTGTTGGATGAAGAACGGGTCAAGGCTTATAACCATCTTCAAGCCTATCAATGTTGGTGATTTGGTCCTAAGGAGAATCAACAAGATCGAGAGAAAAAGGGTAAGTTTGAAGCAAATTGGTTGGGCCCTTATGTCATCACCACAAAGTATGGTTCTGGTGCCTACAGGTTATCCACCCTTGAAGGTGAACCCTTGGAAGAACCCATCAACATCATGCACCCGAAGAAGTTATATACTTAGGTTAGTTGGGGTATCCTTCATGGTAAAAGTCAAAAAATACAAAAAAAAATCAAAAAAGTCAAAAAATACAATTAAAAAAGTCAAAAAAATCCAAAAAAATAAAATAGAAAAAATAAATAATTTGTCCTATGGTGAAAACCACCCCTGCATGATGCCTTGGATACGTACAATTGGTGAAAACCTGGCAACAAAAGCCTCTCATATAGGGATTAATCATTATCTACCTCGCATCTTGGTTACTTTATGGCTTATTTGTCGATTCCTCAATCCCCTTATCCTCCCATCCGCTTGCATCACCTCGTTGCTTGGTATATTTCTAGTTGAGCATTGGACGACTGTCATCCGCTATCTGACATCTTGAGCTTGTTATCCTAATCTGAGCTTGTGTCCTCTCATTATCATGTCTATCTCTAGGTTCACTCCTCGTGTATGTCCCCATCTAGGTCTCATCACATCTTTTCTTGAACTATGATGCCTCTACGCTTGCATGTAGGCAAGGCTAATCTTTGATCGGCCCCCAAGGTATTTCATCCTTCATCATCTGTCCTCATGGTCTACTTTTCGATCTTGTCCATTCTCAATCTTTTTTCCTGTCTGAACTACATTGCCCCTGCGCTTTCACATAGGCAAGGTTTATCTCTAGATCTACCCCTGGGGCTTATGTTTGTCTTGATCATCCATCAGTTTCCATCAGTCCACTTTTCGCTTTTTTACCGTGGTATTTTCTTTAACTACGAGGGCTCTATGCTTTCACGTAAGCAAGGTTGATCTTTGATCAACCCCCGAGCCCCTAGGTCTTTAGGTTGTGTCTTGTCCTCTTGTTTTCTTGTTGTCAAGTATGTCCCTATCATCACTGATTCTTCACAAACAAGATCTTCTCATATCAAGAAATTTGTCCAATGACAATTATCTTGCATCATCTAGGTCACTTTAGCTTAGTATCCATCATCGGTCTTAACAGGATGCATCCTTCCTTACAAACCACATCAACCCCATCCATCCCTGGGATCTTATGGAAAATGACGCTTGTAATTGATCATGATCTTTTAGTACTTTTGGCTTTTGTTTATTATTTGAGCTCCTTCTTTTAGCTAGTCAAGATCACCATAATCCATCATATTATGGTGTGTTTTTCCCAGTCAACATAGCGGCATCTCTTGACTGTTTTATCATTGTTGTCTGTTGGGATGCTCCACGTAGTACCTACCAGGATTCCTCTCGAATCCTGTGTTACATAGGGGCATCCCTTTGTGCTTGTGGTATTCCAATACCTGGCCTGACCAAAGTCATCGCGACTTTGGGGTATTGGGATAGCCTTATTGTTTGTTGTGTTTGTTTTATACATTAGACATTAATCCGTCTTGGTCTACATACCCTGACGCCTGATTTCTTATGCTATAGAAAAAAATAGTGCTCTAAAGGATGGAAAATTTCATTCATGTTGCATTTCATCTCATTGCATATTCCCCCTTCATCCAATCTTGCTCGTATATCTATGACTCCTGATTTTGTTTGTGCAAAATCTCACTCCTTACTGACTTTCCCTCTCAAGATCCTTATGGTCTTTGATAGGCAACGTGCCACACACACCCTTTGCCTATGACCTACCCATTGATACTTATGTCTATATTGCATTTAGTGTGTCAGTTCATCATTTATCCATTTGCATCAATTCATTTAGGTTCATTTATCCATTTGCATCAATTCATTGAAGTTCATTTATCCATCCATTCATTAGCTTCATTCATCCATATATTTCCATATATTTTCATACCCACCTATGCATCATTATTAGGCCCATATTAATTACATCATACATACAATTGCATTAACATTCATAAATCATTAGCATAATTCATAATCACATCATCCAAACATGCATAAATAAATCATTAACATCATACATTGTCACAACATCCATATCAACACAACTCATCATATACATGTGCATAACATACATCATCTGTCATAAAAACATAAATATATAACCATCTACATAACATAAATCATTTGTCACAAAAAAGTTCGGCATAATATCAATGGGAACCATCACATATCATCATCAAAATAATACAATGATCATCTCATATCCAAAATACAGTTCCATCATAATTACATATTGTAGACATCCAAATTTGATCACTCCCATATGATCAAAATCGTCTATTATATCCATCTATTTCATTAATAGTGATTAAATAATTTATTTAATCATTATTTCATTTTCTGCCTAAGGTTCCTAAAGTATCTAATTAAATAAATTAAATACTTTACCTTACCCCCTTGTCTTCTCTAAATTAAATGAACATGACAAATTATTTAATTTAGTCATTTAACCATTTGAATTAAAACCAATTTTTAATTCCTCTTTTCTCTCTCCTTGTCACATTCTCCATAACCCCCTTTTAATCCAAATTAAATTAATTAATCTGTGATTAGGATGTGTACCACTTAATCAATATTAAGTGTCACATCCTCCATAATCTCCCACTTGTCCCTAATCTCTCATTAATTATCTTAATCATGTGTTTGCACAACCTTAATCAGAATCATTAGCCACATTTGGCTTACCTTTTCTGGTCAACCTTTCCACTTACCATTTTTAGCCTGGACTCTCTTCCCCATGTGAATTTTTAATTGACATTTATTTTCCCAAGGTTCCTCTCTTCTCCATGTGAATTTTTAATTCACTTTTATCTTTCCAAGGTCTTCCCCATCCCCCATGCAAGATTCTAGAAGCCTTGACTCGTCACTTCACATGTTCCAAGGGCTTCTAGAACCTTGGACTTGTCACATCACCCACATGTGATAAATCTCCAACTTTTTGGAGACACTCTCTTATCCACTAGATTCTTTCAATCATTGTGAATTTTTAATTCACTTTTATTCTTGCAAGGAATCTTCTCATCCCCCAAGATCCACCTCATTTCCACATCACTCCACCCTAAGACATCTCATCTTCCACATGTCAAGATGTGAGGGCTTGTGAGTCCTCAACTCACCATAGCCCTTCATCTTGATCTTTGTTGGATCAATCCCAACCGTTGAATTCTCTAGAGAATTCCAATTAGCCTATAAATACCCCCTCATTTCCTTCAATTTGGAGGGATCAAGTCTTTTGCAAATAAACTCTTGCAAAATTGTCATTCAAGCTCTCATCCATTTTAGCACCCATATTGCATCAATTCATCTTGCATCCACTTCATTTCATTTCCATCCAAGGAGCACATAAGACTTCAACATCAAAGGCCAACCAAGGAAGCAACAACATGAAGGTATAACAACAATTTATTTGTTTATCTTGCCTTCATATTGTTCATTTTCTTAGGCTAATCATTGAGGTGCCCTATTATCTTGTTGTTTCTCTTTATTGCACTATTAGTTTTATCTAACATCTCACATATTAGAAAGCAGCATTTTATTAGGATCACACATACATCCCATCCTCAAATAAGAAGCATAATCTCAGAATATATATTACACCTCCATCTGGTACTTATCAAAGCACCTGTATCCTGTCACCTGTCCTCTGCCTACCCTGAGCTGCCCAAACCTGATCTCTGAGGAGATTCAGGCACTAGTCCCCTATATGTTGGATTCCCCTGAGACTCACGAGCTGGAGTCCCAAATTGCGAAGGAGTCGGCTGAAAATCATTGTACCCTCTGGTCCGAGTCCCTAATGATTGGGACAGTATCAGAATCTGTGGTACCTACCTAATGTACCGCATTGTATGCTACGCTAGATCTAGCACTACCTTCTCATATGCACATCTCCAATAGCTCACCTCATGCATATACTCATCCCTCTATCCAGTCTGGAACCTAGCAGCATTTGGCTTATACCTGTGTCTATCCCGCTCTCTGTTGATGGCTCGTCGCTCTTGCTCCCATGCCTCTTGTGTTGTTGTCAGTAGTTGTACCTTCTCTGGGGTCCTCTCCCTCTCTGCCCATACAACCTGTAGCTCTGCCTGCAAACCTTGTACGACTAACTTTGTTCCATCACCCTGCACTCTCTATGCCTACCTCTGTGCTATATCCCTCTTTGCATTCTCTGCCTGAGCCATTGTTGCATCTCTCTAAAATTGTAGGATCTGGACCTATCTCAACGCATCATCCCTCTCCCCCTATAGCACCTGCACCCATCCCTATGCACTCTCTCTCTCTACATTGTCTCTAACCCAGCCTCTACAGCCTCAACCCTCGCTCTCATCTCCTCTAAGGATGCCTTTGTAGTAGATATCCTCTCCAAAAGGTTTGCTTTCTCTCCCTGCAGTCCTGCCACTTGTCCTCTTAGTGTCTCCATATCCCTCTCGGCTCCTTGGAAACACTCCACTAAGACATGGTCCCCTCCCCCTACTGGCTCTGGCTGACCCCGCATCTGAGCTGTTGTCATTGCTACCTCTAATCTGTCTCGATCCCACATCACCCAAGCCAGCTGACCCCGTACTCTCTCCATCTCTACTCATCTCTCCTCTCTCTCTTATCCATCTGTATATCTATCATCAAATGACCCACAACACACTCAAAGTCTACCAGCTTTGAATCTTGTATCCTTTACACCTCTGCCTCCACCCTTGTCAACTCCTCCTCTAACACCCATATCCTTGCCTAGGCCCCTCTTAGTAACACCACTGGATTGTCAACTGGAGCCACCGGTACTACTGCTAATGGCTCCACCACCTACACATCCATGTCCATCGCCTCCTCCCGAACACGCTCCACCCAGCTCATCACTCAGATCCTCCATGGCTATCCTCTCCTCGCCACCCTCATCAATCTCCTCAGTTGTCCTGTAGACTACCCCTGCCCTTCTGCCTCCTCCTATGCTCCTTCCTACGAATTTATGGCCCTCGCCTCCTCCTACTTGGCTCTCACCTGCACTCACCTCTGCCATACTCTCCCACCAATCCCTATTTGAGTAGCCCTCCCCTCCACCACCCCTAAAATATCCACCTCTAGCTCACTCCCTCATCTCGCCATCTCTTTATTTGGCCCTCCTGCCTCCATCTCCTCCCCCATATCTCTCCTAGCCCTCCTCTGAGGTCGCCTCCTCCTGACCCTCCTCATCCTCTCTTTCTAATCTCAAGTATGAACCTCATCCACCCTACCACTCTGATGTGCCACATCCTCCTGTCCCCCCTCCTCCTGCTCATCCTTTGGCCCCCACTCCACGGCTCCCACAATCAGCCCCTCTGACGTGACCCTTTCCCACCAGTGGTTGTGAAACCACCAAGTATACCGATCTATAACTCCTACATCCTCTAGACCCACCCCCCTCCCTAGATAAGGCACCCCACCTGTCATTACCCATGCCTCCCTCGCTGCCCTTGCTGACAACATCACTCCCCATGGTACTTCTTTGGTACACCGACAAAACAT
Organism: Sequoiadendron giganteum; assembly: GCA_007115665.2. Taxonomy (NCBI): domain Eukaryota; kingdom Viridiplantae; phylum Streptophyta; class Pinopsida; order Cupressales; family Cupressaceae; genus Sequoiadendron; species Sequoiadendron giganteum. Next base: position 634,692,934 of record CM021101.1, read on the forward strand.
AGTTGGCGCTGCCAAAATATCCTGCATGAGTCCAAACTGCCTCTCCACCCTGTTCGAATGATGCGCCTCTACTATGTGTGTCTGACTCTCAATCAAGAAACATCTACATCTAAAGAAACCCCAATGTCTCTCCTCCTCAGCCCTCCATCCCCTAGATCGCAGATACATATATGGCCGCCATACTTTGTCCTCCTCCCGTATCTCATCAAACACTCTCCTCCACTTATCCATCTCTCCCTGCGTCTCATACCGTAGGATACAACCCCTGGCTGCCCCAAACTCCCAAGCCATCGACTCTCTATCATCCAACTCTCCTCTCCTCACCACTATGGGTCTTGTCACCACGATATGCTCCCACCCCTACACTTGTAATAACGTCTTGTGCATCACACTCTGCATCCCCCGATAGAAAATCACATGCATATCTCGGTATAATTGGGGCAATACACATGACCCCCAAGAAAATTGTCCCTCCTACCACTCGACAATATGTCGAATCAATGGCATATATCGTAAGCTACAGATTCGTCTGCTCTGATCCAGCAGTAGTATCCCACTAATCAGACAACACAAAAACAGTGGTAATGCTAGCAACCCCAAAGTCAGACATTTGTCTACATCTATTTGACCCCTTTGTATCGACAAATCATCTCGCCTGAATAATACTAGGACGGTCTCATCCAATTGTGCTCCTCTCGACACCACCTTGCTCACTAATCGACTTGCTATCGACAACCTCAAAATCCACCACACATAATCTAATGTCACCATCATCTCCCCTATCGAAAGATGGAAAGTCGATGTCACCGAGCTCCATCTCTATATCAAGGCTGTCAGCATCGTTCGATGCGCTCTCATCTCCGGAAACTAAACTAAGTGTAGTAACCCCGCCTGCTCCAATGTTGTGTGGTCCGCCCCACTCATGGCCTATATCGTCACCGCTAGTGCCTCTAGCCTTCGCTCATGGGTTCGTAATCGACCAAAATCCTGCAATCATCACATCCACCATGTTAATCTCTTTTTTGGCCCAGGACTTTCTGTCTCTTCCTCTCTCTCTCTCTTCTCTTTTCTTTCTCACCCTTGCCTTCTCCCTCCCCACCCTTCTGGACCGGGGTGGATCTACCCCCGGCTGTGGTGCGGACCCGCCCTGCATCAGGGTGGACTCGCCCCTGGCCATGGGGCGGACTTGCCCTGCGTTGGGGCGGACTCGCCCCGAGTCGAGGCAGCGTCGCCACTGGCCGCGACGGGGCGGACCTACCTCAAGCTATGGCGGACCCGCCCGCTAAGGGCATATTCACCCTTTTGAGGGCGTATTCGCCCTTCTGCAGGTGAATCGCCTTTTCCCCATCCCCAGTTTTTCCAAACCACATTTTCCTATTTTCTTGACTACACATTTTTCTTCCCTAACCCGCCCACAAAACCCATTTTTTACATTTTTAATAAAACATTTAAAATGCGTTAAAATTATGAAACTAATGCATAGAGTGTTTTGACGCTAACCTCGTGGGGCCCACCCTATTGAATGTACGATCGTCGAACCTCGTCCACTCGGTGGATGATCTCGGTGTCGTTATCTTGTGACATCTTCGCTCCTCATCTGCTTTCTCTTTTCTCCTCTTCTCTCAATTGCTACAATGCAAATGAGGTGAGGTAATTTTTAAAATTACCTTATATTCTTTTTACCACCCTTTTTAAGGAGTATTTTTTACCCCTTATTTACTTCTTTTTTTCCTCTGATTAATCTCTTCCCTTCTTGGGGCCGCTATTTGCACCTCGTTTGTCTGATTACTTTGTTCAAAAAGAAAACTTGCCTAATTTTTCGTGCTCTTTCCAACTATACCATCTGTTTCTTCCTATCAATAAGTCACTCAGGACCCCTATTTCTCCCTCATCCTCCTCTCGAGGGGGCATACCCATCACATTTATCCATTTTCCCTGCCACAATCATTCCCTTGCAAGATTGGGGCATCTTCATCCATTCCCCCGCTAATTGGGCAGCTCAAGTCCTCCTTTCCACACTAGGGCATCATCTTTTGATTACTTCCTCTATAGAGTTATCTGCATTTTCTTTTCTTCGAAGCACGGTTATTCTAACGGTACTTCGAAGAGGGGAAAAATGTAGACATCTAAATTTGATCACTTCCATATGATCAAAATTGTCTACACTATTCATCTATGTCATTAATAGTGATTAAATAATTTATTTAATCATTATTTCATTTTCTGTCTAAGGTTTCTAAAGTATGTAATTGAATAATTAAATACTTTACCTTACACCTTTTCTTTTCTAAATTAAATAAATAGGAAAATTTATTTAATTTAGTCATTTGACCTATTTGGATTAAAACCAAATTTTAATCCCTCTTTTTCTCTCGCCTTGTCACATTCTCCATAATCCTCTTTTAATCCGGATTAAATTAATTAATCTATGATTAGGATGTGCACCACTTAATCAAGGTTAGTGTCACATCCTCCATGATCTCCCACTTGCCTCTAATCTCTCATTAATTATCATAATCCTGTGTTTGCACAACCTTAATCAAAAACATTAGCCACATTTGACGTACCTTTTTTGGTCAACCTTTCCACTTGTCTTTCTCGGTCTTGACTCTCTTTCCCATGTGAATTTTTAATTAATTCACATTTATTCACCCAAGGCTCCCCTCTTCCCCATGTGAATTTTTAATTCACTTTAATCTTTCCAAGGCCTACCCTATCCCCATGCAAGTTCTAGAAGAATTGACTTGTCATTTTACATGTTCCAAGGAATTCTAGAACCTTGGACTTGTCACATCACCCACATGTGACAAAATCCCCATATTTTTGGAAACCCTCTTTTATCCAATAGACTCTCCTAAGAATGTGAATTTTTAATTCACATTTATCTCTCCAACCACTTCCCCTTTTCCCATAAAGATTTTTGAGGAATTCTAAAAATTTTCAAATGTCTCTTTCATGCTCATTTGGGGAAAAGAAGTTCTTTTTTGAGGAAATCTTCTCATCCACCAAGGTACCTACAAGGTACTTGTCCATCATCCACATCATGTACCTCTCTTCCACCTCATTTCCACATCATCCCACCCTAGGCCATCTCACATTCCACATGTCAAGATGTCAGGCTTGTGAGTCCTCAACTCACCATAGCCCTTCATCTTGGCTTTGTTGGATCAATCTCAACCATTGAATTCTCTAGAGAATTCAAATTATCCTATAAATACCCCCTCATTTCTCTCAAAAAAGGGGATCAAGTCTTTTGCTACCAGACTCTTGCCAAATTTCTATTTGCTTCATTTTAGCCTCTCCATAGCATTTTTCATCAATCCATTTTGCATCTTGCATCCATTTAACTCCATAGCCATCCAAGAAGCACACAAGACATCCAAATATCAAGGGCCAACCAAGGAAGAAGCAGCATGAAGGTATAATCAATCTCAATCTATTTCATCTTGCTTTCATTTTACCAATTTCTTAGGCTAATCATTGAAGTGTCCTCTTTTGTGTTAATTCTTTTTATTGCATCATTAGTTGTTTATCATCTCACATTAAGAACATAAAATTTTAGAAGATCACACATATAAAGTAATTTTGAACACATTTAGCCTATATGTATTTATAGTTTGTATAGGACTAACAATGTCGGTAACTTTTATTCTTAATTCCATTAAGAAAAAGGGAATTCTTCTTATGTGTCTTGTTGATATGGTGTAAGTAGGATTTTTTGGTAGATTTTTCCTCATTATATGGTAACTTATGAGTCCTTTAAAGAAATTTTTGAGGGTTTAGTGGACTATATAATATCTTACATTTAGGACCTTTTAAACAAAATTTGGTCTAATTGTTTCTACTTTCAATATTCTTGGTTGTCTTACTATCTTAGAAGTAGCAATGAAATAATTTTATTCATATTGAATGTGTAAAATCTTGTTCAAGTCTTGACATATTATGAATATAAATGTTTCTTTTTAAAAGCTTCATAGTATTTATCTTTCTTTTCTAGCCCGATTTGATCCTTGGATGATTAGCATGGATGTTTGTCTTGTAAGAACAAGGAGAATATTGGAAGAATATGGTGGCTTGCTTAACTCTTCATTACAATTTTTTTTTGTTTATATATGTAATAAAATTGATAAAATATTGAGTAAAATATTTAACATTGACATTACTTACAACAAGTTCTATTGGAGTTTCCATTACACACTGTATTTGATTTCTTGTTTTAGTTTACATCTTGATTGTGGTTTTCAAACCAAATAGATGAGGCCAAAGTAGACAAAGATCCAATAGTTTAAGAAACAAGAATCATAGTGACCATCTAGATGCTAACACAACCAAATCAATATAGAATAAAACCTTAACCAAGGAAACTAGGGGCTAATCATCAAGTCTATATTCAAGTTAATTTCTTACTTAACATCAACACCATCACATGCGATACATATCAACATAGGTCACAAGTCTAAGTAGAAAGTGATTTTCAAAGTGGTATCCAAACTATACCATCCTCTAACTAAGCTCTCGCTAAAATTTTGTGTCCATTTCCAAATTTATCTTCATAAAGATAACATAATTTGCACTCTTTTGTAGACTTGATTTATGTGTGTGTTTTTGTTATAAGTTTTGGTGATCACATAAAATATGCCAAAGCCCTAAAGGTTTTAGTGTTAAGGGGAGGTAGTCCACTATAAATTTTCCCATCAAACTCTTTTTTTTTTTAATAATTATGTTAAGCAAATTAAAGTGATTTATAGTCAAATTATTAAAAAAGTTCTAGATACTAATCTAAAAAAAAAATCCATGAAAGTAACATCCAAAATTATGAATCCAATGTAACATATAAATAGTTTCAATTGCTAAGATTAGGTTTCCATTATTTGATAGAGAATGTATTGATTTGAGAATTGAATGAGTGAATATGAACTTTCAAAGGAGAGGAAAATTCATAAACAAAAGAAAAGACACAATAAAATATAAAACTTCAAAAGCATTGAAACAAAATTATTTTAATAAGCTTTTAAGACCTTGGCACCACATACATCACATGTGTTACATTGTCTCAACCACCAACCAAAGAGGTTGAGCTTTAAGACAATGTTGCTTCCTTACGAAGATTGATTCAACTTCTATTTTTTTAAATAAAAAAGTCTCCTCTAAATAATTATAATATAAATTCCTCTTTTATAGCCTCCATATAATTGACCAAAATATTGCCAGTTAGAAAACCCCTAATGAAGTTTTCATAATTCTAATTTATCATATTATACAAAACATCTAAGTTACTACTTCTTGTATAGGTTCACCCTATGATGGAGTTTTTCCTCAAGTTCATTATGGGTAAGGTCTCTATATATAACCTATAAAAAAATAAAATACTCACAATTCATTGCTTCAAAGTCAAATTTCAAAAGAAAAGATTATTGCTCTTCATCCCTTCGTTAAACTCCACTTTCACCAAAATAAATAATAAGCTTTAGGCATGCAAAATCAAAACTTGGCGGAAAAGTAGGTTTTTTGGTCTCTTGTGTTCCTTAAATAATGATGTGAGTCATGATTCATTACATACTACAATAATTCATGTTGGTCCAAATTAGGCTAGATTAGGAATTGAAAAATATATTTGAGATAAAAAATGTTTTAACCATCGGATTTTTTTGTCATGAGTAAAAGTTTGGGTTGGGTTATCCCAAATGTGGCTTACTTCATCCAGAGTAAATTCATCAATAAAATATAGAAGAATGTGATTTCTCTAATTTTATATATAATTAATAAAGATTATTTCTTTGATTGCCATCAATAACTTGCTTATTTAATTTATGAAAGATAAATAAATAAATATAATTTTCTATTTTAATAAATAAGATTTAAATGATGATTAATGTATGATAGGTTGTTGTTAGGTCCCATTACTTTAGAAGATAAAAGTCAATATGTTGACTAGGCAGTTTGCAATAGAAGAAGACTTGACTATCTCCCTTATATTTTCTATCTTTTTTTAGAGCAACTAACGTTAATTTCTAACCTAAGGCCACCTAATTATCTAACTGAAAAATAGTTTATCTTAAAGAAAGCTGAGAGTACATTAAACTAGAAAGCATAAAATGATTAACCTAGAAAACATGATAACTAAATAACAAAGCATAGAAACAATTAAACTAAAAATCATATGAACTACAAAAGTAGCAGAATTTGCAAACAAACTAGGATACATCTAATTGAATACAACAAATAAATGGTTCATGACAACTAGCATACTATAGAAATAATAGACAGTGAGTGCTCCGGAACTTCAGACTCTTCAATAATAATGTTAACGACTTCTACAAGATTAACATGTGCAGGTAACTATACTCATAATTATCATGCATGCTATAAAAATAACCGAGAGGAAATAATCATCTATTTAATCTACTCTCCCTCAAGTGGCCAGCTTGCAGGTTACTATATTCATTCTCAGGTCACATACACTACTGATTCAAAATTTCTTCCATTAAAGATAATTTCCATCCATAACTCAACAACTCATAAATTGGTATGTAATAATCTTTTTATTCATATGTATTCAAAAAAACATGTCGACAACATAATATTACTATTGTGCATTATCTTTTGCTTCTGGAGATTACATCTTTATAGAAAACTTATAACTAAGTTCTATAGTTCAGACGGCGTAGATAACCAGAAAAAGTCTATAACAGATTACAAATTAACTTTTATGTCTTTAAAACCCATTACATAGATATTAAAGAGGCTCAAGTCGAGCCATGAAGTCTTTGAACTTAAAATCATAACAAAATTTAAAGCTACGAAAACTATACCTTCGGTCCATCAGCCTATAGTTTTGGAGGATGTTTCCAGCGCACATCTTTAATCTTTTCTGGAGCACGTGTTGGTTGAATTCTTTCCAACTGTTGCATGATGACCGATTATTATCTTACAAAATACTCAAAACAACCCATTAAATTTTCATTGGAAAAATACTTCAATAAATCATAAGAAATAAAGTTTGTACAAATTTTCCTTAAAAAACAAGCAATTATTTCTCCTAAAGTTTAATTAATTGGTAGAGGATAAGGATTTTGCACATATTAATAGGTCTTTATTATAGTATTATGATGAGGTTATTTTTACCTCATCATTTCCTCCCCTTTCTAATTCCTGGCAGGTCCTCCTGTCCCTTGGCTATAGCCCTATCCTTTGTTCCATTCTTCATACTTGGCACTAATATCATACAGATCCTTTGCTTTTTTATCAAAATTTATAGGTGCATGGAGGAAGCCTCTATGAAAAGAAAATCCCTCTTTCCACTCCTTGAAAATCTTATCATCTTGATTTGTATTAATATGGAAAGAAGGGGGTGGACTGAACAACAAGGAAGGTCTATACCTCATCCCTATTAAATTTGTTTTGAGGTCTTTCAGGATTTTAGGCAAGGCATCTACTCTTCTGAAGGACCATTTGATGTTAAGAGGGGAGATCACCTCTATTTTCTTTAGATATTTTGGAAATGGAGTGTGTCTCTCTTCACAAGTGTGCCAGGCTTTACCAATCAATTTTTGCCCATGTTCCATGAAATGGTTATAACAAAGCCGAAGACTTCCATCATATCTTTCTTTCATTTTCTCATCTAATGCAAGAGCTAAAAAGGTAGATTTAAAATCTACAGGTCTACTATTGGGAGATCTCATTTGAAGGCCCACATTTTTCTGTGCTTGAGAATATTCCCTATTGCACTCCTACCAATGAATTTGATTTCGCATGGTGGATAGCAAAGACCTCAGTTGCACTTCTACAAAAAAAAGGTTAATGAAGAAATCAGTATGGTTTTCTAATAGAAGATCATGAACAAAGAATTCACAAAGCATGTCCTGATCTTCAACAGTTGATTCTACAAACATTTTAACAAATTCTTTATCATCAGGTTCATACGGCTAATCAATTAGAAATTCTTAACAGTTTCCATCTTAACCATTGTTCATTTAAAAACATTGAATATAATCTTGATGGTCTTCTGCATGATAATAGATATTCTGCTATCTAGCATGCATCCTGCTTTCCCCTATAGGCTTTATGAAATGACTTTTTTAATAATACCATCTCCATTTTCAACTTGTAATTTTCAATCTTGGCATTTCTTAGGAAATAGCACCGTTCCATCCACTTCATTAATAAGGGAGGAATCTAAACTTGGAACCACTCAGTTACAAATGGTTCAGTTTGAATTCCTTTTGATTCCACCATTGGCTTACTGGTGCTTTCCTGCAAATCTTGTTCTAATTCCACAATCCTACTAAGAGAAGCATTCAATTCTTCTTTCTATCTTTTCTTTTCTTCTTCAAAAGCTGAAAACATAAGCATAAAATTATTTTCTTAATTTTCAATTTCTTTATCTTTTTCAGATAGATCAGCACTATGTGTCCTATTTTCTTGGTTACAATTATGAATTTGTGTTTGTAATTCATTGATGAATGTATCTTTTTCTTGTATCTGCACTTTCAAATTCTAAATTTCCCGGTTTCTTTTCCCTATCACATCAACATGTACTATTATTTCTTCTTGTTGCAATTCAATTTGTTCCTTTTTTTTGTGCAATTGACTTCTTAGTTCATCAATTTCTAATCTGAGCTTTTCCAACTCTGCATTAACGTTTTCATTTTCAATTGTCTCAACAACTATATTTATAATGGGGGATAAGTTTCCTAAAACATTATCTTCAACCTCCATAGAAGATGGAGATTGTTCCTTTTCTACTTCCTGAATTTCCTTAACAAGGGCTTCTTCTTCATACTCTAGTTGGGAAGGTATTTCTTCAATAAGAGTTTCTCTTTCATTCCCTAGATGGGAAGGCATTTCTTCAACAGAGATTTCTTTTGCCGGGGATTGATGAATTTGTTCCCCTGTTTCCCTCATTTCTACATCATCAGTAGGATCAATAGTTTATATGGGCTTTTTCTGCTTCTTGCAATTCTTTTTCTTTGAACTACTTCCTACACTCTGCAATGGGGTTTTCGTGGACTTAGAGGATAACATTTTGCTTCTCCTCAAAGGAGGAATGTTCTAGAAAGTGACAGTTGTTCTTCTTTTCATTTTCCTTAGGGGAATGATGTCTACACTTGGGTGAATAATTTCAACATCCACAGGTTGATCTGGGGTTTTCAATTCCTCATTTGCAGATTCTCACACTTCCTCACAAAGGGTTGTGGAAATTTGGGCTTCAGGAGCTTCAGAGGCCTCAGGCGAGGTTGCCCCGGAAGGTGAAGCAACTTGTTTAGAGGATTCTCCTAGTTCTGATTTTCTTTTGGGTGTAGACTTTTCAAACTTCCACAAAAAAATTTCCCACTTGCTTTTAGGTTTCTTATGAAAATGGTATTTGCAAATTAACTGAATTAACCCATGGTGTTTTAATGGCCCTAAACTAGTCTTATATCTTTCTATGGAGGAATTAACAGAATCATTCAAAAAGTGAGGAAAATTAACCCTAAGGGCAAGGTTTTATTTTCCATGAAGCAAATGTATTAATATGTGAAATGTAGGTCCTACCACAATAGTGAGTTGGCCTTCATAGGTGAAATATTTGATAATCCATGCAACCGTTGTTCCCTAGGGTTCTAAGATAGAGGTTTTTTGAAACCCTTTATTTTGTCCCCTAGTTTTGATGACTATCATAGGTTGAGGGTCTCCCTCTCTAAGGAATAATTCAGATAATTTTTGATATGTAACTTGATATCTTTTTGATAATTTAATGCTAGAATTATCTAACCCTGAGAGGCAAGAGATGATTTTTGGACTCACCTTAAAGCGCTTCACATGAAGTTTCACCTGACCATTGGAATAATTCTCTGCAAATGCATTCATCGGATTTTCATTGTATCCCTCAAACTTTTTGATGAAATCTAACCAACAAACTTGCTCAATCCTAGTAATTTTTTTGTTGAAGTCGACTTTGATTTCTTCTTTGCACCCCCCATTTTTTGTCTCTTATCTATCACTCTACTAAAGAATTCAACAGTGCTAGAAGCTTGTACATGGTTAGTTTTGAAAATATAATCAAACTATGATTATTTATTTGTCTTTTCTCAAAGCTAACTGTGCCATAATGTTAATTTGCATGGAGGAGTGTGAAAAGAGTGTCGTACTAGAAGTTAATCACCAAATGGCACAAGTTACTAAATTAGGAAGGGGAGAAATCGTGCCAATTAATTACACCTTATTCAAAAATAACTACTTAAAGCAAAAATTTATACTTACATTCTATGATCGCTTGAAGATCTCGTACCTTTACTGATTTGACAGGATGATGAAGTGGTATTGGTTGAGGTGATGACATAGTTATTATGACATGAGTGGGGAAGCTTGTGAATGATGAAGTCATCAATGAAGACAGGTTATAATGGCAACTTTCATTTATGATGAAAAGATGGAAAATTTTATTTATAACAAGAAAAAAAAATTAAAAAGAAAGGAAGGCGTGTGTACTGAGGTGTGAAAATCAAAGCATTGAGGCAATTCAAATTTTATGGAAAGAGGCAACAAAATGAAAATTGATAAGTTCTAGAGCACGCTTTTGAACATGTGCTTGAAACTTATGGCTAAGTTATGGAGCATGTTTGATGGCATGCATTCGAAATGTAGTAGATGAAAAAGTTATGGAGCATCGCTGAAAGATACAACCGGATCAACAACCAGAGGAGATTCTAGAGCATCGTTGAAAGATGCAGTCGGAGTAGCGAATGAAGGAAGATTCTAGAGCATCATCAAAAGATGTATCCGAAGCAACAATCAAAGGAAGATTTTGGAGCATCATCGAAAGATATAGTCGAAGTAGCAACCGAAGGAAGATTCCAGAGCATCATCAAAAGATGCGGCCAGAAAGAAGAAAAATGGATATATATGAACTTGAACTTCAAGAGATTTTCTCCACCAACCACCATTCTATAGGAACAACCGTCTGACGTGATGAGTTGAGATGCAAGTTCCAGAGCATCTAGCCATCAAAGTCCACAAGTTCTGGAGCACCTTCGCAACAAATTTCATGTGTTTGGGAGCTTCATCATAACAAAATGTAAGTTCTGAAGCACTGGGCATCTAGATTATCAAGTTCAAAAGCATCTGGAAAAGGTGCTTCGGAAGTTGTTTCTATCTTCATGAGAAGTCCTGCAAAATGGGGACATGTAGTTAAGTCCAAAAATAAAAACTAATGAAAAAAGCTTTAAAAAAAACTGGTACATGTCTTTTTTATTACAACTTTTTCATTTTTTTTTTTTAAATTTGGTATGTAAGATATATTAGGTGGACTCAGCCTTGGCAGAGTCAATGCATTAGATTTCTCCCTGCATTTCTACCAATTTTATAAATTCTTCTTTGTTTACAGGCTTATGGTAGATACGTAGGCCATGACCGTTGACTAAGAGAGTTCGTGTATCACCATCAATGGGTTTCAACTAAATTGTGCCATTCAAGAAGACTTCAAAAATTTCATATGGCCCCAACCAATGAGTTCCGAGTTTCCCTTTGTGATCTTTATATCTGGAATTGAATAGCAAGGCCCAATCACCGTTATGGAACTCTCTCTCTTTAATGTGTTTTTCATGCCAAATTTTTCATTGATGTTGAACCAGGTCGGTTTGATGGACAAAATTTAAATGAAGCTCATCCAATTCACTTAATTGTAAAACTCATTCTACTTGGGCTCATTTTAGATCTAGACCCAACTCCATAGTTGTTCGTAGAGTTTGGAGTTCAAACTCAATGGGAAAAAGAGGTTTCTTCCCAAAAACAAGCTCATAAGGGCTGAATCTAGTTGTGGATTTCCATGTCATTATGTATGCCCAGATGGCTTCAGGAAATTTTCTAGCCCAATCTCTTCGTCCTGAAGAAACCATTTTTGTCAATATATTTTCTAACTCCCTATTAGTCACCTCGATTTGGCCATTTGTCTTTGGGTGATAGGGAGACGAATTCTTATGAATCACTTGAAAATGGTTTGTATATGTCAAAAGAAATTTAGACATGAATTGGGGTCCTTGATCTGTGACAATGGTTCAGGGGGCTCCAAATCTAAGAAAAATCTTATTATAGAGGAAATCCACAACTTGCTCCTCTCTAGCAACACATAGGGCCTAAACTTCCGCCCATTTAGTCAAGTAATCAGTGCCGACACGGATATACTCTTTCCCTTGGGAGGAAGGGTCTATGGGACCAATAAAATCCAATCCCCATTTTTTGAATGGTTCAAGGACAACCTAGGGTTGTAAAGGGATTTATGCAGAAGCATATGGCCGTCCTATTCTTTGACATTCATCACAATGATGAATATATTTTTTAATGTCTTTATGCATTGAAGGTCAATAATATCTAGGGCCCAAAATTTTATGAGAAGTTATTTTTGCAAAATAATGACCCCCAGAAGGATCATCGTGATAGGCCCTCAAAATACTATAAATTTCATCGTCCCTGACACATCTTCTCAAGACCATATCAGGTCCACAATAGAATAAAATCCCATTAATTCATTTAAATGGTGCACTCTCTCTATTAATTTGCTTCCTTTTTTTTGATGTAAAACCAGGCGGTATTTCAGAAGTGGCTAAATAGTTGGCAATATCAGCGAACCAAGGTGTCTTTATAGAAATAGCAAACATATTTTCATCTGGAAATTCATCTTGCACCGATGCACAATCACCATCTTCTTGTTTAATTCGAGACATAAAGTCTACCACTACATTGAATCTCCCTATCTTGTCAAGTATTGTTACATTGAATTCTTGAAGGAGTAGTAACCACCTCATTATTCGACCATTAACTATAGGTTTATTCATTAAATATTTTACAGCTGAAAGATCTGTATAGACTATAACTTTATATCCTGTAATAATGGCAGAACTTTTTAATAGCATGAACCACAACGAAGAATTATTTTTTCGTAGTCATGTAGTTCTTCTCAGCGGATGTTAGGTTTTTAGTAATAAAGTATATGGCATATTTACCCCCATTCTCATCTTCTTGGCCCAATACTGCACCAATTGTATCATTTGAAGCATCGACATATATATGGAATGGAAGATTCTAGTTTGGGCCACGCAGGATGGGAGCAGAGAAAAGATTCTCCTTTATAGTTTCGAATGATAATTGACACTCAAGTGTCCAGTTAAACTCTACATCGTTTTGGAGAAGGGAAAACATAGGGGCAACTATCTTACTGAAGGCTTCTATAAACCTCCGATAATAACCAACATGTCCAAGGAAACTTCTAACATTTGTTTGCATCTGAGGAGTAGTCAGTTGTTGAATGACCTCAATTTTCTTGGGATCAACCTTTATTCCCTTTGAGATATGATGACCTAAGATTATTCCTTGTTCCACCATTATTAAACACTTTTTGTTGCTAAGGGATATTTGATGATCCTCGCAAACCTTTAAAAAATTATCCAATTTCTGAAGGACTTCATCATAGGTTGAACCGTAGACAGTGAAGTCATCCATATAAACTTCTACATAGTCATTGACAAGCTCAACAAATATAGCCAGAATGGCTCTCTGGAAAGTTGCAGGAGCGTTATAGAGTCCAAAGGGAAGAAAGCGATATGCAAATGTGCCCCAAGGACAAGTAAACATTGTCTTATCTTGGTCTTCTGGTGCTACCTAAATTTGGTTGTAACTGCTAAATCTGTCCAAAAAGGAGAAATATTTCCTCCCAACCAAATTGTCCAAAACCTAGTCAACAAATGGTAAGGGAAAATAATCTCAATGAGTGGCTTTATTGAGTTCTCTATAATATACACAGATTATCCACTTCCCACTTTTCTTTGGCACTACAACCATAGGTGACACCCACTTAGCGTCAGAGATAGGATAAATAAACCCTGCTTGGAGAAGTTTCTCAATTTCGATTTTGACAAGATCCTTTAATGCAGGATTGAGTCTCCTTTGTGGCTAACATATAGGTATTATATTAGGATCAGTATAAATGTGATGTGTACAAAAACATGGATGGATTCCCCTCATATCTATGTATTCCTAATCAAAAAATTTAGACCACTTTACCAACACATTAAATAATATATCTTCTACTTTTGTCAGCCAACTATTGATGTTCAAGGTTTTCCCTGACAGTAGCATGATTGATTTTGTTCCCGGATGGTCCGAAGTGACAGTATGAATTGGTCACAACAAGGTGTTGAGAGAACTATGAGGTACCAGTCGATGAAATCTAGTAATATCCTCAAAAAAAAAATCTAGTTATGGGAATCATATTGGCCAAAGGACATGGCATTCCCATAGTAGTATAATTTTGTTCCATCCCATGTACATCGATCGGTTGCCCCAGAATTTCTGGAGCATCAACCATTTCCTCTTCAATGGTTGGTGGTTGAATTGTTCGACTCGAGTGCAACTAAACATTTCCACAATGTATGGCATTAATTTTGGTAACATTATCTTGTTCAGTAGAGTATACCAGAGTATTCTATCGATTATTATTTGGATTGGGAAGTGGTTGTGATGGGAGTTGAGGCTGATTTATTTGTTCACTTTGAGGAGGATTTTGGGGTGGAGGTAAAAAAATTGATGTTGGTTCCTACAAGGCCCATTATAGAATTGATTTTGTCCCTGATTCCATTCAGGAGTAGTATGTTGTGGATACCACTGTTGTTTATTTTGGGTTGGCCACTGTTGAGTTCTCCATTATTGGTTCGCCCATTCAGAGGGTCCCTAATAGGGAGTTCCCCAATTAGGTTGTTGAGGTGGTTGTTGAGGCCATGATGGGGTCCATTTATTATCGGCCCAATTATTTTGAGGTTTCCAAGCAGGATTGGAATTTTTTCCATAAGGAAAGTTCCCTCCTTGGCATTGATTTACCACATTGATCTCTTCCTCAACATGTGCAATCATTTTCTTGGAATTCTTGAGATCAGTAAGGAGCTCACACTGGTTTGTAGGATGATTTTGTTCACAAATTTGACAGACATTAACCTTGTCTAAAGGAAATTCTCGCAATAGGTGTTTATTTTGGCATCTAGGACAGTAAATGGACAAGGTCTCATGATTTCATGTCTTATCTTGTATGCCATCCAAAGTAGTGTTCAATTGAATGAGTATGTCTATTTTAAGGTTTTTGATTTCCTCCAGGAGCTTGCCTATGTCATTGGACCCTTTAAAAAGAGTATTTATGTGAATTCCTCCACGGGTAAGTGAGAAATTTTGACACAATTTACATATTTCTTCTAGGGCCATTTGAGACACGTCTCCTTTTTCCATTAAACCAAGGCTTCTCCTTGCATCCTTGTCGAATCCTTTAAGAAATATGGTTTTGAGAATGTCATAACTAATGGTCTCTTCTCCACATCATTTAGACAAGAAAAGAAACCTATCTAGGTAGTCCTCTAGACTCTCATCCTCATTTTTCCTCAGTTTAAACAACTCCTCTCTTGGATCACTCACCCTACAATAACTCTAGTATTTATGCAGGAAAGCATTCTCCATGTCTTGTAGAGTGAGTGATCAAAAAGACCTGACTTTTCCATCACATCCACAATCACTACGTTAATGGTTGCTCCTAAATCCACTAATTCATTTGGTATTGCTACCTCATTAATTGTGAAAGTTACGAGTGGACTAGCGGGATCATCATATTTTGGAGCGACAATCTTTCTAGATAAAAAGTCAGCTAAATAGCTATCAATGTGCACAGTATTTATTTTCTTTGGTTTCCTCCTCAGGGTTTTGATACACAACTATTTGATCAGTTGATTTAACTTTGGAATTTCCTTTATGGATTGCAACAAAGGAACCTCTATTTGCAGTTGTTTTATTTCCTGAATTAATACAGTTTCAAAGGTCAAAGCCATTTCCAGAGTATCTTTGGAAGTTGTCAATTTCAAACGCTCTAGAAATGGTGCTTGAGTTTTCTCTTTTGGAGAGGTATCCTTTCTAAGTTCAGTAAAAAACTAACCTTCCTCCTCCTCCTGAGGTAAGTCAACAAATCCTGCTACTGAAGGAGGAACTTTATTCTTTGGGGAAACAATATGATTGGGTGAAGTATCCTTCTCAGGAGTTTTAGGAGTAGGCTCGTCGACAATTTATTCAATGGTTGGTGGTTGAATTTTTTGACCCGAATGCAACTAAACATTTCCACAATGTATGACATTAATTTTGGTAACATTATATTGTTTAGTAGAGTATACCAGAGTATTTTATCGATTATTCTTTGGATTGGGAAGTGGTTGTGCTGGGAGTTGAGGCTGATTTATCTGTTCACTCTGAGGAGGATTCTGGGGTGGAGGTAAAAAAAAATTGATGTTGGTTCCTATGAGGCCCAGTATAGAATTGATTTTGTCCCTGATTCCATTGAGGAATAGTATGTTGTGGATACCATTGTTGTTGAGTTTGGGTCGGCCACTGCTGAGTTCCCCATGATTGGTTCGCCCATTCAGGGGGTCCCCAATAGGGAGTTCCCCAATTAGGTTGTTGAGGCAGTTTTTGAGGTCCATTGATTATCGGCCCAATTATTTTGAGGTTTCCAAGCGGGATTGGAATTATGTCCATAAGGAAAGTTCCATCCTTGGTGTTGATTTACCACATTGATCTCTTCCTCAACATGTGTAATCCTTTTCTTGAAATTCTTGAGATCAGTAAGGAGCTCACACTAGTTTGTAGGATGATTTTGTTCGCAAAGTTGACAGACATTAACATTGTCTAAAGGACATTCTCGCAATAGGTGTTTATTTCAGTATCTAGGATAATAAATGGACAAGGTCTCAGGATTACGTGTCTTATCTTGTATGCCATCCAGAGTAGTGTTCAATTGAATGAGTATGTATGTTTTAAGGTTTGTAATTTCCTCCAGAAGCTTGCCTATGTTGTTGGACCCTTTAAAAGAGTATTTTTGTGAATTCCTCCATGGGTACGTGAGAAATTTTGACACAATTTGCATATTTCTTCAAGGGCCATTTGGGACACGTCTCCTTTTTCCATTAAATCAAGGCTTCGCCTTGCATCCTTGTTGAGTCCTTTAAGAAATATGGTTTTGAGAATTTCGTAACTAATGGTCTCTTCTCCACATCGTTTAGACAAGAAAAAAAACCTATCTAGGTAGTCCTCCAGACTCTCATCCTAATTTTGCCTTAGTTTAAATAGCTCCTCTTTTGGATCACTCACCCTACAATAACTCTAGTATTTATGCAAGAAATCATTCTCCATGTCTTGTAGGGTGAGTGATCCAAAAGACCTAACTTTTCCATCACATCCACAGTCATTACGTTAATGACTGCTCCTAAATCCACTAATGCATTTGGTATTGCTACCTCATTAATTGTGACCGTTATGAGTGGACTACCGGGATCATCATATTTTGGAGTGACAGTCTTTCCAGACAAAAGTCAACTAAATAGCCATCAATGTGCACAGTATTTATTTTCTTTGGTTTCCTCCTCGGGGTTTTGATACACAGTTGTTTGATCAACTGATTTAACTCAGGAATTTCCTTTATGGATTGCAAGAAAGGAACCTCTATTTGCAATTGTTTGATTTCCTGAATTAATTTAGTTTCAGAGGTCAAATCCATTTCCAAAGTATCTTTCGAAGTTGTCGATTTCAAACACTCCAAAAATGGTGCTTGATTTTTCTCTTTTGGAGAGGTATCCTTTCTAAGTTCAGTCAAAAACTAACCTTCCTCCTCCTCCTGAGGTAATTCGGAAGCTCTTTCTACTGAAGGAGGCACTGTATTCTTTTGGGAAATAGTGTGATTGGGTGGAGTATCCTTCCCAGGAATTTTAGGAGTAGGCTCATCCACAATTTCTTCAATGGTTGGTGGTTGAATTTTTTGACCCGAGCGTAACTGAACATTTCCACAATGTATGGCATTAAGTTTGGTAACATTATCTTGTTCAGTAGAGTATACCAGAGTATTCTATCGATTATTCTTTGGATTGGGAAGTGGTTGTGCTAGGAGTTGAGGCTGATTTATCTGTTCACTTTGAGGAGGATTATGGGGTGGAGGTAACAAATTTTGTTGTTGGTTCCTATGAGGCCCAGTATAGAATTGATTTTGTCCCTGATTCCATTGAGGAGTAGTATGTTATGGATACCACTGTTGTTGAGTTTGGGTTGGCCACTGTTGAGTTCTCCATGATTGGTTCGCCCATTCAGGGGGTCCCCAATAGGGAGTTCCCCAATTAGGTTTTTGAGGCAGTTGTTGAGTCCATGATGGGGTCCATTGATTACCGGCCCAATTTGTTTGAGGTTTCCAAGCGAGATTGGAATTATGTCCATAAGGAAAGTTCCCTCCTTAGCGTTGGTTTACCACATTGATCTCTTCATCAACATGTGCAATCCTTTTCTTGGAATTCTTGAGAGAGGATAATTTTGTTCACAAAGTTGACGGACATTAACCTTGTCTAAGGGAATTTCTCACGATAGGTGTTTATTTCGGCATCTAGGATAGTAAATGGACAAGGTCTCAGGATTACATGTCTTAGCTTGTATGCCATCCATAGTAGTGTTCAATTGAATGAGTATGTCCATTTTAAGGTTTGTGATTTCCTCTAGGAGCTTGCCTATGTCGTTGGACCCTTTAAAAAGAGTATTTTTGTGAATTCCTCCATGGGTACGTGAGAAATTTTGACACAATTTACATATTTCTTCAAGTTCCATTTGAGACGCGTCTCCTTTTTCCATTAAATCAAGGCTTCACCTTACATCCTTGTCGAGTCCTTTAAGAAATATGGTTTTGAGAATGTCGTAACTAATGGTCTCTTCTCCACATCATTTAGACAAGAAAAGAAACCTATCTAGGTAGTCCTCTAGACTCTCATCCTCATTTTGCCTCAGTTTAACAACTCCTCTTTTCGATCACTCACCTTACAATAACTCTAGTATTTTGGCAGAGGATCTTGAATTCGAAAAGAAACTGGTCCGGATCTTTTGAGGACAAACCATGAAAGGTTGGCAAGAAAGTTGGAGAGAAATTTTTCATTGTGGTATCATCATCTGCGTCTAGAGTAATAGGATACATGAATGTTCAAGGTGGAAAAGGATCATTGTTATTGCGATTGGCATTATTAAGGTTAGGCTCAACCCTACGATCACCCATGATGTCCAAAGGAATATGTTCCTCTAGGATCATTTCTTTGATGATGGGTTGTTCTACTGGATGATCTTCAGGAAGATAATGGAAAGCCTCGGGTGGACTAGGCTCAATTATTTCATCAACCGAGTGGTCCTATGAGCCTTGGGCCTCCCTATATATGATTGGAACATATTTTGGGGGGGTCTTTGCTATAAATCTTTCGTGAGGGCCTCTTTTCCTGACCATGTAGAAAAGGAAGCCAAAGGGGTCATTTTGTCCTAAAAAGAGGTATTTGAGGCATCTCCTATTAACAATCAAGCAAGAAAGTAGTCCTCGGAAATGGTGCCAAAAATTGATAGGTTGTCATTAGGTCCCATTACTTTAGAAGATAAAATTCAATATGTCGACTAGGCAGTGTCCAAGGCAGTTTGTAATAGAAGAAGACTTGACTATCTCCCTTAGATTTTCTATCTTTTTTAGAACAACTAACATTAATTTCTAACCTAAGGCCACCTAACTATCTAACGGGAAAATAGTTTATCTTAAAGAAAGTTGAGAGTACATTAAACTAGAAAGCATAAAATGATTAACCTAGAAAACATGATAACTAAATGACAAAGCATAGAAAAAATTAAACTAAAAAGCGTATGAACTATAGAAGTAGTAGAACTTGCAAAAAATCTAGGAAACATATAATTGAATACAACAAATAAATGGTTCACAACAGCTAGCATACTACAAAAATAACAGACAATGAGTGCTCTGGAACTTCAGACTCTTCAACAATAGTGCTAATGAATTCTACAAGATTAACATGTGCAAGTAACTATACTCATAATTATCATGCATGCAATAAAAAAAATAGAGAGGAAATACTCATCTATTTAATTTACTCTCCCTCGAGTGGCCAGCTCACGAGTTACTTTATTTGTTCTCAAGTCACATACATGATTGATTCGAAAGTTATTCCATTAAAGATAATTTCCATCCATAACTCAACAACTTAGAAATTGGTATATAATAATCTCTTTATTCATATGTACTCAGAAAACATGTCGACAACATAACATTACTATTGTGCATTATCTTTTTGCTTCTGGAGATTACATCTTTATAGAAAACTTCTAACTAAGTCCTATATTTCATATGGAGTAGATAACCATTGAAAAAGTCTATAACATATTACAAACGAACTTTTATGTCTTTAAAACCTATTGTATAGATATTAAAGAGGCTCAAGTCGAGCCATTAAGTCTTTGAACTTAAAAGCATAACATAAATTAAAGCTATGACAACTATATCTTCAGTCCATCAGCCTAAAGTTCTAGAGCATGTTTCCAACACACATCTTTAATATTTTATGGAGCACGTGTTGGTTGAATGCTTTTCAATTGTTGCATGATGACCGATTATTATGCTACAAAATAATCAAAACAACCCACTAAATTTGCATTGGAAAATACTTCAATAAATCATAAGAAATAAAGTTTGTATAATTTTTCCTTAAAAGACAAGCAATAATTTCTCCTAAAGTTTAATTAATTGGCAAAGGATAAGGATTTTGCACATATGAATAGACCTTTATTATAGTATTATGATGAGGTAATTTTTACCTCATCAATGTATATCTTGACTTTTCAATTCAACAAAATTTTGACTAAACTATTAATTAAAAATTAAGTAGATCAAACTAACAATCCTTGTAGGAGATCCACAGGTTTTGAGAATCCAAAGTTCTGGAACAACGAAAATTGGGGCTAGAAGTCATCTAAATATGAGGGTTTTCATCATTCTAGATCTTTGCACACCTAGGAGGCTAGATCTAGCCGTCATTCGTTGGATGTAAATTCTTCATGCGCCCCGAGTGGCGGGGTTTAATGTTCTACCAAGGAGAAATTCATGCCTTTTGAAGAGAGTTCTTCACGTCAAGAGCTTTGTTGGAAGATGACCCCATCAATAAGCCTGAGCTTGGAGAATCACTTCTTAGACCTTGAACAAAATGGTATGTTCATCTAGATTTGGGGTGAAGATAGGCCTCTGATAAAAATATGTACCTAGGTGAAGGAGAACTGGTATGGATCTTTTGATCTCATTGTAGTCTTGGCTTCTTCTTATTTATTGTGTCTTAAATTATTATGAGTAATTGTTCAATTGCTTGATTTTTTCTTTAATTTTTGCATGTTATTCAATCATGTGTATGTTGTGTTAAATGAAATTATTACATGCATTAAATTGTTACAAATTAGATCATAAGGGCATCTAGTTTCACATAATCACACTTAACCAAAAATATAGTATCTAACTAGACATAAGTGTTTAATTAGATCACATCAATCACATAACAATTAGATCACATCAATCACATAACAATTAGATCATGGAGACATTTATTAAATGATCTTACCAAGATTTCTTAATAGATCACATTAACATCTAATTCAAACATGATACAAAAGCACATAACTCATATAAATAGAAACACTCATATATAAAGATCATAAAGTTTTAAAAAATAGTCACCACAGTAACAAAATGTGGTGTGTCATAGTATGGTACATCTAGGGAGGCCTATTGCTATCAGGATCCTCGAGGCCTGGTGGTGGTGGTGCCCATTGGGAGACAATGGTTCAGGAGCGACTCATAGAGCTCATCCGCTCTCATAGGCCTTGTACTTGGCCTATGGCTACACCCTCGTGTATGATAGCTTCAACCCACCTTGGTCTATCTAATCCTTGTATGCCTACACCTTTCTAAGATCCACCAGCACCTTATTGAGTTTTGATTGTAAGAAAGCCTGTGTCTCACTCTTGGAAGGAACCTGGGTGGCTCAAAGCTCCTCATAGGTAGCCCTAAGCTCCTCATGTGTAGCTCTCGACTTCTCCTCCCTAGCTTAGACCTCGTCAATCTAAACTCTTACCATGTCAATGGTCCTCATAGCATCATCATAAGACATCCTCCACCTAGATAGGGGCTTGAATAAGTTAGCATGGTGCCTCGCACTAGGTGGTGGCTTGTGCTCAGCCTGTGTCACCTGGTGTGGGGGCATTAGTGGAACAATGTCAATAATAACTTGACTAAAGAAGTTGAGTCAGTCTCGTGTACCAACTATAACAAAGAAAACATGAGATAATTCAGAAATAAGTATAATCAATAATCATAACCAAATATAATTACACACAAAAATAAATAACATCACTTGGATCACCAACCCTCTAATCGAGATCTTAAAAGTAAACTATTGTTATCGTATCAAGACTCTTTTGATGAGTAAGGAGTGTGGTGGGAGTTGCATGTTTTCTCTCTCCATGCTTGTGAGACTATATACATTTTGTAGTCGATCGATGCACTCAGGTGACACGAGAATGAGATGTAGGTCTCTCCTCAAGGGCGTTTGCGGCCTCTACTAACTCCTTGAGCTCCTCTCTCACCGACTGTTGATCCTCATCCTCCTCCTCTAGGTACTCCGCTATATCCCCCTCATCACCAGTCCTATCTCCATCCATGCCCCCATCCTCTCTCTCATCCCCTTGATATGGAAAAGGTCCAAGGTCACTAGCAGGATGATCACCAAGGAAGATGTGTTGAGGTCATGTTGTTATCCACCACCTATCATAACTAGTCAAGGTGCCTACACCATCCAAGTCAAATGTTGGGGGTGCATCTTGTTCCTCATCCTCTAAGTCATTAGGAGTGACACCTATGAGTGTCGGATGATGGGTATCTTCTAGTATGACACTACTACGTGCAGATCCCAAGAATGTAGGCAATGGGTTGGGTGCTATTTGTATCTGTCCAAAATTGTTGCATCACGTGATCATAATAGAATGGCATAATGATGTAATCATTCCGTCCAACCAGTATTCTATCCTATTGCATCCTGGCTAACTATTGTGTAAGACCTAGCCATTGTTGTAGAGTCTTGTATGGTCTCCATTCTATATAATCCTCCTCTAAGTGATCGAATATGACTCTCTATTGCAATAGATGTATGCACTTCCATGCCCATCTAAGTGTATAATAGAAGGCTTGTGGATAACTATAAGTTGTTGTGGTAAATATGGTTGATGGCATAATGATGTAATCATGTCGTCCAACCAGTATTCTATCCCGTTGCATCCTGGCTAACTATTGTGTAAGACCTAGCCATTGTTGTAGAGTCTTGTATGGTCTCCATACTATATAATCCTCCTCTAAGTGATCAAATATGACTATCTAGTGCAACAGATCTATGCACTTCCATGCCCATCTAAGTGTATAATAGAAGGCTTGTGGATAACTAAAAGTTGTTGTGGTAAATCTGGTTGGTTTAGTGCATGTAATATGCTCAAATTTCCATACCTGAGAAGTGTACAATGAAGAATACTCTGAGCATCTCGATATACAAATCATCCAAGATCATAATATAGATGTGTGGGTGTACTCCATCCTCAGGCATATATTGTCTAGTGCTCCTCCATCTCATGTATAATGTGGACAAGGCCCCCTTCAAGGTGCGTGCCTCATCCATTGGGTGCTAGAGCTAAGGCAACAGTGACACATAAGTTGACAAACCAAGGGAACATCAACATAGAGAAGCCACTTGAGCTCAATGCAAGCTCTAGAGTCGTTGAGAGATATGCAGCGATCAATGCAATAATTAATATCATATCTCATCTTTCGAGGTGTGCGACAATCCTCAAAATGAACAGTATCACATTGGATAGGTAATCTAAATATGTGGTAAATGTCCTAAAGTGTAACTGTCATCTCCCTTGTTGGGAGATGAAATGTAGATGTATCCATGTTCCACCACTCAACTAATGCCATAATCATAGCATCATGATACCTCATGGATGGCATGAGGTATATCCAATACAATCTAGTCGTATGAAGAATTCACTCCTCCTCCTGAGTAGGTTGTGTGAGTTGCTTTGAAAGAAGGGAAAATAGTCATCCTCCCAATGTTGTCAGGTGCATGGTGGGACTACAAGAATAAAAGGAAATCATAAATAGCATGAAAAAATAAGTAATCTAACAATTAAAACTAAAGCAAAAAAATCTCAAGACATAGACGCCATTCTAGGACAAGGGTGCCATTTTGGGATAGGGTCACCCAATTTGGACATAGACACCATGCTTTTTGAAAAACACTTAAAAATAATGTGAAATATTAAGGTAAATCACAAGGAGAAGGTACAGGTAGCTCACCGTTGGTGTGATGGCACCCTTCACAACCTCTTCTCATAAGACCTTTAGTCTCAGGGGCTTGTACGATCGTCAACTTAGCATCTTCACTCCTTTCCATGAAGGTATCTCTCTCAGAATATCCAAGCAGTAAATGTGAAAATGATGGTCAGAAAGAATATTTTGCACTAACATAGTAAAATTTCTTAATAACATATTCCATTCAAATCACCATAATGGGGGCTAGTGAGCTCCAATTTCAATTTTATATGTTGTGTTTGATTCGTATTTCCATCCCCAATCATATTCAATGTTTACTGATAGATGGTGTTGTGGTCCCATAGCCCTAACATAAGAATTTCTATCACAAAGCCTAGCAATTCGATGTCGTTAGATTGCTACCTTGATTCCACCTCCATAAAGCAAGTGGAATCAGGAGGCATGCATCTACCATCAAATTTGGCTCTTCGTAGAAGTTGACATGTTTATTTGAAAGTATAAGATGATTTTGAACAAATAACAAATCGATTTTGCAAGATGTGATTCCTAATGTTGTGGTTTTGTAGATGACTACATTGGGGGCTTCATTCTCCCATTCACAAATGAATCATAATATCCATATGAGTATCTTTTTTATGTAGCATGATTTACTTTCAATACTTTAGCTTGCATATGTACATAGTATCATATGGCTACTAAAGTGGGGGCTAAATATAGCATAAAAAATTGTACTCCCTTGTAGGTGTTAGTATAATTTCACACTTAGTTTGGACCTATTTTAGTGACCCATGCATTCATACATTTTCAACACCTCCTAGATATGCCCTAATTCCTTTTATTATGCATTATGAGGCTTATTTTTATCGTTTTATGACAAATTGCAAGCATTGAATAAATACAACCAATTGTTATTTTGCTCCCAACACTCAATGTCTTAGAAATTTGCATTAGAACCCATACGCCTCCCCCTTCTTAGCCAGGACCCAACTATTAATGTGTTGACGACATTTTAACATTCAAATTTCAAATGTCGGCTTTTGGGATCTAATTTTTAGGAAATTAGGGAAATGCCTATAAATACCTCATCTTTTCACCATTTCAAAACTAGAACACAAGAGATAATGTTCAAGCAAGCAAGATTAAGCAACATATTTCGTCATACACTTTTGAATTTGTAGATTTTCTATCACATCTCAATTTTATTGCTTGCATTTAATAATGTTGCTCGTTAATTGAAATATTTAAAAAATGGAATTTATCATTTTATATTTATGGATTTGAGACATGCAATAATATATTTGAAAAATGATTATCTTGCAATTTTATGATTTAAAAAGAGTCATTATGTAAGGATTATCAGTTAAAGGTTATTGATAAACTTGGCAAGTGCAAGAACATGTGTGTGTAGGAACAGGTTGAAGAACGAGAACTTGGTTGAGGCTAGAATGCTTAGCTGAAAGACAAATGGTAAGAAAAGTTGGAATATGGAATCTCACACACCACAGTAGACCATGACATCTGCATTTTTTTGTAATTGATAAATACCATTCTTGCATGTGTGGAATCACATTTTGGTAAAATAAGAAATCTTGTGAAAGAAACGAATTTAGTGCATCCTTGTCTTTCCTGTATATCTTTAAGTTTGATTCAAAATGATTTTGGAAAATGCATTTGATCATATACAATTATCATAAGGAGAATGATTATATTACTTGTTCTTTTGACGAATTTAAAAATAAATTCTTGATAAAAGAAATGGGAAAAAGAAAATAAAATGCATGTTTGTGAAATTTTACATAAATGTATATACATATATATGTGGGTGAAACCACATATATACAAGTATATATATAGATATACATATAAAAATATGTTACCATAGTTTCTAAACAATGAGATTGTTGCTTTAATGCGTAACTCCCATAATGAATAGGGAAGAAGTCGGCCCTTATAATGCTTAGAAAATGGAAGGAAGTGGGTGGCTAAGTGATAGTGGTATGGACGAAGGAATTAAGACCACTATCTCCAAAGATATCAAAGCATATATTCTCAGTCAGAGGGGGGTGATTTGATCGAGGCAATCTAGCAAAAAGAAAGGGAATTTCAAGGAAAAATCGATAGAGGAAAGGGGAACAAAAAAAATGGGAAGTTGTTGCTTATTCAAATAGAGGAAAATAAACAACAATCACATCTAAGGAGAGGTATTCTCAAACCTATATTAGATGTTTCTTTTTGAGTAGAATGGTTATTCATTCTTATGTGTTTTTTGAAGATATCATGTAATTTTTGTGCCCTTATCATGCATAATCGTGGCTCTAGATTAGTGTTTATGTTGTCGCTTAGTCAACCCTATATTTATCTGTGTTAGCCCTATTTGAGGCCGAGCCACCATATTGAGCTTTGTTATTTGGGATACCCAACATGCACGGGTATCAGGTTAAACACCTGTGACAGCTTCCCACCTACATAAAACATTATCCTTTATAGCTATGGTTGTTCGACTTGACCTTTGTTGTTGCATTGCATTTATCAAGATAACCCCTTCTTGTACATTCTATTTGTTTGGAGGGACATCGTATGATGTTTGAATTATTATTTGCGAATCACTATATGGCCGAACGAGTGTCACCATTCAATGACTACTATTTCATTAGCACTTTGTGAGCATCTAGCTATTGCAAGCCAAATGATTTATATCGGTTTGTTACTTTATCTATCGATGAACGACATGCATTGTTCAATCTTGTATTATGATTATTACACCCACCATTTGGTGAGGTTTATGTGGTGAATTGAGCCTTGTTATAAGCTTGGGCGATCGATGTACTCATCATCCCCTTATATTTTATAATCTATCGAAAATCTCACATTACTCTGTTAAAAAGAGGAGTATGAACGATGCTATCGTTCAAAGGATAACCCTTTGTCAAACGTTGTTAACGTCGCATACATGACAGTAATGCATGATGTTATTCTGTATTGTTAGTGTTTGGGCCATCTCAGGTCGTGGGTTATATGAATCATTTGAATCATCTCTCTCATACAAAGTGTATATATATACATGTACGTTTTCATTTTAATCCAATGTTTAAAGCAAAATCAAAGAATGATCATACTTTGTTTCTTATAGATAAAAGGTGCCTTCACCATATGGTCAACCAAACCATAGCACAAAAAATAATGGGTAAACGAAGGTACTTAAAGATAACCGATATCATGTTATCTATTACACGATAACATGCTTATCAACACCTTTATGTGAAATATAATTATTGTTAGAACAGAGCAACCAACATTATAGTGTGATGATTTTTAAATGAATAATAAAGTGGAGAATCAAAACTAAACCATATGTGAATATATTTTGGTTGGAAATAGAATGAATACAAAACCTTACATTGTCTCAAACTAAAGGATACTTTTATTCTATTAAATATGTTTTATTTCACTAAAATTGATTACTTTTGATCTTGTAAATTATCCATGTTCCATATTGAATTGATTTATGATCCATATGAGACAAGTGATTGTTGTTTTAATGATTCATTTTGTATCTTAATTGAGACTAGTTGTTACTAAAAGATCAAATGGAACACCTTAACATAGTTGATAGTTTTTCTGAATATGGAAACTTGTAAGGAAGATTTTTCTTTTAATATTCAGAATGTATATGCATATTCCAAACTATGTTTATTTCCAAGCATATATGATGCATAAATGCTTCATTTATTCACATGCACATACATGCGATATACCTTCTGATTTCATCTTGAATTACTCATTGATTAAGATTGTTTAACTTCGTTTGCAAAAAAGGACCTATAGAAATGGAACAGTGTTGAATCGCAATACGAATCTTAATGAAAAGATAATTGTATGATGAATAGATGAATGGTTATACTTGATTTTAGATGGAATATTTTTTGATGATATTGAAATGGAATGATACAAGAGTACTAAGATAGATTATAGCACTCTAGAATTATGATGCTAGTAGATGGTCTAGAAGGGAGGGATACCCCCTTGTTATGGAAAGCTTTTCTTCCGAGAATGGGTGCCAAAGAGTGTAGATTTTCTTTTCCAAATCTAATTTGAGTTGCATTTTATGCAACATGAGCTTGGCCAATCTTTGTAGTCATTTTTATTCGAAACATATTGTTTATTATTTATCCTCTCTTTGTTATATCTTTATTTACCTAACATGGAACTTGCATGTTCCAACAGTAGATATAAATGCATGTAGTTAAGCATGCATATATTCCACCTTGCAAACTATATCTCTTGCTAAGTGTTTCATGCAAGGTCGAGTATTCTTCGATGGACATAAAAATTCCAGGGAAGCATTGCTTCATGGTTGGGTGGAAAAGCACCACAAGCATGTTCTCATCCACCAGTGGAGGCGAGTTGTCAAAAAAGAATTATATTGAAATCCTATTATGTACTTGTATCATTGATGTAATTAATGTATTGACTTTGAGGCATTTGAATGCCAAGTCAACTTTGTAAATTGACTATTGACATTTGGAAATGAATATATTTAGATTCATATTTTTTTCAATTTATGGACATGAAATTGCTAAATGGAAATAGCTATGGGATTTATGTCATAAATTTTATATTCATAATGTCATTTATTAAAATATATTGGAAATATTAGTTGGGCATGTTACATTTTCAAGCATATTTGCAAATTTGATCACGCTTTATTACATGATTGAAGGTTGATGGAAAAAGAAGAGTATGATGGATTCTAGGTTTGGGAGATGCATTTAGCCATTTCCTTCAACCTCATGACTTGTTTCTGAGTGTTCTCATCTTCAAGCTTCATCTCTCTTGCAACCTAAAGCAAGGTAGCATTGCATTTCAAATTTACTTAGGGTGTTTGGCTTGTCCCTAACTGGATCTTGTCATTTTCATATAGGAATCTCTTTCTAACACACTTGAGTAGGGTTTCTTTGCATTTTAGCTCAAACAACCTTAGACACACATATGTTAGGGATCACACACTATTTTTTATCAGATGTTTGGCTATTTGTGAAGGTTTAAATACCAAAACAAGGGTTTGACTAAGGCAAATCCCCATATAGCACCCCAAACCATATCTTTTGTAGATTTATTGTAGGTACACATCCAAACGAAAGCTTTACAAGCCAGGAATCAAAGAGCTGGTAGAGAACTATATGATCAAGTTTTGAAGTTTTGGCGAGGCTTACAAAGACCCATACTCCCCTAGACGACTATGTCCCTTTATGCATGCTAGATCCAACTTTTATGACAAGTGCGCATCATCCGACACTTCCTAGATCTACATGCAAGTTACTGTTTTTGTCTATGTTTCTAGAATATTGCATTTATCATAGTAGGTCATATAGCTCAATTAGGTTAATCATTCCAAATCATTTCCAATCTATTTTCAAGGCCCTAAAAATGCAAACTTAGGTTTGATGGGCTCACCTTCATGGTTGATAGTCAAACTATTCACTTTGATGATTTGTATTCTAATGTGCCTTTGAAAAAGGAAGCCAATTGACCCTAGGTTCGCATACTAAACTTAGAGTTCCCTTTTTCATATGTTACAATATTATTTAAATATTTTAATCACATGTGTGAAGTGGATACTAGGTGGAAATAGGTAATTACTTATTTATTTGTGAGGAGATGGAAAAGGCGATAAATTAAATAATAGGATTATTTAATTAAGTGATGGATTTTAGATGAAAAGTGTTGATGATTATAGCGGCGGGAAATATTTTCCCAAAATAAAAATTAAATAATTAAACATCTAAGGCAAGTCGGCCTTCACCAATTTCAATAATATATATTTTTCTCTAGGGTCGACCTAGTGAGGAGGCCGCCCTAGACTCCTATATAAGCAAGGTGTTTGCTTGCTCATTTACACACAATTTCATTATCTCGTTTCAAGTTCGCATTTCTAGTAGAAGATCGCCATTCTCATAGCAACAAATCAGATTTATTGTGAAGCATATTTATGTGTATTATTGCGCCAAGGAGAGGCATCATTATTTATTGTATTCGACTTTGTGTTGGGTCTGATTTGTAAGCAGATTTCTGCTCTTATTCTTGCAATATATAAGATATATATTTTGTTGGGTTTTTCTCCCTCGAGAAGGACGGTTTTCCCAGGATATATTGTTGTGTTTTTTGATCTGTGTGTTGCATTTCTGCTTATTTAATTTCTGATCTTAAAAGCTAACAAAAAGAATATGTCCTAGGTTAGGATTAGGTGAAGGTGAATAGGCCTAGGTGAAGGAGTATGATCAACTGGTATTAGGTGATAGATTAGGTTGGTTTGAACTAGGTAATAACGAATAGACCTAAGGAATATTTTAGGTGTCTACACATACATTGAAAACCCTTCAAGAATAATGAGGACTTTTACAACTCAAATTTCTTTCCCAAGCTAATAAGCACAATCAATAACACATGTCCTTGAGTTGATTAAGCACTAATCCAATAAATAAATTTCACCTGTAGCAATTTAAGTGTCTACATCAAACCATGGCAAGTACGAGGGAAGCTTAGAGATATTTTCATTTTCTCAAATTCCACTCATTAATTCATTGAAAGTTATTCCCTCTTGGATTTGAACTATTTACGTTCACAGTGAGTGCAAATTGATCACTATTGTAAATAAATCAGGTGCTCAACCACGTATCAATCTTTCAGGTTTTTTATTAAATTCTTGCTTGCATTCTCACGTAATGTCTTATAAATTGGTAAAACTGAATAGCAATGTCTGATTCAATCATTACAAGAAAAGTTATCACAGAAGGATTCTCCATGTAATTAAAGAAAGTACCATACAACTACAATACTGGGACTCTATTAAAATCATGGCTTTGAAATGAAACAAACTTATAAAAGTTCTAGACAGCAGGCCTCCAACAGATTTTAGAAGCGAGCATATCCAAGGTCAGCGGACTTGAGGTCGCTGAATTCTACAATTAAGACCATAATTGATGAAAACGCAACTCAAAACTCCCAAAATAAGACCAAATCAGATCAAATAACAAAAACTATTTAATTCCCTTTATTCACAGTTAGATGACAACTTAATTCGACAATTTCATTTGTCGATTGGAATCAATTCAACATTTTGGTAAATAATGAGAAACTCCATTATTTCCAATCCATAAAAAACACAATTCACTGATAAGCAATTTCAAATTCAAAAATAACATCAGAATCTAAAATCTCAGATTACAAGCACTGAATTAGTTACAAATTCTTCGATCTCCAACAGCAATTCCTCTCTTTCTGTTTTCACTTTTGCTCTTAATCCCGGGTCACTTCAATTCTGGATTTGTTATTTCCCAAACTTCTCAGTTCTGGTGCAATCTCTTTTTTCATCTGCCCAAAAATCAATCTTTATAATTCAACTACTTCTTTCAACATTTGTTTTTAATTTATTTATTTTTCCTATGATCTCATTGACCATACTTCCCACTCCTACGCAGCGATCAGAAGTGCAATTCACACAGCCCATCCATTATCAAGGATTTGCAAGAATTTTAATTTTTTTTAACTTGTACTATTCCCACATTTACTCACGCCTCCCATCTGAAATGACTTGTTTTTTTACTTCACTACCAATCTGCAATTTCTTCTGCTGTTCTTTGTCTTTTATGCAGCCAACCAATCCTTTCTATTGCCCCGTGTCTAACGCAGCCCCATTTCTCCTCATGTCTTTGACTATGGTTTGCAGCCCCCTTCTATCTCTTCCTGGCTACCCCTCTACTCACTTCTCTAATTTCCACACGCAGCCCCCCTTCCTCTTCTCTCTACTGTCAAGGTTCTTTAAAATTTACCCTTAACATGAGCGCACCATACTCTTCCCTTGCGTGACCCTCTGTATTGTCCGGCTAACCAACTCTTTCTTTCCTGGCGTTTTTGTCTTTCCAATTCCTCAATGACTTATTACAAGATATTTTGCCAGCATTTTGCAATAATGGTGAAGACACGGGAATAGAATAACTTATTTTGTATTTTAAACTATTTTAAATTATTCATTCTTGAGTGTAAGTTCATGAAAATCAAAAGCAAATTCTGTACCATAATCATGGAAGTCCATTACTTGGTGACATGGTGACAATGATGGAATTGTGCAACATCCTTTTTCAATGATTCTTCTGAGCTTAAAACTTTGCTGATGCTGGTGTACTCAAATGTGACTGGATATTTTTTCATTGAATGTCTTTGCCAAAGTCGTATCCACGTTTGCCTGCCAAAACAGAACTAAACATGCCAAAACTGAAAATTAAATTGCAAATCTTTTTGGTTGACACAGGATTGGGCATTTGCCCAGGATGCTCCTGCATCAATAATGAATAACAAAATTGTAACAAATGGTTGAATACTATTATGAGTCTCTTCGTACACCAATGAATTAGTTCAAGCAGGTAGAAATTGCAAAAGATGGATACAAACCCTTCATTTAGTCTCTCTATTCTACAACATCCTGTAGAACATAGACCCCATCGGATGGATTGATTGTACTGCTAGTTATTTGAGCCACTGTATGCTGATAATAGCGTTTGTTTACAGACATTAGATTTCCACAATCTATATTGAATCAGTATGCTTTTTTCTGGACTTAACTGCATGAAATTTATTTTCATCAATGTTTCGGATCACACTCTGTGATGTGATCCATCATCAGGATGCAGAGAGCTGAGAGATAAAAATGGTAGATTACAGACCAAGCCAGGATAAAAAAAGAGAATTATAAATAGGTTGTATAGCATCTCTTGTAAGGCCACCACATTAGAGAACCATTTAACCATTTTAATATTTCAAAGTTAAGCATAGACACATAATGACTTCAAATATACATTAAGGTCTTTTTATATCTAAAGATTAGCTGAGTTAAAGCCACAACTCCTACATCAAAAGTTGTATACTGAAAACAGCTATTTGTCAAATAAATGAGGTATAAAACCACTATTACCATCTTTTCGACCTTTACTTAGAATCTAATCACTCAAGCAAAAATTAGATCCGAATAGCTGTGATCTGCCTTTTCAACAGATTAAAGGACAAAGAAAAAGATATTTGGGAACAATCCATTCACTCTATAAGAATCTAAATAAAGATTGACACACATAAACCTGCTCCCACATCCTCAGTGCATCAAGTTGATGTTCATTTAACCTTAATTTATGTTGAAGAAAAAATCTCGTTCAATTAACAATGTAAGTTGAATCACTTGAAATTTATTACAATCTAGTAGCCCAGGATGTCATTTAGATTTTTGCTGACAAACAGAGGACAATAAATTTAACACTCAGTAAATGCTGTGGGAAATTTGAGCAAACCCAATGCATCCTGTTGATCAAATCTACTAAAAGGGAAATTCAGCTTCTTTAATATAAATGCAACCTAACATCAGCAGTGCTACAAACTTCACTTCCTGCGTGCAGAAGAGAGACTTAATCTCATATCTACATTATTAAAAACTGATTCAACAGAAAAGATAACTAAAACTTTGAGGGTCTTTGTCTGGACGTATCTGAGAGAACATCCGTGTTATCCAATATATTACTGAAGTTTTAAGAAACAAACCCAGACTTTCATAACAGGCTAATCTGATCAATGTTTCAAATTAAATTGCAATGCATTGACCAATAATAACGTCTCACATGCATTCTGGGTGAAACTCACATGATTCAAACAATTCAGTACAGTGCTTAAGATTGCAGGTGTGTTCTTGGATCATGCCTCTGATCCATTTTAAGGTCACAGGATTCACATATTTCACAGAATATCTTTGATCTCTATATACCCGCAATTTCTCATCATCAACAATAGTGATATGTAGGAATTTAAGGAGGAATACAAGTTTTTATAGTTTAAAATCAAATCCCGTATGCCCATTATCTGATTTCACATGCAAAATAATCTAAAAATTTAACCACCCTTTTTCTATGATGCTTGATTAGTTCTTTACAATCAAATCTGCATTTGGAAGAGAATTCATATTCAATTTCATCTTTAACAGTTACTGTCAACTAACTTCACCAAGAAAACAAGGTAAATACCTTTCTCTTTTTAACTTCAGTATCTATGCTAACTGAAAATTTAAAGGACATTCCCAATACTTCAGCATACAAGTTCGATGAGAAATCCAAATCCACAGATCCTAATAGCATACAAATATTTGAAAGACATCCTGAAAATCATTTTCGATTTGATAATGGTATATGCAAAAAAATTAATCACTTCTAAACAGGCCCTAATTAAGGCAGCAGTTAAAAATATACTCCAGCAATTAATCCAGAACTTGCATGGATTCTCTTCTTGGCCACATGACAATTTTAAGTACAAAAATAAAAACAATTGAAAAGTTCCCATGCAGATTACCATTTACCTGCCTTGTATCAAATGGCAAGGGCATCTAGCAGCAAACTAAGCTACTTTACCCCGTGAGTCCTACCCTATCACAATAACTTCAAACCATGGCAACAATGAGTCTTAAATCTCTTGTAATTAGATTATTCATGGGTTATCCTTTTGAGAATTCACTGGATCATCCTCTACAAGATAACATTTTACAATAAAAGCAACCTTAAATCTTTACAGTTAAGTACTGAAAAGTCCGAGTGCTGATTCAAGAAGATTGATCAGGCTGCAAATCCTTAACCTGATCTAGCAACTTGTATTTCTCATCTTCAGCTGGTGGTGGGGGGGCATCTACCCTTTGAGCTCCAGTTAGTCTAGCCAACAGTACAAAAGACACTCCCCCAAGCACATTGTTCAAACACCGAAGCACAATCACCGAAGACTTAAAGGCAAAAGGAGGAAGTCCTTTGGCAAGCAAATATTCAATGCCATTCAGAGTTTGGTACCTGAAATTGCTGCTGAGACCCATGTGAGCAGCCCACGTAGAAGAATTCAACAAAGTCGGGGGTGCCTTGTTTGGAGTCTCAAAGTTGGGATCCATTTTCTTCCTAACACTGATCAAACCATTAGATAATACAGTCCCCGCAAGCCCTGCAACAAACCCAACAGCTGCAAACAAGGTTCCCTTGTACACGAAAGTACCCATCCTCTCTAAGACATTGAAGCTCCCTGGCTCAAACATGTGGCTTGTAGGACAGCTTGCAAATATACCAGGGAGAGTCTGAGCTGCTGCTGACACAGAAGCTGATGGTGCCAACATGTACATGAGGGTAAAATTGAGGATGCATCCAACAACAAGAGTTGAAAAAACAAAGTCCAGTTCATTGAGACCAAAGTTCGGCCTAGATGCCATGTCCCCAAGAACACATGCACTTACCCCGACTATCTCCTCCATCAGGACCTTGAATGGAAACTGCGGATCCGCTTCCACTCTGGCTTTCCACCCCTGAAAAAAAGCACCCAATAGGCCACCTTTGATTTTGTCACGCCCATGATCATCTGATTTCCCCCATGACCCCCCTTCTCCACCACCACCACCACCATTGTTGTTGTTGCCAATGCCTGCATCTCCCCCACCATACTCGATATCTGGACGTGCAGATACCCATGTTCTCAAATCCCCTCCACGCAATGAACTGAGGTTGATCCCCTCACACCCATTAGCAACAATCTTGAGGGTTTCGTGGCGGTTACTAGTATTAGGAGTTTTCAGGGTTTTTTTGTTATTGGGCAAGCTTGGGTTAAACGTTGATTTGCTTGAAATGGCAATTGAGCACCTCAACTGTGACATTGTGAGAAATGCCGGTAAAGGAAATTTTTTATTAAACCCAAGTGAAAACAGGAAGAATCCAAGCAGGAATCTCCTTATATCGTAAAGCCGAGGTGAACGCTCAAGCGCTATATAAAACCCTAGCAAAAACCTCGGTAAGGGTAGCAAACAAAACTTGTTCACTAAATCATGGGAAGTCTAAAATTCTCAATGAATGGAGACGTATAAAGAGGAAGATTCAAAACGCCTTCTCATTTAAAGGTCCTAGGCCAAATAATTAATGTTGAAACTGTATGCGGGTGCCCACTTACCTTCCGTTTTAGACCCACTTCCAGTAGAATATGTAAAATGCGATAATCAGTTTACAAAGTGGTTTATTTATTGTGAAATTTAGTTCATATTATTCTATAGCTTGATTTTTTTTGTCATTCATTTTTTGAGATTTCATTATAAAATATAAAACAATTAATTATCTTAGATTAAATTTGTAAATGTAGATTTTACTCAAGTTATATTCATAGTTGTAGATTTGAACTTCAAATTTTTAATATTCAAAATTAAAATTATTATTTTGTTGAGCATTTCGTTGTGCTACAAAACAAGGCATATATACCTTACCCCCTGCATGATTTGAACTTGTGACCTCTCTTTCAAGAGTACAAGTTCTCCACCATTAGGCCAACTCAGGCATACAATAAATCTTGTTGGAATGTGAGGAGAACATCTAAATTTAAATCTTAAAAAAGAGTCTATTATGCATTATTTATTTTTGACATCATCTTAAGGTTAGTGCACGCTTGCTTGTTGTCTTCAATTTTTCACTCATAGCTATAAATCAAATCCAACGAGGGTTTGATTAAGGATAACTTGACCCTCGCAATTCAACAAATTCTCTATAGGTGTTTCTAAACATTGCAAATCCTTGAACACATCCAACTATCCAGAATTAAGGCAAGCAAATTTAAATAGAGTGCATTTTGTCTAATCAAATATGCAAGTTACTTTCACACACCGAGTTCAAATTTGCAATTACACATATCAGGTCTACACTCATGTTAAGTGATCTAGAACAAAAAATGATCAATTTGCAATATTCATCTAAATCAACCCCAAAATTCAAGAGCATTGGTAAATCATTTCCTCATTTTCATAGCACATTTCCTTCATCAAATTTCAGCTAAATATCATATTTAATCTATATTTGAACATTTAATTTTTTCGTAAGTGATCTAGAACAAAAAAATGATCAATTTGCAATATTCATCTAAATCAACCCCAAAATTCAAGAGCATTGGTAAATCATTTTCTCATTTTCATAGCACATTTCCTTCATCAAATTTCAGCTAAATATCATATTTAATCTATATTTGAACATGTAATTTTTTGTACTTTCTAATTATCACTTACAACTCTAATATTTGGGTTGATTTGTACTTTGATTAAACGTGTTTATTTAATTAGTATGAATATATATATATAAAGCTTATTTATTTTCCCTATAAAATTTAAAGAGCTAAGATTGGAATAACAATGTAAAATTAAATTTATAAAATTTGAATAAACTAATTGTGATACTTAGTTGGGTTATTGAATGGTGGAATATTTTATAGTCAGTGTCAGAAAATAATTTGTCATTGTGTATGAATCTTAGGGTTTAGTCAAATGAACAATTTAGAATCCATAAATTGATTGTGCCTTGTTCTTACTTATATCCATGGGCACATAAATGGTATAGGTCAATTATACTCATTGATTTGATCAAGGGTCACAAATAGGAAACTAGGTATCAAGATCAAATTATGGAATGTGTAATAATTGAATCACGATTAGGATAATATCACGAGTCAAATTCCTTGCAAGAATATGCCACTTAAAGACTTCTTATTGCTTAAAACACTCTAATTGAAGTATTAATTTTTTCCCGAATTTGATGTATATGCAAATTAATATGAAGATGCATGTCAAAGTAGAACAAGCAATCAACATGGAAAATAAAATATTTTTTAAACACTTAAAGGATATTTATATTTTCAAAGAAAATGGATATGGTTGATAATAGTTGAATTCTCATAATGAGTGCTCCATTATAAACCTTGTAAATAAAAAATATATATAATGAGTAGCATATGCCACACATTTAAATAGGCATTTACTACAAATTTCTTAGAAATTATCTTCAAATAGAAGAATTGTAAAGATGAGAAGGGTAGAAGACTCTATCTATGTAGAAAGTGGTAAAGATATGAGTGAGTAAAAAATTGAATAGGACTTTATCTAAGCAAAAAATTCTAACAATACAAGATGGTTGGTAAATCTCCCTTTGACATGGGAATGACTATGAGTTTGTCATTACAAATATAAATAACTAAAGATACATTAGTGGCATGTGTTCCCCTCTAATTATAGGTTGCAAAGGATGCAAGGAACCAAAGATAAGGATAAATTTATGTGATTGTAATAAAACAATGAAAATAATATAAAAGGCATAATGTCATGGAACACATATGTAAAATTATAGGAAATATGTGATTGTGAAGCACATATAATAAGAGAAATTAAAATTCACCCAATATTATCTTCGATGAGGTAAATAATAAATAATAATAGTCATGACTACTAGATAAGGATCATGTAAGCATAAATAAGATGTAAAATATGTGAGCACAATAAAGATCATAACATGGAATCATAAGATATAGGCATAATAAGAATCATAACATACAAGTAGGTGAGAATTTGATAAACAAGTGGTCATCAGAAATGACATTGTAAGATGTGAACATGATGACTATATGGAAACATGTAAGTAACATAATATATAAACATAAAAAACATATAACATTATAAATATGAAAGTGGTTCATAAATATGTGTAGACATTAGGATTGTAATAGTAAAGATAAGTGAAATAAGCATGGCATACAAATAGCATGAAAGATAGACATCATACAGATGAAACATAGGAAGAATAAAGATATCATAAATATATGTAACACAGGTACACATATAAGAAATTCATGAAAACATAAGTGGTACACAGAACATAGGATTCAAGCAAGTCATATTGGAAAGTGTGGAAGACAACAAGGAAACATAGACAAACATGGAAAGAAAGAATACAAGTTGAATAAGTAACATAGGAGATGCATGAGCTAAACATGTAGAAAATATAACATCCTCCAAGTGGGGAAAAATAAATCATGAAGTATATAATATAGAAATTAAAATGAAAATAGGAGATTTGCAATAATCATGGCACAAATAAAAGGTCAAAACATAAGGACACATAGGAAAGAGAATGTAAATGCTAATATAAGTAAATAACAAGTAAAGCATGGGAATAATAAAGTTTTCAATGAAAAATGGTAGAGAGATCACCATCCAAGATGTCATATTTCTCCCAACAAGAAACACATTCTTCCTCCTTAATTAAATGGATTTCAACATAATAAGAAGTGGTACTCTTAGTGAAAATAGTACCAAGAGGTGGAACCCATTGTTCTTGTTTCTTTAGAGGTAGCTTCATAGAGAGTATGCATTAGCTTAACCATAACATCTTTCTTAGGTTGTCCATGAAGAAGTAGTTCCTCCAAAATGAAATACGGGTTTCATACATAATGCTCTTATTCTTTACTTTCTTTCTTGGTGCATGAGATTTTTTTAGTCATAAGGATCATTTGAAGGTGTGCATATACCAAAATAATTATGCTTAAACACTATTGGATAACCAACTTGTGGTTCCTTAGATCTTTTATCTTTGTTAGTTCTCTAATGAGAAGATGCCTAAGAAACTTTTTGATTGTTGCTTATATTTGAGTTTTATAGTTATTATAGGTGAAACTTATGTAATTCATGCATATCATCCTTTTGTTCATATGGAGGCTCTTTATGATTTTTCACAATTGTATCCAAATTAAAATGAGATATGGAGCTCTATGAGCTCTAACCATTTTTCATTCATAAATAAAGTTAACAAATTAATGTAAAATAAAAGTATTTTCTTTATCCATGCTCTACCAAGTAACATACCAAATCTATCTAAATATGGAATAAAATTATATAAGACTAGAAGTTCTTTCGATCCAATTTTTAAATACAAAACGATGAAACACATAGTCTTAATCAAAATTATGTCAACTATCTTCAATGAAACACCATAATGTGCATAAGCCTATTGCATATTATGACTTTTAAAAAAAAACATTTAATCTAAATGGGGTAAATCAACATGCAAGATCAATGAGAAAATAAGTAGGTGAACTGCAACTAACATTTTCTAACACATATAATGGATCATGATAATTATTTTATGGATCTCTTAATAGAAAAATATAATATATGGATAAGTATAAGAGGAATATGATGATATTTGGAACATAGCATAAATGGTAAATTATTTGTGTGCAATTGTGTGTGAGTATCAATATAGAAATAATCCATGGAATCTCTATCACCATGGGCATGTTCTATGGAGAAAGGCCCATGATCATGATTTAAAATTATATTGTTAGAATTTCTAGGAAAAAATAGTATAAATATTCAAATTCTAATTAGGGTGAGCAACTAAAGGATTGCCCCATCCTCAACACCTTTTATATGAATCATAATATTATCAATTAAATATTGAACTATATATCAATACATGAACCCCTGAGTATGATGACCATTAAATTTATGAAGATTAAAAATTCAATTTTATTATAGTTATTAGGTAGCTTTCTAGTTAGATTTAATGGATAAAAAGATAGAAGAGTAATCAAATTTTAGAGCTCAATAAAATTTGACTCGCATAGTATCTAAGGGTTATTATAACATTAAAATCATCCATGGAATCTCTATTAGCATAGATATGTGCCATAAAGAAAGGATCGTGATCATGATATGAAATGATATGTAAGAATTTCTAGGAAGCAAAATAGTATAAATATTCAAATTCTAATTAGGGTGAGCAACTAAAGGATTGGCCCCATCCTCATCACCTTCTATATGAATCAAATTATTATGAATTAAATCTTGCACTATACATATCAAAAACATGAACCCTTTAGCATGATGGCCATTAACTCTATGAAGATTATAAAATTCATTCATTATAGTTCTTAGGTAGCTCTCTAGTTGGATCTAATGGATAGATAAAAGGAAGAATAATCAAATTTAGGCGCTCAATAAAAATTGAGTTGCATAGCATCTAAGGGTTATTGTAACTTGTAAAATTTCCTTAAAGTATCAAGGCGTGAAATAATGGACATCATAATTATTAGCAACATCATGCACATTATCCTTTTTATCCTTGTAATAATTACCCTTTTAAAATTATTAGATTTTTGAAACTTAGAGGTGTAAGAAGATGTGAAAAAAACATGAGAAGATGAACCATACTTTAATGCATTCAATATAATTAATTTCAATTCAATATTCTTTATGTTAGTATACATATACATAAAAAATGGTAAAATTATTTAGATACACATTATCTCAAGAAGAGGTGGAAACAATCCCTTAATAAATATAATTTTTTAACTTGTCCTAAAGAAATTGATGGCTTAACTTAGAGCATAAGGTCTAAAATCTAATAGCATATCCATGTATGCACTCATTAGATCCTTGGACACTCTTAAATAAATATGTAATCTTTCTTAGATTAGGTGGTGAGGGTTAACTTGACAAGTCTCCACCCTTTATAACTATTAAGGTTACTAAATTTACATAATGCTCTCCTAGCAAGGAATCCACTAGACTTACAATTATCCTAGATGCACTCCTACAAAATGAACATCTTTCCTACTTATTACCACATTTCTCCTCTTGTAGATATCTTCTATAATATTCTCCATCCTTCACTCTAATAGCTTGAACAATTTCTCCTTTTATATTTTCCTAGAGGGTGACTACTCATTTTCCTCTTTGCACACACCATTCATCATCTATGAGCATGCTACATACTATCATTGGAACAAGAATATCAATATATCATACCTAATGATGTTAATATGTCCCTATAGATAACTAAACCTTGGTTTCTAACATGGTTAAACCATGTGGTCCTACCAAATGAACATGACCCTTTTGACAACAAGTTTGCAATATTTTTTTAAGAAAAAGGAAAAAAACCTGAAGATATTACTACATAATAAGTAGTTACATTCGAATAGTCATTAGTCATATATTAATATATAACTAGTTTGCAATATTAGTCATTAGTCACATAGTAATTTTGAAGTGATTAATAAGTTCTTTGGTTAATTTGAAGAAAAGAATAATTAGACCCATGAGATAAAGATAAGAACAATTTAATAACATTAAATTTCAAGGTGCATAGAAATAACTTAGTCAAGACCTTATCTTCATACATAGTCTAAACATGCAAGAGTGAAATATCACAAATTTGTATTAGAATCACTTTTTTCATTGTATATTTCAAATTGAGGTGCTACAAAAATGTGCTAGGAAAAGGATAAGTAATAATCTCAAATTCAAGCAGAGTATTTTTTTGTTTTCCACATAATAATAATTTATCTCATCTATTAGGAATGGTATTATTATCCACTCAATCTAGATTTTTAATAAGTGTTTCCAAGGTACAAATAGGTATGATGGTGGTTGTAACATGAGATGTAAAATATTGGATATAGAAAGGTTGATAATAAAGAGTGTTAAGGTATATACATGGCCATGGTAAGAGTGGAATGTGGTATAGAATAAATTATAGAAGAAGTTATGGAATAGGATATGTAATTAGGAGTGGAATGGGAAATGGAATGAAGGATGACACAAGAAAGGTAGGAAGAAGAGGAAACACTATTGGTGGATTTGGAAATGGTAGAATGATGAGGTCCATGTGTAGCCATGGCACTAGGAGAGAAAGCATAGGAATTAGGTGAAATTTAGTGGG
Organism: Sequoiadendron giganteum; assembly: GCA_007115665.2. Classification (NCBI taxonomy): domain Eukaryota; kingdom Viridiplantae; phylum Streptophyta; class Pinopsida; order Cupressales; family Cupressaceae; genus Sequoiadendron; species Sequoiadendron giganteum. Next base: position 634,735,735 of record CM021101.1, read on the forward strand.
ATAAGAGGAAGGGTACGTGGATGTATAAAGCTCAAAATTAGAAGTGAATAAAAATTTACTCCAACATGGTAGGGAGAGGGGTGGAAGGAGGATGTGCATTGAATTGAGGAGAAAAAGTAGGATTAAAATATGAGGGCGATGTACTATTTAATTAATTAGGACTATATTTATTACTAATGACTTGAAACACATTAAAAAATTATCTTAGTAAGAAATAAATCATGAAAGTATTGAACCAAATATATGGCTATCCACATTAGCTAAATTAGAAAGATCGTGTAAAACTCATTATTATTTGAGATATACCTCATAATCAAAATTCTTAAATTCAAGTGTAATAGTAGTAGTAAAAATTATTACTTTGGGAACATCATTAAAAACACAATTCTCATTAGATTGGGTTATTTTAGGCTTCAAATGAGGGCCTCTACTCAAAGGAAAGTGAGAATGTGGATGAGACCTCAAAATAAAACTAACTTACAAAAACCTAATGGCCAAATGATATCTAAAAGGAATGTATGATCTAATAAAAAGTTAGAAAAATTAGCAAGCCACAAGATCTACAAATAAATTAGAAAACAAAACCTTGGTGGTAAAAATAAGGGTGGGTTGGGTAGGATGAAAGCAATATCATATAATAAAAATAAAAACCCTAAATAAGGTACAAATACATGAAGAAAAAACAAATAAGAATGACACCACAATGAGATCTAAAAAAAATTATTCAATCAAAAAAAAATTTGAAAGTCCTAATAAAATAATGAATAAATCTTAAGGTCAAAACCATCGAGTTTTTAGGAATGTCGAGTTCACCAAATATGAAAGAATAAAACACATTCACATATAAAGGTCCCAATGAAACCAATTAAAAAATACCAAGTTCTAAGAATTTAAGGATTTGGGACTAGAATAATAAATACAAAATGAAATTTATGAAATTTAAATAAATCAAATGTTCTATATTCTTGAATGGTGAAATAAGTTATGTATGATGTAAGAAGTTTATTTTCTATTGCGCTGTAATTTTAGGGCTTAGTCAATCAAATGCTTTAAGATTAATAAACCAATTGCATGCTATATTTGGTTCATATCTATGACTACATAAATAAGCCTAGGTCAATTATACATCTACAAATTTTAATCAGGGTGGTGAAAGGGAGGTCTTGTGATTAGGATTAGTTTATGGAGATAAGTAATGATGGGATTAGGATTAGGATAATTTCATGAGCTGAAATCCACACAATAATAAGCCACTTATAGACTTGATATAGCATAAATAAAACTAGATAATTAAAGTGTGCCTAATACATAAGATAAAAGGCATGGTAAATTTTCATTATAACAATTTAAACAAATTTAGATGCTTGATTTAGTTTCATCCATTTCCCCATGGAAATTAGATCCATAATTTCTTATATTTTGATGATACAAATGTTTTAAAAATTATGCTTGTGAGAATATTCCATTTAATTTAATGGAGCTTCACTCAAAGAGAAGGAAGTTACCTAACACTTGTAATCATGAAAAATGTACATGAAACTTTTTCCATTAATTTTAGACTCACTTCAACTTGATTGTCCCTAGTGTATCTCAATTCATGATTGTTTTTGTATCTATTAGCATAATCCTAGAAGTGTATATTTAAAATATACTTTAACAAAAAGAAGTACAATCAATGTTTGGAAGTAGAGAAGTGAATGCAAGTGAAATCATTTTAGGGATGTAAGTATGCTAAGTGTAATAAAAAGTTTGAAGGTGAAAATAACCTCAATCAATTGGGCTCAATAAACATGAGAGCACTCAACCAAAAATTAAAAGGAGACTAGTTCATTTTCCCTCACTCATTTCTCATTGATCAAGGAAGATCCTTGCTCTATTGGTCAAATTTTGTCCCTCTCCAGTTGAGGGAAGTACTCAACTAACCATTCTTTTATAAAATGAGATTGAGGATACTAAAGGTTTTAAGGATCCAAATGAACTTGACTAATATGAGCTAGCTAAAAAGAGGATACTTAAATAAAAATTAAAGGGAGAGTAGTTTACTAACTCGCATGTCCTAGTGGTTGAGGGAGAATCCTCAACCAAGCTTCATGGTTGTAACAAAATGAGATTAAGGATATTGAAGAGGTATAGGGTTTGGAGGACCTCCATTGATAGGGCCCATCCAAAAAAAGAGAATTAGTTCATCCAATATATAAATTTATTCATTTTTCTCACTCCTTTCCTACTAGTTGGGGAAATTTTGGACCTCCTTAGATCTATTGATAAAATAACTTGTCTCCAACTATTTGGGGAAGTATTACATGAATTTCAATAATATTGAAAAGTAATCTTCTGTTTGAATAGGGTTGAAGGTGTTGGGGAGTTTGACATGTTAAAATATCTCAATTGTTATGAAAAGACTAATGAGAAAATAACTCAACTAAGAGTAGAGGGAGAGTATAAATTACTTTGTGTATGCTCATTCCTTTTGAAAGTCTAGAAAATCATCAAAATTATTAATTCATGGTCCAGTTTCACCCCATAGCTAAGGGATGACCTAAACTAACTTCAAGAAGTGATATGTTCACGTGTGCCTCCATCACATGTCAAGAGAAATCCTAAGCACTTTGATATAGAAATCAGAGGCTCTCCCTACCAAAAATTGAAGAGAGTTCTTTATCTACTTATTTTTCTAATGTAATCCTCTTCCTCATAAAGTCATTCAATCAATTTAAAGTCATAAACAATATCCAAATCCAACAAATGAGGAGACACATGAATATCTCTAGAGGTTCATCAACACTCCCTTAGTAATGCATTAAATAAAATAATATCCTGATTTAATTCTATCACCTAAAATATACTCAATGGAGTATAAATCCCCTTTTAAAGGCACTCATACATAGTCATAGGTGTTACAAGTGTAGTTTATGCCTTCTTATTTATATTGTTTATAAGGTTTTCAATTATAAAATTATATTGAATTCAATCATCTTATCATAGCATAGTTCATGAATCACATAAAACCCACAAAATTTTCATTATATTTCAATACAAAAATAAATAGGCAGTGAAAAAACTTACTTGTTAAGTTAGTTTCTAGGCTAAATGACTCACTTGTTAAACTAACTCTTGTACCATTATGAGGTGTAGTGGATTTGCATATAGGGAATATGTACATGTGCCAACTAGAAGTGTTTTATTGTATTAAGAAAAAAAATTTCCCCCTAAATAGAGATAATCCTAGTGACTAAGTGATACTTTCTAGCATGAGTTGACCTTTCTATTATATAAAAAAAATTGGAATTAAATTTTATCAACTAAATATTTTTACAAATTCCTACTAACTAACCAACAAACTTTATATAAGGGTTTCCAAGCCCCATAATTCAGTCAGTGCTAGAAAATGTCTCCTACCATTAAAGTTTTATAGGTTATAATTTATGATTTTGTTAAGTTTTCACACTTACAACTTTATGTGCACACCATGATTTATTGGTGTAGGGCACCCATAAGACTTCATGCATAGTTTTGGTTTTTTGTGTTTCCTTGATGTAATAAGGTCTTTTGGACCATTTTTTTTCATGTTTTTAAGGGTGTGAATAGGGTCTTAGGGTTCTAGGTTTGGTCAAGTGGTCGAATGGTGAAAAGTTGCTCTATTTTGTAAAAAATACAAAAAGTTGCATAGAAACTTTTACATTTTTGTGTGAAAAGGAAGTTGAACGGTCATATTTTTGAAATATAGTTGAAAATAGTTAGTTTTGGATTTTAATGTCTTAAATAGCCTTGTGTAGGTGAAGAGAAGGTTATGGTGTGCATTTTGAAGATTGAGCAATAAAAAGAAACACAATCTTCTATGTTTTAGAGGCATAATTTGTCGCTACACAACATAGTAAGGCCTTGTACGGACTAGGAGTGCTCTAATATCAATTGGATTTGATTATTCTATGAATCCTTGTTCTTTTTCCATTGGTTTCATTTTATTTCATCAAGTTTGGTGAAAGTTAGAGCAGATTTACTATAAACTGTTTGAAACCCTCACTAGGGTGTGCCTTGATAGGAAATAATTGATTTCTCTCCATTCCACCAATGAATAGGCATTAAACCCATTGGAATGGATGGGAATAGGGTATTTTTAGTGTTCATAATGTTTTAGGAGCAGGGGATGGAATTTTGTGCAAGTTGGGTGATGCCCTAGCCCATGAAACCTCTTATTTTAGGCAAATAAGATGCATAGGAGTTAGGTTTTGTAGAAAATCTCTTGGGAAATGAATTGTAAAGGCTGAAAATGTTTTGGAAGACCATTTAGGACATTTATGAGCCATTTGTATGAAATTTTGAGGCCTGGAGTGTGAAAACCATGTTTTGACCTAATGGAATAAGCCTAAATAGGCGTAGTTTCAAGTGTAGCAGCAATTTTTTGACCTTTATGTTTCAAAACAACCCCACTTGAAAATTTGGTATGCTGTCAAAAGTCATAATGGGTATCTAAATCTGCAATTATTTTTTGGTTATGAGGTCTGGTTTGAAAATTATGTGGGAAAAAACACTTATGGAGTGTTATTAGGAGAATGGTGAGATTGTGAGGGAAACCCACCAAATTAGGGTTCTATAATTGCAAAGTTTGTTTGATTTAGATAGTTTCTAATTCTTCCACCCTACTCTGCATCATTTATGTATAGTATGAACTTGACTCTAGAAATTTTAGCTTATTCATAAGTTATTTATTAGTATGTGGGTGTCCATTGTCCATGATCATTTTTTATAATCATGTAGACAAAAAAATCTATATATACAAAGGTAGTCTAGTAGGCATTATTCAAGTGAATGAATTGAATTTAAAAGAAGCCTATTGTTGCTTACTTAATTACTTTCGCTAGAAATCAACTTTAATATTATATAATATTAATATATTTAAATAACTTTATAATTAATTATAGATTATTAATATATTGATATTACAATTTTAAAATTTTATATAATTAATAATATATTTTTGTAATAGTAAAATTTTCATATCCATGCCATTTTTATTTATCTTCTATTTATCTTTGTTTTCATTTTGAGGGAGTGTCTTGATACACAAACATACTGATAAATGGCCCAATTTTATACAAAGTTGTACTTATTTTCTTATCTTTTATCCTTCTTATACACACATATCCATATTTTGTATCCATATCCTATTCACATTTACCTACATTCTCATGTACTCTTCATTTATTATGTCTATTTATGAGCATATTCCTAGTCAATTCATCCACACATTGATCCTACTACCTTATTGTAATAATGACTAAAAGATCATTGCCTACAGTTTTGATCATAAATTTTGAGTTGTAATTCAAAATTACAACTTCTTCTATGCATTGTAGGAAAAAAACAAGAATTTTATTATGTTATTATTCAACTTTGATGGTTCAAATGTGTGCTTAGAAAATTGATCCCACACCCATATATTCAGACCTCTAACATTTTAAAACTTAAATTCAAATTTTGGTTGACTCATGCTCATTCCTTTCTCACGTGGAGCTAGCTAAATACATATTTGAAAAAGGTATTGCTATGTACTTGTGTTTAAATATATTCAGTTGCATTCATTTGGGGATCTAGATATTTATCAAATATCAATCTCATTTAAGGAAAAACACTTTGATTGACCAAATCTCTAAAGTGAATCTAGATTTCCATATTTATCTTAGAGCATATACATGTCCATTAAGAGTGATGTTCTTGAATTTTTATCTTAATTTTTCTAAGGGTTGACCTAGGATAACATGTCACCTTGCAATACAACAATAATTTTGTAAGGTATTTTTGAATATCAATGATCCTAGATATCAAAAAAAGTCGAAGAAGTCGAGGTAAATTGAGTGAAACACAAAATATAGTTGTACAAATTATCAAATCATTTCTATGTGTAAAATATTTCTATGAGCGTGGATTTGACCTAGGTCCATGAACTTGACCCTCCACTATGCAAACAATATTTTATTATCTCAAGGCAAGTTATAAACTATCTTGATCCCTTCTTAATCTCAAAGCGTCCATATTTTTGCACCAACACCACATTTGTTTGTTCTTCAATCATGAAGGTAAGTACCTTTATTTATTAGAATTATTTTCATACTAAACTAACATTTATTTTTTAAAAATATATGTCTTGAACTCATCATTGAATTAATCTAAACTAACTATCACAAACTACGTGCATGCATTTTGATTGATTAGTCTAAAAATAAAGTATGCTTATTAAATATTAATATATAATATGCATTGCTAACTAGTCATTGATAAATTAATTAATTATTAATTTGAAATCATATTTGAATTATTATAATTTTGATTGAGTTGTTAATATTATATTTTGTCTAACATATATTATAATTTTTTAATTAATATTTATTATATTGTATTGATCGTGTTGCTAATGATGAAGGGGAGTTCTCTATAAGGAATTTAGTTATAAAAATGGAATCATTGGAGATGTATTGTAATGTTCAACATAGCATTCTCAAATTGTTTATGAAAAAAATGAGAGACTGAAAAATTAGACTAAACCAAGTAAATCAATAGATTAATGGGGAACAATCTTAATTCGAGATCTAGGTTAAGTTCAAAGAAGATAATTGAAACAAGTCTAAGGATACATGTGAGATTAGGAAGGGCATATAGAAGGGTTTGACTCTCGATTGAGTAGGCTTGTAAGAAGCCATGGAGATTTGAAAATATCTTTGGATAAGATCATCATGCTCAACTGAACCAACATTAAGAACTCTACCCTCAATATAGCATGTGAATAAGTAAATATTATAAAAAAAGTTAGATTCTAAAGAGGGTCCAAGAAGAGGGCACCAATTTATTGACTAGATATTGAGGTGATGGATGATCACTAGAAATTCTTAAGGGAGGAATCAAATGTAGTGACCTTCTTGAAGAAGCTCTAGTCATCTCAGTTGTTAGCTTGGTGACGATGGTGTTATTGGGTTGTCAGATTGTTGTTATTTTTTTGTTGGTGGATTTTGATACTACTTATTTGTTACTTTTAGTAGACTATTATTTTCATCTAAATTTTGTTATCATTTAATGTTCATCTTTTGATTATTGTAAAAGGATTAATGTCCTTTCAAAAACTCACTTTTACCTAATAATCCATATGAATAGAAAAATATTAGCTCCAAGTTATGCATATCTCTTTCATTAAGGAATAAATTGAAATTAAAATATATATCTATAATATATATATCTTTCTTCTTAATTTTTTTATAAACTTATCCATTACACCTCCTAATAATACAAGTACTAGTGTATCATCTCATATATATATATATATATATATATATATATATATATATATATAAATTTTTCTTTAGATGCAATCATTACATCTCCTAATAATACAAATACTAGTAAATCTATATTCCTCCATGAATTGCCATTAAAACCCATATTATATATTTTTACTTCAAATCTACTATTTTTTTTTTCAAACATCAAATCATGGACAATAACAAATGGGTACTACAGTCCATAGCCGGAACAGCTACAGACCAAAAAGAACAGCCAAGATAACAGACAATACCCAGACTCTGTCATCAATACCAACTAAAAATCCATTAACAAGAAGAATATTCAACTTGTCGTTCCTTTATACAATGGCATATATTTCCCCATCAGTGGAGCTGGAATGGTTAAAGTGGCACCATGATAGCATCTATTCATTTTCTGATGATGGAGAAATGACAGAGATTGGAATGGGGAACAGCGTGCTAAGATCAGATTCCCTGGTTTCAACATTTTCCAAGGGCAATCAATATTCCATCTTTATTGTCATATCCATCTCCACTAAGTTATATGCTATTCTATTGTACTGCTTCTGTGCTTATTTGTATATGTCAATGGCCGGAGAGACTGTTATGCATAATATTTTTGATATATAAGTTTTTGTGCTCAATATCTTAATGGAAGGTGCATATGGGTGAGTGGTCTAAACCATTTATCAGTGGTTGGTGTGTGGTCCTTTCCCAAGGAACTAAACTGATCATGATGTATACAAAATGGTATGATATCCACCTCTCCATTTGTTTATTGGATGAGTTTAGAGAAAGTGGGTTTCTTTTATGTAATGGAATCCAACTTGCCATTCACTTATTAGATTTTTTTTGAGAAAAGGTGGTTTTTATATTATGTAATAAGATTTAATTTTGTGGCCATTTGTTAAATGGGTTTATAACTCTCTGCCTACTTATTAGATAAGTCTAGAGAGTGACATCCAACTCTCCACCCACTTCTTGAACAAATTTAGAGAAAGTGGTTTCTTACATCATCTAAAAATCTAGAGAAAGTGGTTTCTTACATCATGTAATGGTTAAAACTATTTTATCATGCTTGTAGTATAAAACACTTTATCTTATGTAGAATTGTTTAACAAGTATGGATTATCTTGTTTTAACAAAGAGTTTGTGGATAGAATTTATAAAATATTTTATATGATATTATTTTTAAATTATATCATTATGTAGAAATAAAAGGCTTTACATAGATTATCTAGATTAAATAAATAATATACAAACAAATTTATAGCAATAGTTAATCTTGGTAAAGTAGTTAAGAGTATTAATTAAATGAGAGGATTCATATATTTAGCTTTGGGATTGATGATGGATAAATGATACTAATTAATGATTTTATGAACCAATTCATTGTTATTAGAAAATTAGTTGATTGGGTTTGATGAATGGTTTGGAGTTTGAACTATCATGGAAAACCATGTTGATTGATTCTAACCTTGTGAGATCAATCATGAATATAATGAACCTAATTTAATGTAAGTACTTGATCCAATCTACATGGAAATGATATTATAGAAGTGCAATCAAATATTTTTTTCACCTTCTACAAATTATATATATATGAAACACTCAAGATGTTGTCTAAAGACACTATTGACAAATTAACAGACTAAATAGCTAAATGGGTTCTTATAAGTCAAACCTCTTGGAAAATCAAATTAAAAATGATGAGATATATTGAAGGTAACATTGGAAAACATAAATGTGACCTATATGAAGACAATGCAATTTCGATTCCGTATTGTTCTTTAGAATGGAGTATGTTCCAACAATCCACCATAATTTATCATGTGATGATCATCAATGAAATTAAGCAAATGTTACTAAATACCATGACATAGAAATGTACTGTATAAAACATGTGTTAGTGGACTCATAATGACTAGTAGAAAGGGGTGGGAAAGTTACTATTTAAATTGTATAATTTAAATTTCATGGTTAATTCTCATGCTCCTTAGTATATATCTAGATCAATTTAGAGTCGTGTAAAAATTCAATCTACAAGGATAAGGTAGTGATTTTGAGGTAGGAAATGAATGTATAGAAATAAATATTCATTGAGATGAAATAGGAACAAATATATAGTAAATATATGGGAATAAGTGCAACAAGGGTGAAATGAAGATGGATAGGGATCAAAAAATTAGCTAGACTTAGCATAATAGTATGTCACAAGTGTCAATAAGCTATTGCATTAAACTATTATTCACTTGGTAGGAACAAAAATCAATGGAAAATGGCATGGGGATACTAATTTCACCATTATATTTTCCCTACGTTGATGTGCATGAGAAATTTAACATGAGCAAGCATTTTAAAGTATATGGAAATTCTCAATCAAAATGAGAAGTAAATACTTAGACATATAAAAATATATTGATCTATATAAAGTAATAAATAATTCTTGTACTGCCTTTGTTATGAATGCTCCATTAAAACCTACAAAATAATAAAAAATCATGCAATGGGTAGCATCTACTTGATGCAAGAGCATCTAGATGCACAGACAATCTTGCACGACAAAAATATTTTAACTTTTTTTGCTTGAGTTTTGTTTTGATTTTTTGGTTGCAGGCACAAATTAATGAAATTCTCAACTCCTCCAGCATAAGAGAATTTGATGGCAGTTGTGGGAAGAATCATTTATTAAATTTGATACATTGTTTTTAAAATTATTGCAAAGTGCTAATTTACTAAAAAGGCAAAACTCTACCCAAGCTTGTGAGTGGGCATCTAATGGGGATTGTAACTCCATTTAAAATTTTGAAATTGCATTTTTGTAAAAAAAATGGAAATGCAAGGTATTGGGGAAGTGGGGTGAGTGGATTGTAAGGTGAGAATATTTTTTCTAAATTTTCATTGAATGCATATGTCGAGAAGAGAAAAGCCATGCCAAGGAAGGAGTCAAGGGCATTTATAAGGTTTGATTGGGAGAGGGAGATTGTCAGAAGTCGTGACTATGAGAACCAGTCTTAGTAAAACATGCATAACTTTCTCATTTTTGAATAAAATTGAGAAATTTAAAATGTGCTAGAAATTTGGGAAGGAGGATCACAAAACCTAGAAACCATTTGAAAAAAATAATTTTAATGAAATAGAATTAGTATGAAGAATGTGATGGGTTTATTTTTCTTGTAATACGAATTAAAATTGATGTTGTTTGTTGGCTTTGAAATTCAATAAAAGAGCATGAGTTTGTTGGTGTCTCTGCATATGATGCCTTGAGACATTGTTTGTGAGTTTTGGGTTAGGACATGCATTTGTGAGTCCCTCTTGCATTAGATGGTATTAGAGCCAAAAGATCTTGAGAGTGTAGGGTATGCACTAGGACTTGCGGGTGAAGAGTGAAGCAATGAAGCTGCAAGAGATAGAGTTGTGAGAAAGTATGTTTGTTGCAAGCATGAAAGAGGGTGTGTGATTACTATCCTCTAATAGAGATAAATGTGGGTAGAAGGTGTAGATTTCCTCCACTGAGAGAGTGTGGGTAGAGGAATCATCTTCCAAAGTATTTGTTGGATAGAGGATAGTTGTGTGAGCGAGATATTGTTGCAAGGAGTACTTGTAACCGTAGAGGGATTTGTGAGTCTTTTAAAAATGACTATGAAAAAAAAGACAAGATGGGTCATTAGAAGACTTGTAAAAATGTTATTTTTGGAAGTATTGGGAAAAGTGAGAGAAAAGAAGCTCATTGCAAAGTTGATAAAGATAGAAGTAAGATTGGATACCCTTAAGGAAAGCTTGGGAATAAAGAAGAAAGCTATAGTTGAAGAAGATCAAAAGATAAATGAAGTTAAATTAAATTGTTTGTTTCATAACGAGTTTGCAAGTAATGATTTGTGTGTAGGAAATGAAGAAGGAAAAGAAGTTGTAATAAAGGAAAAGGAAGAGAATAAATAGGAAAAGAAGAGGTTTGACAAAGAGGATAGTGAACAAAAGAATGGTGAAGTGTAGTGTTGCAGCCCTATGGTGGAAAGCGCATGGAGAGAAAGACAAGTACAAGCAGCCCACACATTTTTAGTTACAAGAAAGGAAGAAAAGAAAAGAAACACAAAGAAAGAATGGAGAAAGAAAGAGGTAGCAACTATAAACATATTGTTGAAGACAAAAGAGAATAAAAATGAAGTTTCATGCACAAGAAAATAAGTTGTAGCAGAAGTGTAGAGGAGGGGGACCAACCTCACCAAGACTCCAGGTCACAAAGAGCTGAGAGTAGAAGGCTTCCCTAATCTACCTCAACTATGTAAAGGTTTAATGTCAAGGATAGAGAATGAAGGGTAATCTCAAGTGCTTTTGTCACTCTACTAACCCAAGAGCTTTGATGGGGCTAAAAAAGTAGGCTTCTGGAACTCGAACTGTACCTCACACAACTCTCTACCAGAGGATAGTAGCACAGGTCAAGGATGACAACACAACACACTGGCATCTCACTGGAGCGTTGGCGTCCATATAGACAGAAAGTACAAAATTACAATAAGAATGCCATAAATATACTAACATCTTAACAAAGGAAGTTGAAAGTGCTAACTAAAGTGACAACTAACAGAATAAGAAAAATAAATAGAATGTTGATGTAGAAGTGACAAGAAATGAAGGTGATGAATATTAAATCACGAGAAGTCTAGTTCACCAAAAAGTTCCACATGTACATGTACCTACACATAGCTGAGAGAGGAAAAATGTTGGGGTTGTATATGGGTTTGCTGTTTGCCTCAGTCAAACCCCCGCTTTGGTGTTTCCACCTCCACGAACAGCCAAGTAAATTGATAGATAGAAATATGATAAAGTAATGCTAGAATGGAAATGGAACTAAATACTACAAGAGAAGCCATCTTGCCCAAATCCAAAAACAAAGTAAACAAAAGCATTACCACCCTCGACCAAAGGCACTCAAGACCAATGAAAGAGGAATACAAGCTCACAACAATGGTAGAGTTGACATAGTGGCAACAACGTTGAAAGTAGCCTCACTAGGCACCAATCTACAACTTATGTGGTAAAATGTGTGGGATGTTGTGATGTTGGAGATGTGAAGCTAGTGGTGCAACAAGTAGCTCAAATGTATGAAGATGATAAAATTGGTGTGTAGAAGCTCAAGAACTATCAAGAAGATCTAGCAAGCATGTAAAAACATGAAGAAGATGGATTGAATGAGGAAGATAGACATATGAAGGTGGAATGGGAGGGGAAGAGCCATTCAAAGTTTGGTAGGAAGGCGCAGGGGTGTTACGTTTTGTTGTAAATGGAGAACATAATGCCTTTGTAGATTCTAGAGGAAGGAATCTTGTCAGGATGGAATCACGCCGTGTAGACGTCTACACACTGTGCACACATCCCCGACAGAAATTACCCCACCAATACTAAAAACAAGTGCCAAGTGGATGGGGTGCGAAATGAAGACGTGGAATTACTTGGTTGGATTTGGTTTTTCTAAGGTGGAGGATGTAAGAGGGGAATTTACGAGAGGGGTGTAAATTCACTCCTATACAAGAAGAAACAAAGGTATTATCTCTTTCTTTTGAGTTTTGAAAAGAAATTATTAATGTTGATTTGTATGCAAAAGAGGTAAAGGAAAGTGTTGGAGAATATTATTTTGATGTTGGGACAGTGATTGGTTCTTGGAAAAATATAAATAAATTGAGGAAAATGAAGCAGTTGAGTGTAAGGGAAGAGATGGAAGAAGAAAAGAACAAGAATGCAATAAACAATGAAGAAGAAAAATTTGGGGCAATAGTAGAGATGTAAGAGAACATACAGGTAGAAGATCACTTTTGTGTTATTTATGAAAATGATTTTGATATTACATTATTTGTAAAGGAATTTAGTGAATTTGGGGATGTAGAAAATGATGATACACTAGTAGAAAAAGATGAGAAAATAAGAGTATATGATGATTTTTCAAATTCATTGAAGTTGAAGTTAAGGTTGATTTGTATTTTGATGAAATGGTAAAAGAAAGAGAAATGGGAGAGATGGTTAGGAGCAACAATAATAGGTTTCAAGCTGAAAAACAACAAGGTATGATGAATTTTATTGACATAGAAGAGGAGGACGATGAAGGAAGAGAAGGTAAGAAAGAAATGCAAACAAAATTCATTGATTTTTATGAATTTGCTAATGTCAATTTATATGCAGGTATTGAGAATGATCAAGTGGAATGAAAATATGAAACATGGTGCAGCCAAATGAATTTCATGAGGGGAAGAAGGAGAGGAAGGATGGAGGAAGGAGGAGATGGGAATTTTTAGAGTAGGGTGAAGAAAAAGAAACATGTAGATAGGGAGAGAAGATGATTGAAGAACAAGCACTAGATCTTTAAATGTTCATGAGCTCCAACTCATGGAAAATTTATTTGTACCTCTGGTGTTTGATGTAGGAGCATCTAGGTGCTTAAACAATCTTGTACGACAAAAAATATTTTTACTTTTATTGCTTGAATTTTATTTTGATCTTTTGGTTGCAAGCACAAATTAATGTAATTGTCAACTCCTCCAACATAATAGATTTTGATGACAATTGTGGGAAGAATCAATTGTTAATTTGATATATTGTTTTTAAAATTATTGCAAAGTGTTGATTTTCCAAAAAGGAAAAACCAATGCCCAAGCCTATGAGTGGGCATTTAATGGGAATTGTAACTCCATTTAAAATTCTAAATTTTATTTTTTGTAAATAAATTAGAAATGCAGGGTGTTGGGAAAGTGGTGTGAATGGATTGTAAGGTGGGAAGATTTTTTTTTAAAATTTCATTGAATACATATGTCAAGAAAAGAAAACCCATGCCAATGAAGGAGTCAGGGGCATTCAGAAGGTTTGATTGGGAGAAGGAGATTGTCAAAATTCGTGATTGCGAGAACCAGTCTCAATAAAACATGCATAATGTTCTCATTTCTAAATGAAATTGAGAAATTCAAAATGTGTTAGAAAGTTGGGAAGGAGGAGCACAAAACCTAGAAACTGTTTGAAAAAATTCATTGGAATGAAATAGAAGTAGTATGAAGAATGTGACAGGTTTATTTTTCTTGTTGCAATACAAATTAAAATTGATGTTGTTTATTAGCTTTGAAATTCAATAAAAGAGCATGAGTTTTTTTGTTGTTTATGTGGTGGATTGTGAGTTTGTTTGTGAGAAGAGATTCTTTGCATATGATGTCTAGAGCAATTTTTTGTGAGTTGTGAGTTACACCATGCATTTGGGATTCTCACTTGCATCACTACAATATCATCAAAATAAGATAAAACAACAAAGTTTTAACTAAAAAATTGATTTAACTATATATGAAAAATAGAAGGAAAATGGATGTTGAATTGTACATATTTGGAAAGTGAAACAAAAACTCCATATAATGTGAAAAATAAAATAAGGAACCATGTGATGCAGCCATGTGATGGAACTTGCCACATAATGTAGCAATCTAATAAAAAATCTACACATTGCAACATGTAATAAATATCCATGTGACATGGCCATGTGATGTAACAATACTCCAAATTATATGACAGTGTGATGCAAAATAACTTTGTGTGATGCAGATGCATCACTATAAAATAATATAACTTCATTTGAATATGGTGTGACCCTATTTATAGTACAATACTTCATTTAAAAATCTCAATGATAAAATACATTAGCAACAACATATTCCCCTCCAATTGGTTGCATATAAAGTACACAGGGAAATTTAGAAGAGGGGAAATGATATATTGTAATGATTATGATAAAAATAAAAAGGTAATAAACTAAGATGTAAGAATATAAGCATGAATAAGGCATGATGTCCCTTGTGTAATTAGATAATAAGGTAGCTCGAGGAGAACGATAATAATATTTGAGTACATAAGTGACAACATGATGATTAATAAGATAATTAAATGATAAGGATTTTAATATCATAGCATAACAATGACTAATCATTATGAAGTAACATATGGATCATAAGATAAAGCATTGATAAATAGAATCATAAGTAGATAGGCATGCTAGAAATGACAATAATCCTAAGATCAAAAGATTAATTATGATAAGAATCATCAAATACAGGATTTGAACATGATACAATGTGTGAATGCTCTTTCTTGACCTGTTCAAACACAAACAAACAAACAATCATTAGTCAATAAATAAGTGTAAACAATCATTCCCTACGAAATTTTTTGAACATATGAATAAATGGAAACAAAGAAAGATATGACATAAATCAGAAATGTAACACTATTCTAATGCTCAAACCAACATCCCATTGGGGGATTGGTGCTCCTTTGATGTGGAAAGAAGCCCTTTCCCAATCCCTTGATAAGATTTGGATGAAATGTGTGATTCTTGATGCAAAATGTCAATAACCTAGCTATGGGTGATTAATTCTATGTCTATGATGAATCTAAATTGTGGATGATATTGTGGATAGTAATCTTGCATGAGATTGTGGATCCTCTTTCAATAGAGAAGGCCTCTATTTATAAGGAAGAAGGGGTTGAAGAGTGAATAATGGGGAGAATGTGGGATTAAAAATTATACCAATGGCATTGTGCCACTTTTCAACATGCTAATGAATCTTAGAGGAGATGTGAAGAGTGAATAATGGGGAGAATGTGGGATTAAAAATTAGACCAATGGCATTGTGCCACTTTTCAACATGCTAATGAATCTTAGAGGAGATGAGCACATATTGGGAGATGGGACTTGTAAGAGGAATGAATGCCAAGAGGTGGCTTGTGTAAGAGGAGGTGTAAGAGCCTTCAATGCAAAGGTGGCTCAAAAAAGAGGGCATGTAAGAGCCTTCAATGTAAAGGTGGCTCAAAAAAGAGGACAAAAGTCCTTTGGGAGGGAAAAGTCAAGTGGGTGGAATATTCCAAGAATATGTCATTTTGAATGAAAATAGAGTAATTAGTAAATCAAATAAGTTGATTTACATATGCAACTTGGTTAGTTGATCAAGGTTGACTTACCCTAGGGTAGAGTTAAAAGCTAGAGGAATGGGGGATTAGTGTTAGGAGTTAATTAATTTAGGATTAACTTGAATGAAATTAGTTGATTTATGATATTTGATTTAAATGTTTGGGTTTATTTAAATCAAATGAGAGGATGTTAGAACTTTAGGATTTTAATTAAATAAATAAATTTATTTAATTAAAGGAAGATGATGAAATAATCTGATAAAGCGTACTATTTGATTTTAGGAGAAAATTCAATGAATTCAATTAATTAAATAAATATTATTCAAAAAATTGGTTAGTGTGGAAATGATTAAGGAAGAATTGGTGTTAGTTAATCAAGATCAAGTGCATGATATTGATTAGGATATTTCGAGTGTCTACATTTTCCCAATCTTTGAAGCAATGTATGTGCTACGTTGGTTCAAAGAATAACACTAGCGAGACCAAAATTCAAAAAAAAAATCTGATTTTTTTGAATGCCACAGCAGAAAGAAGTATAATTGTACACTGCCCCCTCGAGAGATCAAGCGAAATTTTTTATTTGAGGGTCGATCCCGCGACAAAGAGATTCAAGATGGATGTATGGATGGTTACACTAATAGATCTATATGATGGTGATGATGCAAATGAGATGAATTAAGATGTCGAGAATAACAAATCTATATTATCCTAAACATCTTAAATGATGATGCAATGCATGTGAGATGGATGATGTTACTTATTATGATGATATGTATGAATATGCAGAATGCAGACAGTTTTTGGATGAAATGATATCAAGCTAGCATGAAAGAGGATAGAAGAAATAAGATGATGAAAAAGGATACAACAAGTTTATGATATGTTGAGATTTTATTAGAGATGATGATGAATTGCTTATTTAGGGATTGGGGACATATAGAGCTTACTTTCCTTATGTTTTATAACACACATAGATATGATGCATCAAGGTATAGACGACCGGGATGGCATTGTATCTAGTGATAGGACTTTGACTCGACAAACAGATAGGAATATCCTTGTTCACACCTGACATACGAAAACCTTACTAGAATGTACTTCAAAAGTTTTGAACATCTTGGACCAAGACACAGAAAGGCATAACCTCCCAATGTAATAGTCAATGAGTTGTCCAAAACATCTTCCATACACACCTAATAAATCAAGTATTCATTGAGTTTATATTACAAGAACATCCAACAAGAACAACAAACGAAAGATAAAGATCAATGCCCCATTCCTTTATCTCTAAATAATTTTGATAGACATCATCAAGAGGTCATTGGAATAAGTGCAATAAGATAAATCAACAAGACAAAGATCAAGTACACAAACAAGTCAATGTTCTTCATACCTCTAGCCAAGACTAAACTACGGTGATGCCTAATGTTAATGTCCATTTTAGGAAGGATGCATCCTAGGACATGATGTTATCAGATGACAGTAAGACTGACGAGATGATAGGCTATTGATACCAATAGTTGACCAACTCGTTTACCTACTGACCTAGACTTGAGATTCTGACATTGGAGTTCACACTTTCAATTTTCTATACTTTTTTTTGATTGCGTTGTTGAAGGGTGAAGGTGACGATTGATTTATTGTGAGTGGATGTTTATTTCGAGTGAAAGAAAAATGGGACAAATGAATTTTTTGGGGTTTTTTGAATGTTGGTATTTTGTAATATTTTGAGGTTGTTTTGGGTTTTTTCGAGATGTTTTACAAATGTTTTGATTTTCAAAAAAATTAATGTTTTTGGTGTTTTCTAAGATTTATGAATTTTTTTGGATTTTATGTCTTGAGGGTTCATCAATAATGGCCTTGCCTACATTTAAGCTCAGAGACGGCGTAGTTTGGATACCATATTTTTTATGTTTTATGAATTTTTGACCTATTTTGGGATTTTGACATGTTTTGGATGTTTTTATATTTTCGCATGATTTTGACAATTTGGATATGGATATGTGATGATATCAGTGCTTTGTTTTAGGATTTTTGTTGAAAACCAAGCTAGGTTTGATTGATCAGATTGATGGGATTGTGATGATAACATCGTTGAGGATACACAACAATGCAAGGATAGTGTTAAGCAGCACGAGGATTGGGAAGGATTCCCAAGATGATGATGGATTGGTTGGATTTGATTGATCAAGATTTTAAAGTTTGGCTTGGAAAAAAAAATTCTTAATGATTTGATGTGATGTTGAAGTGCAAGTTAAATGTAACTGATATTGATTGTTTGGATTGATGCTCGATGAAAGATAAAGCTTGATAAGGAATGTCTTCTTGTCAAAATATGCCATGCATTTGTGATTTTGATTTTTTGCTCACAAATGATTGACCAATTTTATTTTATGTTTGCCAATGTTTGAATCACCAAATAAGTTGGAGGATATAGAACAACATTTATTCCTGAAGCAAGATGTAAATATATGCCCCCAATGTCTAGCAATATGTGGATTGTCATGGGTAGATTCATGGATAGATTTATGGATGGATGGATATGGTAAGCATGCAAAGGATTTCAATGATTATCTTGTGATAAGATAAGGTGTTCTAATAGAGGATGCTCATTTGGATAGTGCTTCATGGCTTAGATAATATTGGGTAGGATAGGATCAATGAAAATGACCCATGTCAAGATGTTTACCATAAGCAAGTGTAAAGTGTACACCAAAATTTTATCAAGATCAAGATAATGTGGAAGATGGATGTAGATAGATGAATATGGATTGGATAAATGGTTCATGGATGAATAGATTTATAATGGATACGATGGATGAAATGTTGGTTTTATTATGGATGTGATAAGATGCTTTCACCTAAAGTGGCACATATAGATGCTTTATTCTACCCATGACACCTATTTACCAGGTTTTCATCATGGTACCTTCCCAAAGTGCCACCATAGTGGTTTTCACTGGACAACAATTCTTTTATTATTATTTTACTATTTTCATGATTTTTGGATTTTTTGCTGAAAGAATTTAAGCTCATGTTGAATCACCTGGTGGTGTTGATGTAGATTCCTTTGTCATAATGTGCCACCAATGTCTTGCTTGAAGAAGTTTCTTTGCCAAGATACTTGCACTTGAATGCAAATTTTGAGATTCTTGATCTACTTTTTTGATACCGGAGTTAAATCTTTGTGTGTACATCGTAATAGAATGCCTTCTGAATCCTTATGATGAAGGGTTGTTGCCAATACATGGTCAATTTGAGAATTAGATATCATGCATGGATGAGTGGATGGTGTTGTGTGTTTAGGAAAAAGATATGGATTGGTCGATAGCTTGGAACCTTTGACTCTCCAAACTTGGGAAGATGAGCAATGATGGATGGATACGAAAGCATGCATGGAATTAGGACCAACAACTCAATATAATTTATACATTGCTTGAAAAGCCTAATTTTTCCTTTGTGGACATCTTTGATGGATACGTTTCCCTTGTTTATTTTTCCCCAAAGTTTCTTTCACTAATGGATTTTGATAGAGATAATCATTCTTTGTATTCTTTGGTATCCACTTGTATTTGATTTGTCCTTCATGCTTTGTTACTTCTTTTTATTTGATAATGTTCTTTGTGCTTTGATTTAAATCTTTCTTTTGATGTTGGTCCCACTTCATAGATGGGGTGATAGGTGAATGAAGATTCATGACATGGTCAGTTGCATTCTTGGCATTGGTTTCATCATAAGGACTCTTTGTGCTCCTTATGTTGAAGTTTGTACTAGATAAAATTTCCCTAGTATTATAGAGGTATCATTGATATGTTTAGATCCCTTAATTGTTGAATAGCCAAGACCTTGATGCTTAGGATTTCCAATAATTTGCACCAATTTTAGAATACCCTATTCATGTAGGCCTAATCCTTTGCCTTGATAATTCTTTTGTTGAAATTTTTTATTTGTAATATGATATGATTTACCTTGGAAACAAGGTGATAACCCTTCTCTTCTCTATTGTGGATCTTCAAAGGTGATAGCTTCTTCATTGATCAAATAGCTTTCCCTAAAAAAGGTAAGTGATATGATTTTATAAGTGATAGGATCCTCCATAAGTGGGATAACTTCTTGATTCATATCTTTGGATTGATCTTGTGAAAAATCAGATTTTAATGCTTCTTCGAGAGGTGTTGATGACTCAAAGTCTTCCTCATGATTCATTTTTTGTATGCCTTCATAGGATGTTTTTGATTCACAACTTTTGTAGAAGCCTTCTTCATGACCCATTTCTGATATGTCCCTATTTTTTTCTATATCTTGATCATGTGTACAAATGTTAAGAGTAGGAGACTCTTGTTCCATGGGAATGATATCAAGAGTATGAGACTCTTGTTTTGAATGAAGATCATCCACATGTCCATCCAAAGAAATAATCTCATAGGTAGATGGAGGATTATGTGCTATATGGATACGATCATCATTTGTGACATCTTCTATAGATAGGAGAGTTCTCATTAGATCATTGTAGTATTGTGGAGATACAAATTCTTGATCTTGGTTAATGTTGGAATTGCTTTTGACATACTTTGGATCAAGTTCTTGACATGATTCAGTTTCACAAGATGGATTGCTTACAAAGGGTTCTTGGACATCGTCATTAGGAAAGGGAAGTGGCTCAATATCATGTTGATATTTGAGTGGATTTGGATCAAGTGTTGAGTTGAGGATTCCTTCAATATTTGCAACCATGAGGTCTAAGGATGTCAATATGTCTTGGAAAGGACCACTACTAGACTTTGGTGAAAGATGATGATCATGCTTTGGAATAAAATCTTGAGATATGTCCTCTAACTCATTAGGTGATGTAGATACATTATCAACATGATCATTGGTGGATGGATCTTGGATTATGTCGATAGGATCAAATAATTCCAACACTCCCTGAAATAGATCATTGTGGGGTATTGTTGATGAATTTTGATCATGATCGAAAAGTGACTCTTATGCATATTAATTTGATCATTGGATGGGGTAAAAAAAAATTCAAGGTGCTCACTAATGGATAGATTTTGATCATTATTTTCAACAATTATGGTGGAGAGATTGTCAATGTTTTCAACCATAGGATCCAATGATGTTAACATTTCTTGAATTGGATCATTGTCAGGTATTGTTGTTGGATTTTTATCATGATTGAAAAGTGACTCTTGATATATGTTGATTTGATTGTTGGATGAGGTAGAAATTTCTTCAAGGTGCTCATTTATGGATAGATTTTGATCATTGTTTTCAACAATTATGGTGGAGAGATTGTCAATGTTTTCAACCCTAGGATCTAATGATGTTAACATTTCTTGAATTGGATCATTGTCGGGTATTGTTGGTGGATTTTTATCATGATTGAAAAGTGACTCTTGATATATGTTGATTTGATTGTTGGATGAGGTAGAAAAATATTCAAGGTGTTCATTGATGGATTGATCTTGATCACTAATCTCAACAGTTGTGGTGGATATATTTTCACTGTTATCACTAGTGGTTGAATCTTGATCATTGTCCTCAACATTTTTATTTTTTTGATCAATAAGGTCTTGGATGAGATTTTTGAGTTGAATACAATTTGATTTTTATGAATATTTTCTCTATGATACTCGCAATAAAATCCATCCCTATTCCAAGGGAAGTTTAGGACATAGTTGAAAGCACTTACCTTTGGAAGAGTGATAAGTTTTTCATCGAGTATCTTTCTTATCACTTATTTGATTGGATCTCCAAAAGGAGTGTATTCACATTTTTTCTCTTGTGATATTTGTGCTTGTTGAGGTGATTCTTGTTGTGATTGATCTTGGAGATGTGGTGATTGGGTTTCTTGTTGATGTTGTTGATCTTGATATCCGACCTCTTGACATTGGAGATATTATTCTTGATATGGTTGGGGACACAACTCAATGTTTTGATGACATGGTTTAACCAAAGGAGGAGTGTTTAGATTCTCTTGGTGCATTGAGTCAACTATTTTGGTAATTAAATCGATTTGCTTTCGCAAAATTTGATCTTGATTTTGATTTTGACACTCTTGATATAGCTGATTTGGTTGTTGGTCAAGCATATTTGGAATGTATACTTGTGGTGTTTTTATGGGATCATGGACAAATTGATTTTGGACAATGTTCTGATTTGGGATGATGTTTAGATTTGGCATTATAGGTTGAAATTGAACATTTTTGTGGTTAGGAATCCCATTGCTTTGATTTAGGTGACTTTGAATAACACTGGTATGATTCGTAAACATATCTATCCCAAAGCTCACCAAGTGTGGATTTGATATGTTCATGTTTGGTAAGATTGTATTTGGTATATTCGCGTTTGGCATGTATGGATTTGGTGGGATAATGTTTTCTAGACTAAGGCTCATGCATTGATTGTTTGGTTGATACATTTATAGGTTTTGAATTTTATTTAAATCTACCATATGGAAAGGTGGTCCAAAATCTGGATTGGGAAAACTCGCATTTGTTGTATCATTGAGGTTTGTAGGAGATAATGATCCCATGTATGGATTGTATAAATGTGAGTTTTGATAATCAATTGGTATTGTAAGGTTTTGATAGTTTGGTTGACTTGGATTACTCATGATGTATGAATCAAGTTTATATTCCATGTTTTTCTTTTGTTTTGACCTTGTTGCAAAAGTGAACCTCTAAGGTGTTTATGACCAATGATGAAATGAAAGGTGAAAGGGTGAGTGATATGGGTGTTTGAACTTTTAGAAATTTTGGATCAATGCTAGACTTTAGGATTTGATTTTGATTGGTTTGATTTGGATAATGAATTTGTAGATCCCAAGATATTGTATGTGACCTTAGGATGAACTTTTACAAAGGTTTTCTAATTCAACTAGAGGTATGAGAAAGGACGCATTTTCACACTCCTAACTAAACAAAGTGATTTTGATTTGGTTTAATGATGTACCCAAGTCTAGATAATGATGTTTCCAAAGCTATAAAGTTGTTTGTGAGATGGAGATGATAAATGTTTGGGATGGATGTCGTGTTTTATTTGATCCTAAATGAACCTAATATGGATTTTGTTTACAAGACCAAGATAGTGAAGAACATGCTTTTCTCTAAGAGTAGTTCAAACCAAAAGACCAATGTTTTTCTTGGAAGACCATAAGACTTAAGATTACAAGCACATGTGTGGGGTTCAATTGATTTCAACTTGATTAATGAATTGGTTTTACCACATCCACTTGTATTGTTTAGTTTTCAAACTGAATGTCTATTTCTTAACTCTTTTTCATCCCACAAGGCCCATTATGTGAAAATCAAAGGGTCAAAGCCATAGTTTTCCTAGGTTGACTTTGGAGAGAACAAATTGAGATTTGAGCCCAAATATTTAGAAGCCTCTAAGGATAGAATCCTTAGGGACAAGCAATAATATGTGGGTTTTTCAAAAGTATTTTCTCTTTCCAAAGGGTTTGAAATTTGATGATTTGTTGAGTGTTTGTTTTCCAATGTTCTTGATCCAAGCAATTTTTTTAATTCTTAAATAATGCACAACCCTAGGATAGAAAAGATAATAATTTTTGAATTCCCACTTGGATTTCTCCAACTGCACTTATTTAGAGCAGATGACTAGAAGCTTAACCACACTGACTCCCCTCCACAACACTCACTTCTATAGGTCAGCCAAGCTTCAAGTTCTCATGAATCTCCCATGACAAACTCTCCATCTCTACTAAGAACCACAAGTATGTGGGACGACTTCAGAGGTCCGACCTCTTGACACCAACAAATAGTTAGGGATTTTGGATTCTACACAAATTGGTCATAATTAAGGCACCCATTCAAAAGGCCACACAAGAGGAAAGATCAACCCATATAAAGAGTATCACATGCTTGTCCATAGGAGCTCCTGTAATGTTGATATTTCCTCAACATTCGAATTTATATACTTTTTGGGAGTAGTTTGGCGTTTAGCTCGTTACCGGTTTGAGTCGTTCCCTTGGGGTGAATATTTTTTCCCACCAAGGTAGGCTCTCTAAAGGTAAACAATAGTGAAGAAGTGTATTTGTAGTTCGACAACCTAACACATTTAGGAGGGAACACACACAATGCCTTTTATTCACACTAACATTGATTTGTTCAATTTTAAAAACCCAACTTTGAAATGTGGAGGCAATCTTGTAAACAACCTAATGTCACTAAAATTATTTTGATTCTCAAGATCACCATGAAGCGTGAGAGAAGTGCATACACATTCGAATTACAAGAGTTTGTAAAGAAGATTGCAAAACAAGACAAAGGCAAGTTCATTTTAAATCCTCAAAGACAATAGTGAGTTCTTTTTAGAGCACCAAATTTGAGTGTAAAGTTGATTGTTCAATTTTTAAAACCCAAATCAAATCTAGTGAGTTTCTAAGGTTCTTTTTAACCAACTTTGAGGAAAAAATCAAAAAAAAATTGTGTTTTCTTTTTAAAACCCAAATGAAATGTAGTTGAGTCCTAAAATTGAAGGTAACAATATCCAAAGATGGGATTATAAATGTCTCCAAAGTGTTAATAAACACTTTTTTACAATTTTGAAAAAGGAAATGCCATAGAGAGTCCTTGTTTCTTCTCCTTCTTTGTCACCAAAAACTTGCAAAAGTTGATCAACCTACATAAAACAGAGCCACAAAATAGGTCAAAGGTCAAAAGAAGTCAAAACGTGAAAGCACATGTTAAAATGAATTTGAAACTATTTTTTACCTAGACCCAGCGTCGCTCCTCACGAAGGCATCATTATTTGGAATTTCCAACGTCGCTCTATGGAGAGAACAAAGACGATGAATGTGTTGGGATATTAACCAACATCACTCTTTGGAGTTTGATTTTTCAGGCGTTGGAGGAAACAAGACAGTGTCATTTTTTGGATATAGAGGCAACGTCACTATATAAAGACATTGGAATGATTGTATCGTTGTTTGTCCTCTTCAGTGTCGTTGTGTCCTAGAAGCACATAAAATGAAAAAAACAACGGAAATAACGAGGAAATGGGTTAATTTTGATAAATTATGCCTTCCTTCTAGCACCAAAATGTGAATGCTCTTTCTAGACCTATTCAAACATGAACAAACAAACAATCATTAGTCAATAAACAAATGTAAACAAATATTCCTTATGAAATTCTTTGAACATATGAATAAATGGAAACAAAGCAAGATATGACATAAATCACAAATGTAACACTATTCTAATGCTCAAACCAACATCCCATAGGGAGATTGGTGCTCCTTTGATGTGGAAAGAAGCCCTTTCCTAATCCCTTGATAAGATTTGGATGAAATGTGTGATTCTTGATGCAATATGTCAATAACCTAGTTATGGATGATGAATTATATGCCTATGATAATCTAACTTGTGGATGTTATTCTGGATAGTAATCTTGCATGAGATTGTGGATCCTCTTTCAATAAAGAAGGCCTCTATTTATAAGGAAGAAGGGTTGAAGATTGAAGAATGGGGAGAATGTGGGATTAAAAATTAGACCAATGGAATTGTGCCACTTGTCAAAATGTTAATGAATCTTAGAGGAGAGGTGCTCACACATGTGTGAGAACATCTTGGGAGATGGGATGTGTAAGGGAGGAATGAATGCCAAGAGGTGGCTTGTGTAAGAGGAGATGTAAGAGCCTTCAATGAAAAGGTGGCTCAAAAAAGAGGACATGTAAGAGCCTTCAATGCAAAGGTGGCTCGAAAAAGAGGACAAAAGTCCTTTGGGAGGGAAAAGTCAAGTGAGTGGAATATTCTAAGAATATGTCATTTTGAATGAAAATAGAGTAATTAGTAAATTAAATAAATTGATTTACATGTGCAACTTGGTTAGTTGACCAAGATCGAATTATCCTAGGGCGGAGTTAAAAGCTAGAGGAATGGGGGATAAGTGTTAGGAGTTAATTAATTTAGGATTAATTAAATTGAATGAAATTAATTGATTTATGATATTTGATTTAAATGTTTGGGATAATTGAAATCAAATGAGAGGATGTTAGAACTTTAGGATTTTAATTAAATAAATTGATTTATTTAATTAAAGGAAGATGATGAAATAATCTGATAAAGTGTATTATCTGATTTTAGGAGAAAATTCAATTAATTCAATTAATTAAATAAATTATATTCAATTAATTGGTTAGTGTGGAAATGATTAAGGAAGAATCGGTGTTAGTTAATCAAGATCAAGTGCATGATATTGATCAGGATATTTCGAGTGTCTACACAATGCATAAACATGTAATCGTGATAAATATAGGAATAAAACAGAATGAAAGTAAAATCATAATCATTTAATATAAGTAACATGACGACACCATAAATCATGTAGCTTAGTAAATTAGCAAGGAACATGAGCTAACTGAGGTAGTAATGTGGAGCATAAAAATTGTAGGAACATAGGAACATGAAAAAGTAGAAAGGAAATATGTGGAAGTGTATATGGTAGACATAGAGTGTAAGAGGGCATGTAAATCAAACAATACATTTGGGAAAACACGAAAAATTAAACAAAGAATCATATGTAAGAAAAACATCTCATCATGACACTTACGAAAACATACAAGTGGTATATGATAGTGGGGAAAAATCTTAAGCACATTATAGAAGGTGAAATAAGAATAGGAAGACACAATAAAATAATAATAAATAATATATAAGGTGAAATTAGAATAGGTCTTAAAACACAAAAAAGAAGGCATAATAAAAAGTCCAAAGTGTAAGAACACATGTAAAAGATCAAATAAAAACTAAAATATAGATATGTAGATATATAGATATAGGCATGCATAATGTATCATAGAAAATATCTAGCAAGATCCACCTCTAGGAGGCCATCATATTCCTTTTCTATTAGATTAAATTATATTTATGAAAATTTATTTTAATATCCTAGGTTTATTATACACCTAGGATAAACTTCCTTAGGTGTCCTCTTAGACATAAGTATCATCTTGCTGAGAGAATATTCTATATATGGAAAGTTCATGTTCACTTGACCTCCTTACTTGGTGATTCAATAGTAGTCATGCCATATGACTCTTCTTGAGTGATTCATATATATGTGTGTACTATGCTTGAGTTTATCCCTCAATTCCTTGTAATTTTTTGTAACCTATCATTTTTGTCATTATTATAAAATATTATACATAATGCAAGCTTATGTTTCTCAATTTTCTTCTTTCTTTTTGTGTGAATTGTTTCATTCATCTATTTCCTTGAAGTGATTGTTGATTTGTCCTTTTCTCAAAAATATTACATGGCACCAAATACTTTTTGCAAACCATTTCTCTAATTTTGATATTTTTTGCTAGTTTTTTAATCCTACTAGAGTAAAGCACGATTTTCCATTGAGTCATGAAAGCTTCATTTATCTATCGTGGGTTATAAAATTTATAGGTTTTCAAAAATACCTTAGAGGATTTTTTTGTCTATTGTTGGTTTTCTTGTACCTCAAGGATTCTTATACAATCTCCAATGGCGATTTATAGTCATGTATGTGTCATTTGAGTAAAAAAATATTCTATCAAATCTAGTTGAAGTACTGAAGTTGGGAGTTTATAAATTTGATGACACTTCTTCTTACTAACTCCTTTTCTCTTTTCAAGTAATTTTCATGCAAAATGACATATATTTTTCCCAAGAGGTCTATTTTTAAAAATTTATGTTGGGAATAGGATGTCATTTAATTTCTATCCTAAACATATTTCACGTATCTCCTAAGTCCTTGGAAAGTGATCCCCAACTCTAGGATTAGAAAGAGATTGAATTTGAATGAAATGAACATGTAAACTAACATTTTTTATTATTCCTAAATAATAGGAACATGTGGGGATATCCAAGAAGAGCTCCTACAAGATAGGAGCACATGGGGAACCCACATGGAAGGTGGAACCCACCTTACTTCAATTAACTATTTGGAGGATTGATAACACTTCAGTAATGAATGTTTTGATCCTACAAATTAGGGATTGATATTTACATGAGTGGAGTGGCATTATCAGTTTAGTACCAGTTCAATATCAGTCTAGTTCAGTTCAATTCAATTCTGTTCAGTTCAATTATGGTTTAGTTATCTTTAGTTGCATGTAGTTATTTTGAGTTGAATGATAGTTGACTTGAGCTGACTTGAGTTGCATGACAGATAACAAGTAGATACTTTCAGCTAAGTGGGGATGATCAATCATGCATAATGTTTGCATGAATTGGTGGAGAGATATGTTTCAATTAACTAAGATTGACTTGGGTCCACCTTGGGCACCCAAGTTGGCATCTTTCAATTAACACCTTTTGCATGAGAAGATATTTACAAGGATCGGTCAAGTGGGCCCATTCTTGAGCACCAACTTTGAGGTGAAGTTTTCATAATATCTTCTTGACTAGAGTTTAGTTAAGTGTTCAGTTTGGGGTGCCTAAATTGAGGAAGACTTTGGTTTGACTTCATATTACATCGTGGAACTCTACTTGCCCAATCAAGGCATAGATTTTTGTGAGGATCTTTATGCTCTTATATTGTACAGATCTTATGAGTTTACATGCTCATATTATTGTCTATTAATTGCAACAATTGTATGAGAGTTCTATGAGAGTTTATTGCAGGTTGTGAAGAAGGATTATTGAAGGAAAGCAAGCATATCAATCAAGGATTGATATATTATTGTTGTAATCTTGTTCTAAGGTTAAATAATACAAGCACTATTGAGTCTAGTGGAGTTTTTCCTGAAAGTGTTTCTCCACATATATGTTGTGTCACTTCTATCTCCTTGTCTCATTCTTCTATAATTTTTTGTTTCTTTCTACAATTGGTAAAATTGATCTAAACAGATTAGTCATACACAAAGAATTGTGGCAAAGAACACTTAATTAGATATATAGTCTCATAATTTTATGTTTTAAGCTACAATATTACCTTCATTTCCAACATTTGGTATCAGAGCCAATG
The DNA here is from genome assembly GCA_007115665.2 of Sequoiadendron giganteum. Classification (NCBI taxonomy): domain Eukaryota; kingdom Viridiplantae; phylum Streptophyta; class Pinopsida; order Cupressales; family Cupressaceae; genus Sequoiadendron; species Sequoiadendron giganteum. Next base: position 634,764,924 of record CM021101.1, read on the forward strand.
GTTGGTTAGGGTTTGGGACACCTTTCTCTTAAAATTTTGAAGGTTTTTGGCTATAATGGGAGCTTTTACTATTGTGTTACTCATATTTGTAAAAGAAGTGTGTTATAATGAGTTCTACTTCTTGTCTAGATATTGAAAGATTCAATGGATCTAGTTATGAGATGTGGAAACTAAAAATGGAGGATCTCCTTAAAGAGAGAGATTAGTGGTTAGTTGTTTGTAATGAGACAAAGCCATCTACAACAATGTCAAATGAGGATTAGGCTAAGATTGATAAGAAGGAAAGAGGGACCATAAGGTTATGTCTTTTTGATGTTGTTCTCTTGAATGTTTTAAATGAAGCTACCACATATAAATTGTGGAAGAGGATAGGTGATATCTATCAAACCAAAATTCTTACTAATAAGTTGTATCTAAAAAGACAATTGTATTCTTTAAAGATGAAAGATGGTGATTTTGTTGCACATCATTTAAATTCTTTCAATTTGATTCTAAGTCAGTTAGCATCTATAGATGTAAAGCTAGAAGATGAAGATAAATGCATTTTGTTACTTTTTCTTTACCAGAGTCTTGGGAAAATCTAATTGGTTCTATCAGTGGTAGTGGTGCAAATCCTAGGATGGAAAATATAATTCCTTCTCTCCTCTCAGAGGAGATGAGGAGGAAGTCTAAAATGGGATCCCAAGATGCCTTGTTTGTAAGAGGCAGGCCTAAGGAAAATGAACCTAAGGGAGACAAGAAAGGAAAGGGTAAGTCCAAAGGACGGTCTAAAACCCTTGGTAAGAGTAAGATAAAGTTTTGGAACTATGGGAAACTGGGACATGTAAAGAAGGATTATAAGAACAATAAAAAGAGTTATGATCTTTTACAGAGAAATCCTTGGATGATGATAATGATGCATTGAGCATTTCATGTAAAAATGTTAGTGATGACTCTTGGCTTATTGATTCGGGTTTCTCCTATCATATGACTCCTAAAAAGGAGTGATTCACTAAGTATACTGCATATGATGGAGGGAATTTATCCTTTGGAGATAATAACACAACAAAGATTGTGGGTAAAGGAGAGGTAAAGTTGTGTTTTAGTTATGGTAGGGTTAAGACCCTTAATGATGTTTTACATATTCCAGGACTTGCTAGAAATCTAATTTTTGTATCTAAGTTCAATGATTCTAGAATGCATGTGACATTTTACAAAGGTGGTTGCAGATTGGTGAAAGGGAATATGGTGGTTGCTAAAGGATCATGAATTGGGAATTTTTTTAAGTGTAATACCTCCTATTTGAATAAATCAGCCAAAGTAATTGAAGCTAAAAATACATGTATGTTGTGGCATGATAGATTGGGCCGCATTGGTGAAAAAGGTCTTAGGGCCATTCTTAATAAGAAATTGGTTGACAGTATTCTTGATTATAATATTGGAAAAAATGATTTTTGTGAGCATTTTGGTTTTGGAAAGCAATATAGATCTTTATTTCCTAATGGAGCAAATAAATCTAAAGGATTATTATAGATTATTCATTCAGATGTTATGGGTCCTGTGGATATTGACTCTATTAGAAAATCTAGATCTATTATGTTACATTTATTGATGTTGTCTCAAGATACACTTGGGTCTATTTTATGCATAAAAATATGATGTGTTGAATAAGTTTAAAGAATTTAAGGCTTTAGTTGAGAAACAGTCAGATCATAAGATAAAAGTGTTGAGATCAGATAATGGTGGTGAATATTGTTCTAAGGAATTTGATGATTATTGTAAACATGTAGGAATTGTGAGACAAAAAACTACCCCATATACACCTCAACAAAATGGAGTAGCAAAAAGGATGAACCGAACCTTAATGGAAAGAGCTAGGAGTATGTTAAGTAGTGCTAAGCTAGATCGGTGTCTTTGGGTTGAGACTGTAAGTACTTCTTGTTATTTAATCAATAGATCTCCTAGTTCATCTATTGAAGATAAAACCCCTTATAAAATGTGGCTAGGTAGAAAACCTAGTGTTTCACATTTAAGGATATTTGGTTGTGAGGCTTTTGTTCATGTTCTTAAAGAAAAACGGTCTAAAGCACAAAAATACATATTCATAGGTTATGGTGAAAATGTAAAAGGTTACAAGCTTTGGAATCCTCTAACCCAAAAAATTACTTTATCTAGAGATGTGATTTTTAGGGAATTTAGATCTTATACAAGAGAAGAACCAAAGGAGAAGGATACTTCTCAAACAGTGCATTTTGAGACAAATATTGAGAATCATGAAGATGAACATGTTGAAGAACAATTGGATGGATTGGGTGAGGAGAGTTCACAAAGTACTGAGATAGATGCTCATGATGAGCATATTGAGGAACAAGAAGAACCTTCTTTAAGAAGATCCACAAGACAACGAAATCCCATTGATAGGTATAGCCACCTAATTTCTATTGTATATTTTCTTTGATGAGTACTAATGATGAACCTAGATCTTATGGGGAAGCTTTTTCTTCATATGAGAACAAGATTTAGTCACAAGCTATGCACTTGGAAATGATTTCCTTGGATACTTGTGACACATGGGATCTTGAGAGTTTTCCCAAAGGAATAAAGGCCATTGGTTGTAAATGGATCTTTAAAAAGAAAAGTGGAGCAAATGGTAATCTCGAAAGGTATAAGGATATATTAGTAGCCAAGGGCTACTCCCAAAGAGAGGGAGTTGACTTTAATGAAATATTCTCTCCTATTGCTAAATTAACTTCTATTAGATTATTTTTATCGATTGTTATTGCTTATGATTTTAAGATAGAGCAAATGGATGTGAAAACTATTTTCTTACATAGGGATCTTGATGAGGAGATTTATATGAGGCAACCTGATGGTTTTATTGTAAAACGAAAAGAATTATTGGTTTGTAAGTTAAAGATATCTTTATATGGATTGAAACAGTCACCTAGAATGTGGTACCAAAAGTTTGATGCTTTTGCATTTAAAATTGGTTATGTTAGGAGTGAGGATCAAGATCATTGTGTTTACATAAAATTTATTGATGATTAGCTTTTAATTATTATCTTGTATGTTGCTGGCATGTTTTTTACTGGTAACAACAAGGTAATGATCAAAGAATTGAAAGCACAACTCTCTAGCACATTTGAGATGAAAGATCCAAGGGTTGCAAAATATATCCTTGGTATGGAGGTCAACAAAGATAGAGGTAACATAAATCTTTGCTTAAGTCAAAGTAACTATGTTGATACTATTTTGAAACAATTTAACATGCATGATAGTAAACCAATTAATATTACTTTACCAATTGGCACGAAGTTAAGTTTAGACATGGGTCCTAAATCTAATTTTGATCATGAGGAAATGTCTGAAATTCCATATGCTAGTGCAGCTGGTAGTTTGATGTATGCAATCATTTGTACAAGACTAGATATAGCCCAAGCAATGGGAGTTCTAAGTAGGTTTATGTCTAACCCTGGTAAAGAACATTGGACTTATGTTAATAGGGTGTTTATATATTTATGAGGTACTTTACCATGGTGCTAATGATATTGATATTATACACAAATCATTGGACATACAAGGTTTTGTTGACTCGGATTGGGTAGGAGACCTGGACAATTAGAGGTCGACAAGTGGCTATGTGTTTACATTGTTTGAAGCTACAGTTAGTTGGATGAGTAAGAGGCAGCCCATGGTTGCTTTTTCCACCACAAAAGAAAAGTACATGGCTGCTACACATGCCTCTAAAGAAGCAGTTTGGTTACAGAGACTTGGGAAAGGTATTGGTTTTAATTGCAAGAAAATTAGACTTGAATGTGATAGTTAAAGTGTTATGTGTTTAGCCAATAATCCTATGTATCATGCTCATACTAAGCATATTTAGTATCACTTTGTGCAAGAAATGGTTGAGAGTGGGAAGGTATTGATTGAGAAAGTTGACACTTTGATCAATGTTGTAGAGTATCTTACGAAACCAATTCCTATAGATAAGTTATCTTGGTGTAGGAAGGCCATTGGCCTTGAGTCTTGTACTTGATTTATAATAATGATTCCTTGTTTAGAATAATTGTAATGTATAATTTCAAGTGGGAGAATGTTGGGAATAGTCCATGCCATTTAATTGCTATCCTAAACATATTTCATGTATCTCTTAAGTCTTTGGAAAGTGTTCCACAACACTAGGATTAGAAAGAGATTAAATTCGAATGAAATGAACATGTAAATTGACATTTGTGATTATTCCTAAATAATAGGAACATGTGGGGATGTCCAAGAAGAGCTCATACAAGATAGGAGCACATGGGGCACCCACATGGAAGGTGGAACCCACCTTGCTTCAGTTAACTATTTGGAGGATTGATAACACTTCAGTAATGCATGTTTTGATCCTACAAATTAGGGATTGATATTTACATGAGTGGAGTGGCACTATCAGTTTAGTATTAGTTTAGTATCAGTTCAGTTCAATTCAATTTAGTTCAGTTCGGTTTGGTTCAATTCATTTATGCTTCAGTTATCTTCAATAGCATGTAGTTATTTTGAGTTGAATGCTAGTTGACTTTAGTTGACTTGAACTGCATGACTAATGACTTCAGTTGTATGATATATAAGTGGATAATTTTAGTTAAGTTGGGATGATTAATCATGCATAATGTTTGCATGAATTGGTGGAGAGATATGTTTCAGTTAACTATGATTAACTTGGGTTCACCTTGGGTGCCCAAGTTGGAATCTTTCAGTTAACACCTTTTGCATGAGAAGATATTTATAAGGCTCAATCAAGTGGGCCCATTATTGGGTGCCAAATTTGAGGTGAAGTTTGCATGATATCTTCTTGACCAAAGTTTAGTGAAGTGTTCAGTTTGGGAGGAAGACTTTGGTTTGACTTCAGATTACATTGTGGAACTCTACTTGCCCAATCTAGGCATATATTTTTGTGAGGAGATTTATGCTCTTATATTGTATAGCTCTTATGAGTTTACATGCTCATATTATGGTCTATTAATTGCAGCAAGTGTATGAGAGTTTATTGCAGGTTGTGAAGAAGGATTGTTGAAGGAAAGGAAGCATATCAATCAAGGACTAATACACCATTATTATAATATTTTTCTAAGGTTAAATAATACAAGCACTATTGATTCTGGTGGAGTTTTTCCCAAAAGGGTTTCTCCACGTATATGTTGTGTCACTTCTATCTCCTTGTCTCATTCTTCTACAATATTTTGTCTCTTTCTACAATTGGTAAAATTGATCCAAACAGATTAATCATACACAAAGAATTGTGACAGAGAACACTTAATTAGATATACAGTCCCATAGTTTTACAAGTTTTAAGCTACAATATTACCTTCATTTTCAAAATATGTTTTTGAAAAGTTAAGCAGCATTTTCAGGGCGTCGTACCCTTCACATCAAGCCACAAGGGCCAAAAAGGAGCAAGACTAAAAAGCAAACATTAAGTAAACAAAAAGCAGAGACAACCCAGAGGCAACACAGAGACCACAGAGAGATAGCTGAAAGACAGGACACCGACACAGGCAACAACTAACTGGCGTTGTCCCAATTATTGATCCAAAATATGTTATTAGGATTCTCATAATTTCATTCGAATCTCATAGTTACCTTTTGTCATAGAATTAGGCCTTTGTTTTTGCCTTGAATATCTACTTGTAAGATATTATATTATAAAATCATACTAAAATAAAGTGCCAAATAATGTGGTTTTTAGGGGGTTTAATTTTATGCTTTAGTTTGAAGGGGGTTTTTAAGGCACTATTTTATGTCCTTGTTTTTGGGGATTATTCACATTTCATGCACTTTTAATGTGTTCGGTTGTCTTTGTAGACCTACTTGTATCTAGAAATAAGTATTCATATCTCTCCCTAGTCAGTATTATGGGGGTACTAAATACTACATACTACATACTAATGATTCCCTATTTTTTTGAGTGAGATATTTTTTGTTTATTATTAACTAGAAGGATAGAAAACCTATGAATATTGTTGAACAACCAAAATATTGAGAGGGTGGAGGTAAATCAGTACTCTCTTAAACCATTCAAACATCAAACATCCAATTACTAATGTATATTCAATTGCAGTAGGGAAAGAAAGCATGAAAACATACACAACATCACATAACACATGACAGAAAAGCCAAAATGGGAAAAACCACGGTGAGGGTTAGCTCACAATATATTATAACTAATTATAGTATATTACATAAATTCTCACTACAGGTGGAATCGCTATCCAGGTGGACTCACTATCCATAGAGAAAAAGATAGAAGGAATATGGTGGCTCACAACCTATTTTGAACTATTATAATTGCATCTGCAATATGCAGGAATACAGTTCCAATGAATCACAATAACAATCTTCAAACTTATTCTAATTCAACACTCTACCTCACTCTTCATTTGCACAACTTTGATCTTCAAATTCACACTACTCTACTCAAATTCACATCATACATAATGCATTTTACATTCTTATTACATCAAAACACCCAAAAAAATGTAGCATATATATCCACATCAAGTATAGCATCAATTATGCCAGCCTAATTAGATGCAATATTCAAAATACAACTTGTCGGCTCCAAAAATCTTCACTCGCATAACGCACTACAATTCAAAACTCAAAAAACATTAAGATAGGTCGACATGGAACTAAAATAGATCCCACATAAGATAAAAATATGTATTCATCCTTCACACAACATCAAACATGTTAGGTCGGCTTCACATAAGACCTAAAAGTAAAACCCTTAATTTGTGTATCTACATCCCGACAATTGAACCTCAAAACTTGATACCATATGGAATTCAAGATCAGATTACATTTGGAAACTTAACTTCAACACCACAAAGCCAAAAATTGATTTACAAAGAAGTGCAAAATCTCCTACATAGACACTGTACAAAAAGCAACTATAATATGCCAAATTGAACTTTGTTACTCATATCTCTCAAACTATTTGTCCAATCAAGATGAAATATTGGATTTAGGTACATATAACATCAACCAAATTAATGTTAGAAGCATAGAGTGTTATATTCATTTTTGGAGTGGTGCGGACCCAAAATTTGACACATTGTTACACTGAACTAGCAGTTATGACACTTAGTCAGATTTCCACATAATTGATCTTTTCGGACCAACTCATCTTACCAAAATTTCTTCCATAGAAACTCTAGAACTTGTTAGGCCTAATCAAAATAGTCCAAAATAATGTTGACATCAATGAAAACACTACAGTACACTGTTATATACAATCCATGCTCATGTTGCCAAACAACATCATCAATGATAAAATTCAACAATATCTCCAAACTTCCAAAAATCTCCCCTTTTGTCATTGATGGAAACATGCCAAAAACTCCAAAAATACTCTCCCCTTTGACATCAAGGGAAAAGGGCGCTTATACAAAACTATTCTAATTCTTACCAAAACTCCCCCTAAGAAATATAAGCATATGTACAAACTGGCAAGAATGTATTAACTCTCCCTATGTCATATAGTGGAGCAAAAACTCAAAATTGTACTAAACAAATTGTTCTATATGGTCTGCATATGTACAAGTAGTTTGAACATAGATATTGAAAATACTGAAATGAAGAAAATAAGGTGGATGTAATGTGGAAAAAGGTGGGTTGAATTGAATAAGAGACTTGTTTTCCTTCATTTCATTAGGAAATGAGATCCACACAATGAAATTATTATCAAAACTTAGGTGAAACAAATCCAAGTGGGAATATTTAGATTTCCTTATGCTTGAAGGATAGGGGTCAAGGTCAAACAACACTTTGGGGAGAAAAACTAAAAATAGAAAATCAACACCAAAATACAATCTAACACTTGAAACATCAATATTAAGCTCACTATTGACAAAATCAAAAATCAAATTGCAGATCATAGAAGGGCATAATGATGTTTACCATTCACTTTAAAAGTGATTTTCCTAAGTAGATCTGAGACTCATTCGCCTATGGGTGAATGGGTCCACTGTCAGAGTTCTTTTGTAGCTTTTAGGAGCCTCTGATATAGATCTGAATCTTTTGATTTTCCTAGGTTTCATAGTTAGAATGTTGAAAATGGCTTCAGGATCTTAGTTTTTGTGAGAAGATAACAACTTTGACAACTTTTGCAACTTTGTAAATCTTGCACTTGAAAAGATCTTCAAGTCTTCTTCAACCTAAATTTGCAATCACACATACAAGAGACAAAAATGTTTGTTTTGGGTGAATAGGGGTTTTCCTTGGTCAATGCCAATTTTGGTAATCAACCTTGAATTGAAATGAAACATGAAAGAGGGAATGAAGAATGAACAAAGCTATATTACCACTCAACAAACCCTTGATTGGAACCTTGATAAATGGATATCTTAGGAAGTCTATAACTTGCATGAGATGGTTGAATTGGATGTGGATCTTGACACTTGAATCTTGCTTGCAATAGTGCTTTGAATGCTTGACTTGATCATGAAACCTACATCACAATGTTAGCTCCAAAAATATGCATGATGCAAGAAGACTTTGACATGATGGATGGATCTTGAATGGTGCAATAAAACTCTGATATTCCTGCTCTCGAATTCCCTTGATCACTTGTGAAATGCTCTTGAAATTCATATAAATTTGTTAGGTGAAACATAGTGAAATAAACTTGTATTTATAGGTATGTATCCTTAATTTCCCAAAATTCAAATATCACAAGCCAACATTGAATTATAGATTTGAAATCATTAAAATACTACCAAAAACATAATTTAAATTTAGGTCCTAATATTTAGGGAGGACGGACGAATGGGTCCCAGGTCCATAAACCTATGACATACATTGCTCATTGTGAAGTGATATGTTTAGGAATTAATAAATGTTGGGGTTCCCCTTTGGAAAATGTACTTAAATAGGCTTGGAAAATGAACTAAAGGGTCAATTATGACATAATTAAGCTCAATTAATTAAGAGGTACCAAATAAGTGTGTAAATGAAATAAGGTACATTTTGTTGGGGATACGGATTCAGTTCTGTCATCAAGATATGCATCTAAGACACCAGTGCCTTAGTGATTTCAATTCAAAATCACAACAAAGACACAACCAACTGTACCATAAAGTGGAAACAAGCACAGTTGATCCCCCATTAATCCTCAAAGAGAAGTGAATGTAAACAAATGACAGATTCAACATAAACAGATAACCATAAAAGACAAAACTATGAACTCATAGATATACGTGGGGAAAACCCTTTTGGGTAAAAAACCCCACCTCTAAAACATTCAGCTCAAATTGTATTATTCAGTAAAAGGATTACAATACAAACATACAGAGTTATGCTCTTCCAGGAGTGTTACATCTTGTCCATCAGGAGAAAAATAAGCAGGCAACAAAACCAGAACCTTCATGTAGTTACAATGACATACATCTATCATACTACATAGATTCCCTTCAACTCCTCATAATAGACTGTTACAGCCAGCCTCTTGGCCAGCACAGCCCCAAGGCCTCACATCAGGTTCACATCGATTAGATCCAAGAGACAGAGTGTTCATAGTTATAATGCCTTAACATACTACTCGAACACACTCTACCTCTCTCTCCCTCAGTCAACAACTCTTTTCATGCGCCAACAAGACCTGTTCGTCCAAACAGTCAAAATTGTCCTCAAGAAATCACTGACAGAACTCCCAATGTCAACTTCCTTGCATCAAGCCACCCAGGAAATAACTCCTTGCCATAATCGGGTTCCAGTTCGCCACCTTGTGATAGCAGCAATAACTAATTTTGGATTTTAACCAAACAATCTGCTGAGTCGAGCCACGTGTCCACCATCCATTCGATGGTCACTTCTGACAGAATTGGTCCAACTCGGTCAAGCTCGTTCCAGCTTGATCAACTGAGCTCCGAGCTCACCCGAGCTCTCACCGCGTTACCGCAGCCCCAACCGATCTGCCTTATGGTATGGTGGTAAGCCATCCGGGCTTGCACCCTGACTCCACCATGCTACCGCATCGAGCTCAAACACCTGTCGCGGTATAACGGTGAGCTCGCCCGAGCTCACACTGCTAGTTATCACACTACCGCAGCCCAGACCGATTTGCCTCACGGTATGGCGGTAAGCCATACAAGCTCCCTCAAGCTCTGGCCCAAGTCTTCACTGAGCTCAGTCTTTCTTTGTCATCGGCCAACCAGATGTTGTCAACCTGCCACGTGTCACCTTGTCATTCGCTTGTAGTTCTGACACCGAGTCCAACTCGGTCAAACCCTGTCCCGAGCTCATCTGAGCTCCTACCGCGCTACCGCAGCCCTGTCCAACACACCTCGTGGTAAGGCGGTAAATGCCAAGACAAACCATTGGTGGTCTTACCGTGGCCACCGCAGTCAGCCAAAACACTGTCCGCGGTATGGCGGTAACCGTCGGACCTGACCGCAGGCGGTCTCACCGTGCTACCGCGGTGAGAGGAACCACCACCTGTAGTATGGTGGTAACCGCTAGCCAGGCCACTGGTGGTCTTACCACGGCCACCGCGGTCAACCAAAACACTGGCCGCAGTATGGCGGTAACCGCCAAGCCACACCGTAGGCAGCTTATCATGGCCACCACGGTCACTTCGAGCACCGACTGCGGTAGGGTGGTAACCGCCACCAGACCGCTGCCATGAACCATCAACGGTTTACCGCGCCCAATGCGGCTAAGGAATAAGCCTCTGCGGTAGAGCAATAACTGCTACCATAGCCAGCCTGCCACCATGGTTCCGTTCACCGCACTACCATGCCACTTCCAAGGGAACCCTGCGGTATGGCGGTATCCTTAATTTCCCAAAATTCAAATATCAAAAGCCAACATTGAATTATAGATTTGAAATCATTAAAATACTACCAAAAACATAATTTAAATTTAGGTCCTAATATTTAGGGAGGATGGACGAATGGGTCCCAGGTCCATAAACCTATGACATACATTGTTCATTGTGAAGTGATATGTTTAGGAATTAATAAATGTTGGGGTTCCCCTTTGGAAAATGTACTTAAATAGGCTTGGAAAATGAACTAAAGGGTCAATTATGACATAATTAAGGTCAATTAATTAAGAGGTACCAAATAAGTGTGTAAATGAAATAAGGTACATTTAACAACACTAAATTAAGGCATTATTAAGTTCACATTAACAAGGAGGGCCCAAACAAGTGAGAAAATGTAAAGGGTTACATTTTTCTACACTACAAATACATAAAAGAATAAAAGATGAGTCAAATGGAGGTGGTTGATGCCTGGAACTTCTTTAACTGATCTTCTCAGGCATGCCTTCCATATTCCCATTCATGCTTGGCCTCTACAAGTAGCTTGTTCAGTGTTTCAAATTCAAGTAAAAATTATCCTTCTTTCGGTATAGCAGGTACCAGTTTCATCTGCTTTTCTTTGTCAGAACTAAGAAGAGCTTTTGAAGAAAGTAGTAATTTTGGATTGACTAGATCCCTTACCTCTCCAAACTATAGTATGATGTGTTCCTTTTGTGCTTGCAGTTGGAAAAGCTTGTTGTGAAGATCTTCAATATTGCTCCTTGTTATACCAATGAGGTCAATAGCTAGGTCATTTGTAGTAGAGGTGGCATTGATTTGAGACTCAATAGAGACCATTTCATTTCTTATACTTTATGTGGCTCTGGGCCACTTCATGCCATATTGTAATAGTTCCTTAGCCTCATCCACACACCCTTCAACATCTTTCAGTAATTCTAAAAATTTCTTGTGTAATGGGCAAGGACATCATCCTTAAGTCCCTTCCATGTGAACCTTTCCCTAGAAAAAAAATTTCCATTTTTTTTGTTTTGATAAATTATGCATTATTTGATATGGGCAAGGACATCATCCTTAAGTCCCTTCCATGTAAACCTTTCCCTAGTTTATTTGTAGGTTTTGAAATACCCAAGATGGCCCACCAACAAATTGTCTTGAATTGACAACAAAATATTTCCCTTCATCCTTGATTCTAACACCAAGTAGGATATTCCCTTGTAGAGAATGAGTTCATTATATATGGTGTACCTATTATATGAAATATTCCCTTCCAACACATCATCTGCAAAAAAAATTCTTGGCATACTCTATTATGATTTCATTGTTACAATCTATAGATATTTGAGACATGGAACACACAGAACATTCTAGAAAACACATACAAAAAAAATTCTTCTCTTTGATGTACTCAATATAAAAATCATACATTTTTAGTTTTCTCTCTTTTTTTTCTTATGCTCATTTATATCTTTCTAATTGAGAAAATATCTAAAACTATTATGATCAAATTTTGACCAAAAATCAACAACCCACCAAGTATTTCCTAAATTATTTGACCAATAAGTTCATAATGGCTAGAATTTAATTATCATAGATAGAGAACTATGTTTCCAAATCTATGATTTTTCAACTCTCAAAATAAATGAAGTGCTTGTTCTGCATGATGATGACCCCAATTCCTTCTCTTAATGTATCACTTCCTAGACTAAAAAGAGGAGTGAAATTTTAAATTGCTAACACAAGACATGAGGACATTACCTCTTTTAGTTTATCAAATGCTCATTTCATATTCTCAGTCCATGAAAAAATTCCCTTATTTGTTAGATCAATTAAAGGTGCAGCTAGTTGGGAGAGACCCTTTACAAATTTCCTATTGTAGCTATAAAGGTCAAAGAATCCTTATAGTTGTATCAAGGTCCTCGAGGGAAGTTTATCAAATGCTCATTTCATATTCTTCTCTTTGATGTACTCAATATAAAAATCATACATTTTTAGTTTTCTCACTTAATTTTTCTTATGCTCATTTATATCTTTCTAATTGAGAAAATATCTAAAACTATTATGATCAAATTTTGACCAAAAATCAACAACCCACCAAGTATTTCCTAAATTATTTGACCAATAAGTTCATAATGGCTAGAATTTAATTATCATAGATAGAGAACTATGTTTCCAAATCTATGATTTTTCAACTCTCAAAATAAATGAAGTGCTTGTTCTGCATGATGATGACCCCAATTCCTTCTCTTAATGTATCACTTCCTAGACTAAAAAGAGGAGTGAAATTTTAAATTGCTAACACAAGACATGAGGACATTACCTCTTTTAGTTTATCAAATGCTCATTTCATATTCTCAGTCCATGAAAAAATTCCCTTATTTGTTAGATCAATTAAAGGTGCAGCTAGTTGGGAGAGACCCTTTACAAATTTCCTATTGTAGCTATAAAGGTCAAAGAATCCTTATAGTTGTATCAAGGTCCTCGAGGGAAGTTAGTCCCAAATTTATTTAATATTATCCATGTCTATTTTGAAAGAATGAAAAAGGAACCCTTTGATGTGTTGTCATAAATGCCAACACTATTTGTTGTCAGTTCTTTGTCTAATCTGGTAAACAATTTCGGTGACACTTTGATCCAATAATCTAGTCCAGATTTTCTCATGTTATTAGATTAGCTTATGTAGTTACCATATGGTGTTTGGGACTGCTAAATACGTCTATGTTCAAGATTTCAGTGATTTTGGTTGATCTAGTTAAATGTTACAAATGATAGTAGATCAACATATAGTGTTATGGCTAAGACTGTGCAAGATGATATGTGTTATCTGGTCCACATTCCTTTGGTATTTGGATTCAAAATCTAAAATTTTGGGAGATGATTTACAAGTGTCAGCACTACATATATTCCAAATAGAAATTACTTATACAATTATATGAATGATCGATGTTGGATAGATTGGCTTATTTTGTGATAAAGTTTAATCCTTGGCCAACCTTATACTTGAAATTGTGCTATGAAGATTAATATGTATTGTGAATGTTAAGGGGGTCTATTTTAGATCCATTCCAACCTAAATTCAAGTTTTAAATGTTTTTTTTTAGCATAAAGAAGTTTTGTTTCCATGTAAGAAGCCGACAAAGTGTTTTTTAATTGAAATGGGGCTACATCTAATTAGGCCGACCCAATTGATGTATGTAGATGCAATAGAGTATATATGTGTAAAAGTCTTGTGTTGCATATGGATGATGTGTATGTAGGATGATGTGAGTGAAATCTAATATTGTGTGAACTTGTGAATTTATATGTGTGCAATCAAAACAAGGGTAGAATTGTTGTGTATGTTGAGCGACTACTGAGCAAAGCAATATTTTGTACTCATAACTTCATTAGAACTGAATTCAGCACAAGGAAGGTGCATCTTACATTAGTTCACACTTTAGCTATGTAGCCACTTTTTTCTTGTACCTACTTTTAGGCTATGAGCCTTGTAATATCTTATAACTAGTTATAATATATTGTGAGTTAATCCTCACCATGGTTTTTCCCTTTTTGGGTTTTCCACATTAAAAACCTTGGTGTTCATGTGCTATGTGGTGTTGTGATTTTCATCATGGAATCATTCATAGTTGTAGTTAAATATGTTTTGATTATTGGTTGGATTATGAATAAATGGTTTAATATAATATTGATTCACCCCCCTCTCAGTATTCTAGGTGTTCAACAATTGGTATCAAAGCCTAGTTCCTTTTGAAAAGTCTAACAACTTGAGGAAGATCTTGGAGTTTGAAAACATGGTAGTAAATGGGAAGGACTATGATTTGTGTGAGTTGCTTAGGCAACAACTTCTAGAGAACTTACATCAAACCAAAACAAAGAAATATTCTTTCAAGTATGGAACACTGATTGTTTGCTTGCTTTTCAACTTTATGAGAGAGCTACCCGGAAGTAATAAAATTGTATGGGATAAAAGTAGATCGATAGCACACCAAATTTGTGACTATTTACACAATATTGGAGAATACAATGCATAGACTAATGTATTGAATGCATTTTTCTCTTTATTCCAAAGGAACATGTATGAGAGAGAAATATTTCCTAAGAGTTTAGTGAAGTATGAAAATGACACAACCTTTCTTGTATCCATTGATGAATGTATAATAGAGGTGGTAGAACCCAAAACAATATGGATTGAAGCTCTAGGATATGAAATTTATGAGAAAGAGGTTGAGAGATACATTCAAATATTGTTAAGCAACCCTAAGGACCCCTCTCTACCTAGACATGGCACATATGAGGAGAAATCTATTGAAATATACTTGGAGACTTCAACACCTGCTAGAACCAAAAGGGTAAACAAACAAGTTGAAAAATCTTTGCAAGGCATGGCCTCTTGAAAGAAGAATTTGACAAATTAAGGGAAGTTGCAACATAAATGACAACCAAGATAGTTGGTGAGTCCTCCAGACCATGAAGATTAGGAAGATCAGCTTCCACCCTTGCCTCTGCATTTTCAAATCCTACTACCATAGCTGCCATCAAAGGGAAGAAGGTGGAGCCTAATTCCCTGGTTTTAGCTGATATATTTGCACCATTTGAACCCAGTACTCAAACTTCAAAGAGTAAAATGTACCTTCGGTAGCACCCCCAACTACCTCCAAAAGAAGAAAGAAATAAAAATCATATATAGATTGAAACCTAAGTGATGCTGTGGAAGATTAAATTGAACTTGGCTTAGAGGAAGAAGAACAGTTGAAAATAAAGAGGAGAAGAATTGTTTCCACAAACGTTGAAGGTGCCTCACAAGAGGTTAGTACTAAATAAAAAAGGGTCAAGGTCAATATTGTGGATTTTTCTAAGAAGAGGAAATAGAAAATGAAAAATAAGCCTTTAGAATTCATATGCACAAGAAGAAAGAGGAAAATAAAATAAATGAACGCACATCAAAGCCAAAGAAGAAGTCTAAGAATCCTCTGATAAGAACCTGTTCACCTTTAAAATTGGAACCTTTGGTTAACAAAATGCTAGAACACGATGGCTTATTAGAAGCCACTACCAAACTCTATGATGAAGCTGATGAAGAAGAAAAGAAAACTATTATAGATGTTATTGTTAAGTATATGATCATTTTGGATGCAAATATGGAAAACATGAAGGAGAGAGTAACTAATGTTGTATGGAAATCTTTGGTGAAAAGAAGACATAAAGTTGTCAAAGTAGAAGACAAGATCAAAACTGAAGCTTTGAATAAGATTGGATCCTCATTGTTTGAGGATGATAAGGCCACCCTACTAGAAGCATACAAAAATCAGTTCAGGGTAAAGCAAAGAATTACCATTCTTATGGCTAGAGAAGAGGATAGTACAGAAGAGTTGAAACAAGAAAATTTTGATACAGTAAAAGACATGGCACAAAAATATGGGATGATTGTTGGTTCTTCATCCAATACAAATCAAGTCAAGGATCTTGGTAGAGATAAACTTACTGATGAAGAGGAAAATATTTCTCCCATATTTAATTCACCTATTTTTCAAGAAGTAGTAGTAAAAGACGTAAATTCTTATTCTATAGAAGAGACACCATATTTGGATGTTTTAGGGAATATGATTGATGATACACATGCTCCTCTAGAAACATATACTCCTCCGTAAGACACTGTGAACACAACCAAAGAAAATAATGAAGGTCAAAACAAGAAGGATGTTAATGATAATGTTGAAGATCAACAAGAAATTTATAGGGTAAGGATACTGAAAATAAAAATGAAAAAGAAGAAGGTAAAGATGAAAAGAAAGACAGGCAAAAAGAAAACACCTTCGAAAAAGAAGAAGAAGAAGAAGAAGAAGAAGATAAAGAAGAGAATGAAGAATAAAAAGAAGTTGAAAGTCATGTAGAGAATCCTCTAGAAGTACTCTCAAGGGTCGTATGACAAGAAAAAGAACAATTCAACCAATCATTCCTCCCTAGTTGGTCAGCTTCCTTCACAACAAGGCTATGTTGATCTGAACAAGATCACGCCTATTCAGAGAATGGAGATTGGAGATACTTTTATTGCCTTCAAGAGAAATGAAATTATAGAAAATCATCAGAAGGGGACTGAGCTAATCAATGATGCCATGAAGGTTTTATAGGATGCAACCCTCAGTACTACTATTGATGATTCTCTAACACCTATTAAGAATTTGAAATTTTTGGTTGATTATTTTAGGGAATATACTTCTAGCCTAAAGTAGCAGGTTGCAAAAGAAGTCGAGTCAAGGATTGCAGAGAAAACATTACTTGAGATTAAGGACAGATGTACAACTCCACATAGAAAGGTGATGAAATTCTTGGAAGAAGTAAAGGAATGTGAAGATGAGGCTCATACGTTATTCTTGTAGTGAATGAGATGGTTAGATTCCACTCAAGGCATTAAGGACCTCATGGACTCAATAAAGTGACAATTAAATAATGCCTTTGGATCTTATGACCTTGCAAAAGATATAAACTATGCCTCTTGGACTGCCATTTCAGACTTGAAAAAAAAAAAATTCACCCTGCAAAGATATAAAGAGGATGTTATAAGGCGATTCAAATAGCTTGGAGACCTAGTAAAGTGAAATAATATACCAATAGAAAGTTCTCTCACTAAAGCTGACAAACTTGAAAAAATAAATCTTAATCCGACTACTCTTGAAGAGGGAGAGGAGAGTTTGGTGGAGTTGGAATCAATGTATAAGGTGCTTGTTACAACTAATAAGAGTTGGAATGAAGGGAAATCTTTTTGGGAAGCCATTCTCAAGGAACTTGAAGGTGATTCCTCCTCCAGGTGAACATATTTCACCTTGTATTTTTCAATTGATTTTAGTTTTTCCTTCCTGTACACATGATCGGATGTAATTCTGGTGATAACTCTCTAAGGGGTAGCCAGTCATTTTATGTCATTTGTCTTTCTATGTCTCTTTGGAACACCCTTTTTCCTTGATGTCAAAGGGGGGAAAGTTGAAGAATTTTTGGTATATATTTGAAGAAGCTTGGAAAAGTCTAGAGAAGTTTAGATATTGTGTTTGGGGAAGACGTTCTTGAGAAGTTTTTTTGGGGTCTCATATTAGCTTTTGAAGACAGGTTTGAAGTTGAATTTATGAGATTCATTTTTGGCACATGTTGCCATCAATGACAAAGGGGGAGATTGTTAAAAGAATGAAGAAGGAACCATTTCATGTGTTGTCATTGATGCCAACATTGTTTTTTGACAATTCCTTGTTTGATCCAGCAAACAGTTTTGGTGACACTTTGATTCGATAATCTGGTCCAGATTTTCTCAAGTTATAAGATAATATTATGTGGTTATATTATGGTGTTTGGGACTGCTAAATACATCTATGTTCAATATTTTAGAAATTCTGGTTGATTTGGCTGAAAGTTACAAATGACAGTAGATCGACATACAATGTTCTAGCTTACACTATGCAAGATGATATGAGTTATTTGGTTCGCATTCCTTTGGTGTTTGAATTCAGACTACAATTTTGGGAGATGATTTACAAGTTATCACTACATATATTCCATATGGTTATTTCTTATACGATTATATGGATTATCGATGTTGGATATATTGGCTTATTTTGTGATTAAGTCTAATCCTTGGTCAACCTTATACTTGAAATTGTGCTATGAAGATTAATATGTATTGTGGATGTTAAGGGGATCTATTTTAGATCCATGCTGACCTAAATTCAAGTTTTATATATTTTTTTTGAGTGCAAATAAGTTTTGTTTCCATGTAAGAATCCAATAAAGTGTTTTTGAATTGAAATGGGGCTACATCTAATTAGGTTGACCCAATTGATGTATGCAGATGCAATAGGGTATATATGTGGAGTAGTCTTGTGTTGTATATGGATGATGTGTATGTAGGATGATGTGAGTGAAATCTGATATTGTGTGAACTTTTGAATTTATGTGTGAAATCATAATAAGGGTAGAATTGTTGTGTATGTTGAGCAATTGTTGAGAAAAGCAGTATTTTATAGTTAAAACTTCATTAGCACTGAATTCAACACAAGGAAGGTGCATCTTACATTAGTTCATAGTTTGGCTATGTAGCCACTTTTGTCTTGTACCTATTTTCAGGTTGTGAGCCTTTTAAGGACAGTGTGTCCTAGCAGTGAGCCCCGTAATATCTTATAACTGATTATAATATATTGTGAGTTAATCCTCACTGTGGTTTTTCCCTTTTTGGGTTTTCCACATAAAAAATCCTATTGTTCATGTGTTATGTGGTGTTGTGATTTCCTTCATGTACTCATTCATAGCTGCAATTAAATGTGTTTTGATTATTGGTTGGATTATGACTAAATGGTTTAATAGAATACTGATTCACCCCTCTCTTAGTAATCTAGGTGTTCAATAGTATACTTGAACTCTTTTTACATTAATGATGTTACTTAGATAAAATATCTCTATCATGGAAAACCCATAATTTGACTCCTTGGAAAACAATGTTTGTGCTTCCAAAATTCATAATGCTTCATCAATGTGTCATAGGTGCTCCTCCCACATGTTTCTATTGATCAAGATTTCTTCAAATAATAAAAGGATGAAATTTATTATTTTCTTGTGAAAACCTAATCCGTACATGATTGGAAAGATGCTAAATTATTTGGCAAACAAAACAACATGATTGAAACTCATTATTCCTATAGTGACTTTAACTTTTTTGTGAATATCCTCCTCTCAAAATCTAATCTAATGATAGCCTAATATAAGATGTATTTTCAAAAAATATACTTTTTTATGATTCTCATCTACCAATTCATTGATCCTATGAATGGGGTATCAATTATTTATAGCCTTCTTGTTTAATTCTTTGTGTAATCAATGCACATCCACATTGTGCCATCTTTCTTCATAAAAAATATAGAGGAGCCAAATGAACTTTAGATAGGTTTGATGTGCCCCATTTCTAGTAGCTCCTTAATAGTCAAGTTTTTATTTCCTCCTTATGTCTCCTAGGGTGTTGGCAAGGAGTACTATTGACGGGATTAGTGCCTTCCTCCAGCTCAATGATGTGCTCAAAGCCTTTATCTAGCAATATCCTTAGAGGAATACTATTGAATATTTTATTATGCCTGTTCAAGATTATTTGAACATCCACATGATATACCTTCCTTCATTTGAAGGGTTTTGTTATATTCACCTAACACTAAGCTACCCACATGTCTTTTCCATGATGGAAAAACCTCTCCATTCTCTTATTCAATACAACCCTTGGCACTTTATTTTTCATTCCCCATAGTGCCACTCCTTTTTCCCTCTAACTAAAACTTTAGCTCCATGGTTTAGAAGTTTTATGTGATATTTCCTAATAATTTTAGCCATTGGATATATAAGACCATATTTTTCATATACTAACAGCATAGAATTTATCCTTCATATCATATCCTCCTAGTTTAAGATTCAATTGGGAAATATTCCTATTGTATTGGATAGTGAAACTATCAACCAACCTTACACTGAATCCTTCAAATTATTTTAACTTGAGGCCTCATTTGGCCACTAGTCCCTCATCAAAAAAATAATGAGTGGCAATATTTTTAATAAGTATAGTCAACCTTTGACCTTGCAAGACCCCAAGTATGTAAAACAATTTGTACCTTAGAGTACCAAAGATCATGGTCAGAGTGCCTCCCAAGATGATCTCTTCCTCTTCTAGTTGATTTTGTTCTTCTCTAATCTCTTGTTTGGATTCTTATTCACTCTATGGTTTGGGTTCCTCTAGTTGTGATTCATCATCAAACCTTACCTCAATGTAATGTACTTTTCCTTTCCCTATAATTTTATGTCTAGGTGACCATGCCTCCTTGTATTTGAAACACAACTTCTTCCTTATCAATTCATTCCTTGCCTCAATAATTGGTCTTGATGGAAAGACTTTTGGTCTACTATTTTTTTTTTATGAAAAGGATCATTTGTAATGTAGGTTTTAGTTTGGAACATATTCTTTGGCACGGAATTCTCTAGTTCCAAAGCCTACTTAATGGATTCTTTTAATTAATTGCCCCTCAATATATTTAGTTAACCCTTTGATGAAGAGCATATTCAATCTTCTCTATATGATGTCTAGCACCATCATACATACTTTTGAAACTTTTTTACATTGTTCTCCACTTAACCACACTGTTTGAGCTCAATAAAATCTTTGAAGTAAACTTCAAGATCCTTCCAATAAAACATCTCAATCAAAATTCTATATAATTTATCATATGAGGTGATTAGATCGTGGTACCACCACTCATGTTTAGTACCCTCCAAATGTAAGGTGGAAAACTTGTTTGCTTCATATTTAGTCATTATTTTGAGGGACAAGTGTGTGTCTGGATTTTTTACCCATGTATGACTTGAGTTTCTTCTAGATCCATCATAGGGAGAGAGTGCCAACTTCCCAAAATATTTTTGTATATCTCTCTAAAATTCTTAAAACCTAGGCTCATGTCAGTGACCATTCTAGTACTTTTGCATTTTCATATAATTGTTGAGTGATATATCAATTTTAGTCTCCTCAAAAAGAGATCTATATTATCCATGCAACCCCTAATATCATTCAATAGTGAGTTATGGGATTCAATATCTAGAGCCTCCATCTCCTTATTCAAAAATGTAGGTTAGGTTGGTTTTGCAACTAACATGATAACATTTGTGTGTGTGTGTCTTTGAGTGGCATCCATATTATTACCCTCAAAATAACTTGCTTCTCCTATTGGTTGTCAAGGTGTATTCATATTAATATACATCTTGAGAAGGATTTGTGTCATCATATTGATCATAAAATCAACTTTATTTTGGCCTAACCCCTAGGATTGTTTGTATTTATTTCCTTTCTCTTTATATGATACAATTATGTTCTATAAAAAATTCTATAAGGGATGATTTAGTCTCTGAAATAAATATAGATAAACTTTATTTCCTAATCTCCCTCAAGTGATATTTATTTTCTCTATCACTATTCTATGTAAAAATAAAACATGCAAAGTTGAACTTTGAACACTCAAGCTAGCAAGATCACTAGCTCTAATACCCTTATAATTTCCCAAGCAAAAAAGTAAATATAATTATTAACTTATGTGCATATAATTGTGTTATGAAATAAACAACCTAAATTACCAAATTTCCCAACACAACAACAAATTTAAAACTTGGATTAAGCATTACAAAATCTAATAAAGTATCCATATATATAAGTTAAATTATGCAAAGATATCCTAGTTACACAAAGAGTGGTTTTTCCCAAATGTTGATTGTATGTATGCTCATAGTTTGACAACATAATCTTGCATTCTAAGTTACTAAAATGGATTGGGTTGGGGTTGGTTTTATAGGTTTTTGGTTGGAGGGATCAATGGATAATATTGATTGGGAAGATCAATGGCTAGAATGAATTGATCTCTTAAGCAAGAAGAGAGTGACAAGTGGCGAATAGTGGTTGGGTGAGAGTGGAGTCTCCAAGATTGGTGAAGAATCATGGGATGTGATATTGCATGGGAGTTAGTGGATGGATGGGATTGAGGTAGGGTACTTGGAGGTACCTCCAAGTACCCTTGGAAGGTTCCTCATTAAGGTATTTTTTTCCATCACCATATGTTTGGAGTACAAAGGGAATTGTAAATTCCCTTTTATGAAAAAGAGGAATATAGCACATTCCTCCAAGGTACATGGGAGGATAAAAATCGACCATTTAAGTTTGACTCATACCTTGGAGTACCCCATGAGGGTACTTGGTATGACATATGGGTTTTACAAAGATTTGGGGTAGTCAAATCCTCAATCATTAATTAGTCATGTGCACTTGATTATGTAGGGATCATGTGGTAATGAAGATTAGAAGAAGATTATGGAGGATGGGTAAAAAGTGAAATTAAATAAATAAAATTATTTATTTAATTTTTAGAAGAAATAAGATGAAGGATATGTAAATAATTAGAAATAATTATTTACCTTAGGTTAGATTTTAGGGAATAATAGAAGAATAATTTTTGGATGAGAATTGTAATATAAGGAATATTAATTAAATAATTACATTATTATTTAATTAATATTTAAGTGGGGAATAAGAAGAATTGGGATAAATTGATCAAATGTAAATGATCAATTTTAGGTGTCTACATTTTCCCTCTTTGAAATAATGTTAACATTACGTTATTTCAAATAAAAATAAAATAAAATGTATATCCTAGGAAGAAAAGTGAGGTGAAATAGATGCCCTCGTGTGAATGGGATGAAGAAAAATGATTAGAAAGGTGATGTCCAATTGAGAGGGTAGATAGGTGAAAAGGTGCTTGGATGGACTCTTGAAAAGAAAAAATTGGCAAAAAATAGAAAAAGAGGAAAAAACAAGGTTGAAGGAAGAAGAAATGAAAAAATCGGTAAGGATGAATAAAATATGGTAAAATAAATTTATTGTGGGTGAATAAATAGCACAAGGAGGGTGAGATGAAAACTATTCATTTTACCATTTGCAATAGTAAATTTGAGAGTGTGAAATAGCAACAAAAAGAATATGAATATCCCTTTTGTGGAGCATTGTGTGGAGTAGGTGAGGGCATACAAGCATCCAAAGGGGTCAAGCACATAGGTAAGTCTATTATAACCTAAGCCTTGTACTTTTTTTTTGGTATGGATTAGTAAATGAGGTGGAAACAAGGCTGTACAAGTGAGAAAAATATGTTGGGGTGCCTTGTGGATAGGTGGAGTGGCCTTGCAAGAAATGGGGTGACCTGGTAGCCACCTAGAGCGGCTTGGTTTCAAGGGGCAATATTGTAAGAGAATAAGTGGCCCTAAAATAAATAGGGAAACTTGGTAGGGGGATGGAGTGACCTAGTCAAACAAGGTGACCCTTCAAAATAATAGGCAATCTTATGAAGAACATAGTGACCTAGTTAAATAAGGCGGCCATATAGAAGGATAGGTGGCCTTGCGAGAAATGGGGCAGCTTTGTAGAGTATTGGGGAAGCCTTGTAGGGAACTTGGGTGACCTAGTAGGGACTTAGGCTAGTTAAGAGAAAAATAATTTGGAGAGGGGAGATAGGAAAGTGATTTGGGGATGGGATAGGTTTCATGATTGGGGCAAGGGAAAGAGGCCAAGAAAAATTTAAATTTGATTGAGTGGATTAATCTTTAGGTGAAACTAATTAAGTGTATGATATGGTGTATAAGAGGAGCTAGATACATTAGATACATAGAACCAATGACCCAAAGTGTTGAGCTTGATGGATTGTCTTATAAAGATAGGGAGAGCGATTGAACTTGAGCACATGGTACAAATTCCAATGATCCATTCATATAAAGTGATGTTGATGATATTGGTAGAGAAGTGGCACTAAAAGATGATTATGTTCTATCTCCCAACTAGGGAGATGATGGTGACCTTAGAAGATATATGCAAGATACTATGGGTGTAAATTTAGACTCGATTAGTGTATATATCAACTGCAATAAATATATCAACTGCAATAACAAAGGCAACACTACAAAGATAATTTGGGAGGAGCGATCT
This sequence comes from Sequoiadendron giganteum, assembly GCA_007115665.2. Classification (NCBI taxonomy): domain Eukaryota; kingdom Viridiplantae; phylum Streptophyta; class Pinopsida; order Cupressales; family Cupressaceae; genus Sequoiadendron; species Sequoiadendron giganteum. Next base: position 634,789,232 of record CM021101.1, read on the forward strand.
CCTTAAGAGGGGGATGGATTTTCACTTGGATAGTTGCAGTTGGATGGTTCCAACCTTTCCATTGGTGATGGAAGCTCTCTTTAGCACCATTTATTATTGGACAAGAGTGGGAGGAAATTTCCCATTGGTCTAGTAAATTATATGGAAGAGATGGTGGAGAGTGGATAGTGGATAGTGGTTCACTTGGGGGGGGGTGAATGCTAGCCCACTTATACAAAGATTTGCACATGGTTCCCTATAGGGATGGGAGGATATTATGACACATCACACTACAATAGGTATGGCTTGGGAGCATATCTTCATGCTTTTACCACTTGAGGATAGAGTAGTAGTGAACTATGGGAAGCCATAAGTATTTTGATTTGAGAGAGTAGTGAGATATAGATGAGTTGGTGATATGGCTCACTAGAGATGGGTGTTAGATGAACTATCATACTAAGACACATATGGAGATCGTATCGAGATAGGGAGACATGGAATGATGACAAACAATACTTGTAATATGAAATCTCTCAGTGTTACTTGATTAGGTAATATCACTACATTATTGAGATATCAACTTGATAGAGTATTATGATATTTTGGATTACAAAAAGGAGTGATTTTTACAAGTCATGCATGGGAGGTGGCTTAGTGAGGACTATAGGTGATTAGAGACATTTCACTATAGAGTTAGGTGGATATTCAGAGAGTGGAGTGGGTTGATCGAGAGCATGTGGTGGATGTAGGTTTTACATTAGCATATAGGAGGTGGTGGCCTACATAGATACCATGAAGGTTGACACCACTAGGGAAAATGGGCATATAGGACAGGTTGAGGATTGTTATGAGAGAGGTGATGAGGCATGGGAAAGGAGTAGGAAGCATAGTGAGTGGGTGAGGAGGTAGATATTGCATGTTGGAGTGAGCATATCAAGAGTAGAGAGAGGAGAGGGAGGAGGAGTGGTTAGAGTATGTCATGATGGATGTATCAAATAGAAAGGGGGATTTAGGAGAGGAGACAAGGAAATATACTACAAGAGGAGGGATAGATTATGAGGCTATAGGATGGGGATTAATGAGGAGGCTATAGGGGGAGATGCTGGGTTGAGTGGCATTAAGAGTGTTGGCAGTGACTTGAACTTGAATTCATCAAGTGAGAATGTTAGAATACAAGAGGATGGATCACCATAAGAGGAGAGACAAGACTCACCAAAAATGCAACAAAAAGGATCACCATATATGGATTGACAGTGTGATGGGAACGAGGAGGATGTTATTGCAATGAGATTGGTAGAAGCTTAAGTCAATAGGATGATATATAAAGTTGATTAGAGAAGATGGAAATTGAGAGAGATGAGCTTCAAAGGTTAGTAGGTGAGACAATAGCGAAGAGGGATGATTTACAAAGGTGATTGGATGAGATAGCATGGTTTAGAGGATAGTTATAGGAAGTAGGGATATATGTGGATTGATTGAGAGGTTTACTAGGTCTAGGTAGGATGATACAAGAATTCATGGAGGTGCCATGACTATCCTAGGAGGTGGAACGAATGTCATGAGATATGTTATAGGTATAAAAAGAAGTAGAATATTGGTGATCATTATATGAGTAGGTAGTACCTTTAATTTAGAGGGATCCCACCTATACAAATAAATGTAGATCAAGTATGGTCAGATCAAGGGGATCAGGGGGATAAATGGCTATGAGGCCACCATAGGGTCCATTTTCACCACAATCACCAGGAGAAGATGCTAGTTATATCTAGCTTTAGATGGAGTTAGAGATGGTATAGTGTTGGTATATTCCCAACAGGCATAGTTTTGACTATGCTCTATGGATCGATGTATTATGATGAGACCTTTATGTCTATTTGTTTATGTGATACAAACTTTGCATGATGGGAAATTATTAATTTTTGATATATAGTGACGTGATGGTTGATGGATATGCATGTATAATTTTGAAGATCTATGATGTAAGTTTATGATGATGATTAAGCATGGTTGTATATGTTTTATATGTTTATGCTTATGATGCATGAATGTTAACAATGATGTTATAAGATTTTTATATCTAGATTCTCATGATGATTATATGAATGAATGATGGATGTATATATGGATGTGTATGATTTTCATTATGCATGTGGATGAATGAATCTTATAATGAACCTAGAATGTACCTAATTAGTAATAAATGATCACTATTAATACAAATATGTATATACTAATACATTTATGTGATCCTAAAATGAATGCATGGTGAATATGATTAAAAAATATATATGATCCTAAAATGAATGTAATGATAGTGCAATGGTGAATATGAGAAATGTCAAGTGAAAATATGCTTAGATTATAAAATCTAAACACCTAAATTGAATCTATTAATAATAAAATGATAATGAAAATATGCTTAGACTAACAAATCTAAACACCTAAAATGAATCTAATGATAATGCAATTATGAATATGATTAACAAACATATGGTCCTAAAATGAATTTAATGATAATGCAATTATGGATATTATTAACAAATCTACATATGATCCTAGAATAAATTAAATGAATGCAATAATAATGAGGAATGAAAGGTGGAAATATGTTAATTTTGAGGTAGCACCATAGAACATCAAACATAGGAAAATAATGGGTAGAAGATGGGGATAGGAGAAGTGATATGGAAGAGAGGAATCAAATGAACAAGGTGTTAGTTTTAGGATCAGAAATGCAATAAGTAGAAATATGACACATAGAGGACAATGAACACAACAAGATACCCTAGGAAAACCCTCCTACTCGAGGGAGAAAATCCCAACAAGAATATATTTCATATATATTGAATAAATAAGAGCAAAGATTTGCTTTACAAGTTTGGCCTTACTCAAGGTTGGAATAATACAATGAATAATAGCATCACTCCTTGATGCTAAGTACAAGTAGATATGCTTCCCCTTGAAGCCTTATCTACTACAAAGTGTGAACTCCTTCTTGAAAGAATGAGAATAACTTGATCATCTAATTGAATGGAATCCACCTTTTATATATACTAAAAAGGGTGACTCTTCACTTAGGTTGGCCTCCTTTAGAAGAAATATAAAATAATAATTGCAATATGTAGGTCGACCTGCCTTTAATTAAGGAGAAAATATCTCCTAAAGCTACCAAAAACTAACACAAGGGATCACTAATTAAGTATGTATAAAATAATAGCTATATATATATATATATGGAGGATGGGATGGGATGGGGGATTTGGAATGCAATAATCAAACTGAAATGTAGTGAGCACTTAATTTTATATAGCATGAGATACTATGCACCAAGGTATGAGGAACCAAGGTGATGTATCACATGGCTATTCCATCTCACAAAATCATGAAGGAATTTGGTGGGAACGATGGTGGAAAACTAAAAGAAAAGGAATGACCCATCATAATACAAGGTCTCAATGGGCCTCGATGGGAACAATGCATGACACCCAAGAAGACACAACATACAAAAGCTAAAACATGCCTCTATTTTTACAAGTCAAATCACACCATGATATGATGGATCATGGCGACCTTAATTAGGTAAAATAAGAAGCTCAAAAGAAAGATAAAAAAAGATCCAAAAATAGCCACTAAAAATATAAACACCTCAAACACATTTTTCCATAAGGACGATGCATGGGGTATATGCAACCTGATGTGAGGAATGATATATCTTATAAAGGACATAGATGGATGGGTAGAACCTAGGATTCTCACGACAAAGAGGCGACCAAGATACCTAAAACTCAAAAGGGCTAATGGATATTGTTAAAATACCAACTTCATAGGGAAATCTTGGCTAGAAAAAAAAACATAAAGATGGAGCCTAGTGAAAAGTACGTGCAAGGATGGGACTAGATGGTGACACAAGATTGACCCTATGTACAAGACATGTGATGTATAAAAGATGTATAATATTTACATGAGGTAAGTTTTATTGACAATCTTAGTAGAAAACAATGATTACAAGTATGTTTCAAAGTCATGTAGGATATGTCAACAAACTAGTGCATGAAGCTCACAAATGGGATAGTTATCCAAGTTATCAATTAGGAATAGAATGGGATGGGTGGATGAATGGCAGGTAAGATAATATGGGGGATTTATTAGGATTTGAAAAGATGAGGACTTAATGTGATAATTAAATTACCTTTCTATGCATGACACATTTCTACCAAGTTTTCACCATATTACTTGTCCAAGGTGCTACATAAGGTGGTTTTAAACATAGGATGAACTTATTTTCTTGACTATTTTATTTTGTTGGATTTTTAAATTTTTCTTTAATTTTTTAATTGTGGGATACAAGGTGGATTTAGGCATGGAACCACTTGAGGTGGATGATGTTGAGTAGCTTATTTAAAGGTTCAACTTCCAGAGTGGCCAACTAATATGCTCATGATCCATATTTAGCCATGATCACATAAGGACCCAACCAATTAGATTTGAACTTTCCCTTTTTCTTTTTTTTTGATGAATAGGAAAATATCTATATTAATTTAAAGATAAGAGTACATATTCACAAAAAAAGGGGCGAGTTGTAAGAAGGCACACCCCGAATGTCACATGGGAAACACCCAGAAATAACAAAATATCAGATCACGCGGGCCCAGCCCAGAAGCATAAAAAATTAAAACAAACAGGCCATTAAGTGGCTAGAGTAGTGCTAGTAGAGCCAGGGGGTCTCTGTCATCCATATTTTACCCCCATTCATCAGTGGGGTCTGGAGTGACATCAGGAAGAGTACCCCACCCATCATCATCTTTACCTTTATCTTTATCTTCTTCCTCGCGATGGGGCGAGATTGTAAGAGCCAGCAACAAAAAGCTTTTGCCACTGGCAGGCCAACCAGAACCAAGAGTAGGAAGAGCATCAGAGGGCCACCCAGAACTGCAACCGCCACTCCCCAATGCACCACCAAAAGGCCACCCCTGTGGAGCCTGCGGTGGTAAAGAGCAAACACGCTGAGAAGGGCGAGAGTCTCATCGAGCAGGGGGCTGGGAGCGGGGATGAGCAGAGCCACTCCGCTGCCGGCCTCAAGAGGGCAACCGACCGTGGGAGGAGGAGGGTGAACTAGGGACCCGAGCCACAACACATAGGGCATTGCCCCAGTGGTCCAAGAGGACCTGTAGGTGAACCACCTCAAGTGCAACTTTGTTAGCTTGCACCTAAATTTGTAAGAGAACATTAGAACAAATAACTGCTTTAGCATGCAAAGAAATATTTATATCCATTTGAGAATGAGCAAATATGCAATAATTTCTCTTTCTAGATGTTGAAGAGGATTTCCACCCTGAAAGTGTGCCAAAGCTGGGTGAATTTAGTAGGGAACCCAGGTGGGTCTCCAAGGAGAACCATATGCCACGAGAAGGGCTCTAGTCGAAAGGGCTGAAAAAATTCATGTATCCAAGTCCAAAGTTGTTGAGCTTTGGGACAAAACCAGGAAAGATTCTTGAAGCTTTTTGGTTGCCCACAAAAAGGGCAATGAGGGTCCTGGACCCCCAAGTGAACAAGCCGAGAACCCACAGGCAAGCCTTGGAAAAGAATACACCAAGCAAAGTGGGCTAGCTTGGGATTAACACTTGCAGACCAAATGGCATCAAATCTCCTCCGCCATACATGAGTGGAGGAATTAAGCAGCCACCTATGGTTTAAACTGTTGATCATAGGAAGATGGGGTGAAAACCACCTGTAACCAAGCCGCGGCTTGTAGCTCGAAAAAGGAATGTCAGGAACCATTTCCAGTCTTTCCACCAAGTTTTGTGCCCACGAATGCCAACTTTGAGGAGCATATCAGCCGAAATGGCACTCACTAGCACATCAAAAGTGGAGCGGTCCTAGTTGTGAAGACTATATTGAGCCTTAAAAGCATCCCACTGCATGATGTGCATAGTGAGCTGATGAAAAATCTATTGCGGGGTCTAAATGCCCTTTTTATGAAATCTTAGGGCTTTGAGCCAAGGCGACTTGGCCAAGGGCTGACCATTCTAATCAAGAAGGGGAGACCTCCAGAGGTTTAGTAGATTAAGCGAAAGTTGATCATGAAAACCAACGCTGGCCCAACGAAGCCAAGGTTTGACAGCCTCCCAGGCACACCAAATGCTTTTGGCCACAAAATTTCCAACAATTTGAACATGCTCTCTCATAACCAGGAGGGTTTGGAGGCCTATTCCTTTCCAGGCAGGTCTGTGAACAGGAAATCCAGACTAGCTATAATGTTTATGGAGAATCTTCCAGGCTTCATCTTCGGTGAGGGCCCGAATAATCCATTTGATGCAAAGAGCAGTCCCTTACTATTGAGTGGAAAGTAGCCCAAGCCCTCTAGAATCCTTGGGGAAGCAGCAAAATTCCCAAGCAACACGATGAAAACCCTTATGGGATTCAGAGGAGGCCAATAAAAAATCCCGCAACAGCTTTTCAAGCCTACTGTAAGCGGCTTTGGAGGGAGCCCAGTGGGAGGAATAGTACACATGGGTGACCGCCAAAACTTTAGAGCAAACATGGAACTTTCCAAACAAGGAAAGAGGCTTGGTAATCCAATAAGCAAGCTTCTGCTTGACTCTAGATATCACAACCTGCTAGAGCTCCCTAGGGGAAGCTTGGAAAGCAAAGGGAATGCCCAGGAAGCGAAAAATATCTCCCTTCCCGATCCATTTATAATGATAGGTTTGAAGTCACATCGGGGTGGGAAAAATAGATTTCCTGTAGCATAATGTCTTATGCCATTGAATGGCAGAGCAGAGGCAAGGCATAAAGTGGTAAGACAGTCGAGGGTAGCAGTGATAGATTCCTCTTCCTCCAAGAGAGTGAGAAAAGAGTCATCCGCAATGTGGCCATTAACAAGCTACTCCTACAAGTTTGGGAGAGAAATCCCTTTGATGCGTTGTTGAGAAATAGCATGGGCTAAGAGGTAACCAAATCCTTCAGCTGTAAGCACATATAATGAAGGAGCGAGGGGACACCTTTGACGAATCAAATAGAAAAGACCAAAAGTAGAAGACTAGCGGCCATTAATAGTAATGCAAGCCAAAGCATCAGCAAAAAGTATATGAACAGACTGAATAAAATTAGGTCCAAACCCCAAGGCATGCAACATTGCAAGAATGAAATTTCATTCGATGCAATCATAAGCTTTAGTAAAATCAATTTTAATGAACATAGGTTTCTAGCTGGAGCGTCAGGCCCACTCCATGCCTTCCCAAACAGCAATGATATTATCTAGAATAAATCTAGATTTAATGAAGCTGGTCTACTTTGGGTGCACCACCTAAGGCAAGAGATGGAGGATTTTCAAAGCCATGGCTTTGGCAATGATTTTGTAGGAGACATTGAGAAGCGTAATGGGCCTCCAGTTGCAGATATCCTCGAGATCACCAGACTTAGGTATGAATTTTATATTGCCCTTGTTGATTAAAGTGCCTAGAGAATTAGTGTGAAAATTTTCAAGATACACACAAAGCAAGTCATCCCCAACACAATCCCAAAGAGCCTTGTAAAATTCACAAGGGAAGCCATCAATCCCAGGAGCCTTTTCATTGGCCATAGAAAAAATGGCTTCCTTGAGATCATCAATGTTAACAATTGATCACAAAATCAATTATGGGCTGAAGAAAGCCTATGTGGAACAACAACAAGGCAGTACTGAAGGGCTTGTTGTCACATAGGTGTGAAATCCTACATAGTGAACACCTCCTCATAATGATGCACAAAGGCTTGGAGAATTTTGGGAAGCTCAGAGAGCACCTGAGTACCATCCTTAATTTTTTTGATGATTGGAGATGAGTGCCTAGCACGAAGAGCCAAAAAAAAATCTTTGGAGGCACAATCGCCAATCTTAAGCCAATGGAGTTGAGCCTTGATTTGTGCACCTCTAGTAGTGTAATTATCATCCACCTAATTTTTGTGCCTTAATTCCACCACCCGGACTTGATGGGATGGGGAAAAGGGATTGACCACCAATGCCTCCATAGTACGCAAATCGGCAATGGTAGCCTCATATGAACGTTGGTGAAATATAGCCAGTTGATGCCCATAAAAGTGCAAGAAGCGAGCAGTACGAAATATGGCATCATTCCACCAAGTAATCCATCTTATATGTCCAGCTAGTCTGCATTCCACATTCCACACTCGATGAATGTGGGCCAGAGTGGGCTTGTGGCAGAGAAGAGAAATGTTCAGAAAGAATTGAGTTTTACACATGCGGGGCTAGCAAGAAGTCCATTCAATGTGAAAATGAATGGGGAAGTGATCAAACAGAGTCACATCCACTAATGACCTCACTGGCAAGGAAGAGCTGGCAAAAGAAAAGAAAGATTGAGCCAAGATCATGGCACGATCAAGGCATTTAAAAACTCTATCAAATCTGGCCCTATAATTACACCAAGTGTGCCAGAGAATATGAGAATGGCGACGACCAATATTGGGACCAAAAAGCCCCAGTTTATTACACATGTAAAACCATGCCTCCCTCTCATCCATAGTCCAGCACAAGGGCACAGTGCCATCCTTATCATATGCCACCTTGACCATATTGAAATCCCCATAGAGCAACCAGGTGGCAATTGGAAGAGATTCATCAATCCAGTGCCAAAGCAAAGAGCGCTCCATAGCATCATTAGAAGCATAAACATTAATAATCCCAAAGGAATGATTATCAATGTTGTGAAGAACCCAGACAACCCACTGGGAAGGGTTAATCCCATGATCCACGATGCAAGAATGCAACCGTGGGGACAAAAGAGTGGTGGCTCCACCACGCCCAGCTTCATGCACAATGCAAAACAGAGTACTTGCTAGCCAAATAGAATGACAAGAAAAAAACTTGAAATTTTAACTTCTTGGAGATAAAGCACTTCAATCCCTTAGTATTTCTATAAAGTATCTCTAACAGAATACTTTCTAGAGAGGTCAGTTAGACCTCAAACATTCCATGAAATAAAATTCATGGATGAAACTCTTCCATGCTTTCAGAATCCAGTTCCTCCTCAACTAGGGAAGAGAAACTATTCTTTAAAAAATCCTATGGAACAGACCCAATCTTAATAAGAGGTGAAAACCTTCACTTTTCTAGCACATATTCTCCTTCTTCCGACGGTGGAGATGAACTATGAGACCATCGTTGAGCCCCCATTGAGGGCGAAATAACTGGCTGAGCGCACATAACAGCCGCAGGCTGGGGCATTTCCTTCAACCTGGGCTATACTGAAACAGAAGTAGTTCCAGAAGGAATGATTGTCCCCTTCTTTGAAGGGTTTGAAACCACTTTAGAAGGTCCAGGGGCCTTGGGAGTCGCCCCAAAACTAGATGGTTTATTTTTTTGATTCGCAATCATAGTCCATTTTGATTCAGCCTTAGCAGAAGGCTCCGTCTGGCGAGGCTTTTCACCATCTCGTGACGATGATGAAGTACAAGGCACTGCCAAAGGGTAGTCCTTGATCTTGTGGTCAGTTGACTAGCACCGATAGCACGTGTTGGGAAGATTGAAATATGTGACTTTCTAGGTGTGCCTAATAGCTCCTATTTGAATGTCTATAGAATCCTTCAAATCCTTAGATAAATCAATTTCCACACAGACCCATTTATGCGGCCAAGCTTGGAAAAACTTATCAGGTTCGATACAAAAAAATCTCCCCAAAGAGGAGGCAATGTGGTTCAAAAAGGGCACACATGGCAAGGCAAAATTGGGAAACTCAATCCAGATCAGGACCCACAATTCGATGTCATCTGAGACAAAAAAATCCCTGGTCCATGCCTGGAAAATCAACAAAGATGACCTAACATACCAAGGCCCATGCCCTAAAATGGCTTGGACATGATTAACTTTTACGAAGTGGAAAAAAAAAAGCCTTTGGTCAATTTTTGGACCATATCAAGGTGGACCCCATGAGGGACCCAAGCCTTGTTGACCCATTCTTTCAGCACACTTTCGGGGGGTGTCCTCCCAACAAAATAACCCACAAGGGTGTGTTGTTCGAGCCATTGGCAAGAAGAATCAAAATTAGGTAAAGGAAAAACTACATCAGTAGGGGTGTCAGAATGCTTTCCTCATGAAAGACTTTCAGAACAAATTGTCAAGGACGTTTGTTTGGAGGAGGAGCCATTGAACTGCGCCAACAAACCGATAACACCAACATGAATTGTTGGGTTATTGTCCATTGAAGGCATAATAAACCCCTAAAACCGCAGTAAATGTGGTCATACTCAATGAGGGAGAGTTTTTCCTGTGTAGGAGGCGTAGTATGATGCAAGAGGGGCCAAAGATGACCGCAAAAAGAAAAAAACCCTAGCAGAGCTCATACACCAATCTCAACCTCAATATCGTTATGTTCCTTCAACTTTCCCTTCTTTTCTCTTTTTGCAAGATTTTTTTAATTTTTCTTTAGGACAAGATCGCTGATTTGGAATTATTTTGACTTGATGTTTTTGTTATAGCTTCTAAATAGCCTATTTAGATACTCTTGGAGATGATTAAAATTTTTGAGTCACATCTCATCTAAGAGCTCTAGTTGTTGTAACCATGCAACCCTATATTCCTCATCATTGATTGGATCTTTTAGAGATATCCATAATGATGGGATCTTGACCTCGATTGGTAGGATGGATTTAGCACCATATTACTTGTCCAAGGCACTACATAAAGTGGTTTTAACCATAGGATGAACTATTTTTCTTGACAATTTTATTTTGTTGGATTTTTAAATTTTTAATTTTTAATTGTGTGATACAAGGTGAATTTAGGCATGGAACCGCTGAGGTGGATGATGTGGAGTGGCTTATCTAAAGTTTAAACTTATATAGTGGCCAAATAATATGCTCATGATCCATATTTATCCATGATCACATAAGGACCCAACCAATTAGGTTTGAACTTTCCCTTTTCTCTTTTTGCAAGATTTTTTTAATTTTCCTTCAAGACAAGATCATTGATTTGAAATTATTGTGACTTGATATTTTTGTTATAGATTCTAAATAGCCTATTCAAATACTCTTGGAGATGATTAATAGTATTGAGTCACCTCTCATCTAGGAATCTAGCTATTGTGACCATGTAACCTTATATTCCTAATTTCCTCGTCATTGATTAGATCTTTTAGAGATATCCATAATGATGGGATATTGACCTTGATTTGTAGGATGGATTAAGAACCATAAACTAATGAATATGGTGTGGTGCATGTGTTGTACGAATGGAAGTGAAATATTTCCATAAGGTAGGATTTATATGAAGGCACCACTCATGACTAGTATCATTAGCAACTTTCTTGAGGATTTTGAGCAAGTTTTTTTAGTTGCCTTTGATTTACTATTACCTTGGAGGTAGTTTGGGGTAGACCATTGATGTTGGATATGAAATTGTTCACAAATTCTACGAACATCCTAATTATTAAATGGACTAATGATGCTATAAATAATGGTGGGTGGTATACCATATTGATAGATGATATGATAAAGGATGAATTTGGAAATTTATGTATTAATAATGAGTGTGAGGGGGATGGCTTCAAACCACTTTATAAATTACTCAATGGCAGTGATATTAGATTCATGGCTATTAGATGAGGGTTGATTTGTCTTAATAACCAAGTTGAGATCCATTTAAGAAAATTTCCATGATGATGTGATAGGTTTTAATGCTTGAGATGACACATGAATAAGACCACTATGCTACCAACAGGCCAAACATTTCTTGATGTATTGATAGAAGTTGTTCTTTAAAGTTGTCCCATAGTATCTATTATGTAGAGGATTTTTGGTAAGGACCATTCCACTAGTGTGAGCTCCATAGATACCATTGTGAACTTCTTGTAATGCAAGGTATGATTCCACTATATTTAAACATCATAATAACAAACCATCATATCCCCTACAATATAAGGTATCTCCTATGATAGTGTAATGGGAGGACCATTGGATGAAGGATTGGTGTTGGTTCTAAGTTAATTTTGGTGGAAGGTCTTGATCATAGAGGTATGTATAAATATCATGGTACCATGGTGATTGACAACCAACAATCTCACACACCATATTTATTTCTAGGATGTCATAAGGTGTCATTAAAAATTTCCCAACCAGGAAATCACATATATGACTATGAGTAGGCATATAAACTAAGGATTCAATAGTGGCCATTGTGTCAACTATATTTTTGTTAAGGGATGACACCTACACAAACTATATGAGTATCTGAGTAAAATATTCTTTGAAGCTATCAACCATTATTTTATAAGGTAGAATCTTGTCATCTTTAGTTTGGTACTTGTTATCGACGTATTAATGACAAGTTGAGAGTATCCATGGACATGTAGGTGGGTAATTTTCCATTGAATGACCATCTATAATCTTGTGACTAATGATTAAAATTATCTTATATTATTCATGCATGGGAACACCAATTTGAAAACATTAGAAATTTAAGCACCTCAGGGGTGATGAAGAGTATATCTACCCTTGAGATGCATTGTGTGTATGATTCATAAAAATATAACTTCCATACAAGATCCTCATGAACCATGAAGATAGAATCATCTAGAAAGTATGTTATTAGAGGATGGGTTTTTATGATTGGGGCAGCCTCAACAAGGTGATTTACAATTACTTGTCCCTTTATTTCTTTGGGGTCCACATACTCAATATCAAACTCGCATGGTAGCATAACCTATTTATCCATACCACCTATGTGAATTATTCTAGAAAGGAGATATTTAAGAGGATAGACCTTAGAAATGACTTTAATTTGATGGATTAGCATAAAGTGCCTACTTTTTTGGGAACTAAAGACAACAATCAAGTATTATTTTCCCAATGGGGGGTAGTTGAGCTCATACCCAACCAAGGTGTGACTAATATAATACATGATCCTCTTTTTTTCATTCTAATAATGTTAAGCTAGAAGTACCCTCAATGCAACCAATGTAGCTGAAATATAAAGTAGCAGAGGTTTTACTTGGATTGGTGGAATGAGAACTAGTGGATAATTCTATATATTCCTTGATTTCATCAAAGCCTTATTGACAAGATGTGTCCCATTAGAAGGTATTATCTTTGTAAAGTAGATAATTAAATGGTTGGAACTTGTTGGCAAGTTCGGAAATGAATATTCTAATAGATTGGAGTTTCCTTTGTAGACTCCTTAATTGATTTAATGTCCTCTATGGGGGCATACTAATAATTTATGTAACCTTGGCATGATCAACTTCAATTACTCTATGGGAAACAATAAATCCTAATAGCTTTCTAGAAGTGATGTTGAAGAAACATTTTTGGCTTAAGCCTCAACTAACAATGAGAAATAATATCAAAGATGGACTCATGAATATTTGGATGAGCTTCTCTAGTCTTAGACTTACTAATAATATCATCAATATAATCCTTGAGGATGATATGAATGAGATTATGGAAGATAGTCAACATTTTTCTTTGGTAAGCATCCCCTACATTCTTAATACCAAAGGGCATCATTTAATTGTAAAAGGTACACCATGGAGTAGTGAGTGTGGTTTTATGTTTATCTTCATCTACTATGCATATTTTATTATAGCTTGATAAATTTTCCATGAGTGGCAACATAGCATGACCAACTATTAGATCAACAATGATGTCAATGTTAGGTAGTGGAAAGTTATATTTTAGACATGCTCTATTCAAGTATCTAAAGTCAATATAGATATAGACTCCCCCAAATTGCTTGGATATTGAAACTAAATTACACACCCATTCAAGATAGTTGATTGGTCAAATGAAACCTACCTCAAGTATTTTTTCTAGATCTACCCTAACTAAAAGTGCTATATGGAGATTTTTCTTGATATTTTTTGCATTAAGATGCATCACAAGATGATGGACCACTAGAGATGGATCTAAACCAAACATATCCATGTTGAACACTCAAAATACTGAGAGGGGGGATTAGTTAGTATTCCATTAAACTATTTAATCATAATCCACCCAATTAACAAAACATATCTAATTGCAATAATGAATGATGGAATGAAACAATCACATGACACACAAAAACTAGGATTTTTACATAGAAAACCCAAAAATGGAAAAACCAGAGTGAGGATTATCTCACAATATATTATAACCAATTATAAGATATTACAAAGGCTCACTACTAAGACACATTGTGCAATAAGGCTCATAGCTAGAGATAGATACAAAAAAATGGCTACACAACCAAAATGTGAACTGATACAAAGTGCACCTTCCTTGTGCTAAATTCAGTTCCTTTGAAGCTCTTAATACAAAATATTTCTCTTCCTTACAACCACTCAACATTCACAACTATTTTTCCCTTATTATGATCTCACACATAAAAATTTGCATGCTCACAGAATATCATATCTTTCGCACATCATATCATCTCTACAATCTCAAAAATTTCTTACATATATACCCATTACATCTGCATACATCAATTAGGTTGACCTAATTAGAGTGGACCTATTTTAATTCATAATTACCTTGTCGTCTCTATACTTGATTCAAATACTTATTTGTGCTCAAATAAAACATGCAACACTTAATTTAGGTTGGCATGGACCTAAAATATATCTCATTAACATATGCAATACATATTTAATCTTCATAACACATATCAAGTATTAGGTCAGCTAGGAATTAGACCTAATCACAAAATAAGCCAAATAAACAACCATCAATGATCCGTCTAATCATATAAACATGCGGCATCAAGAATATATAGTGTATCGAAACCTATAAATAATCTCCCAAAATTGCTAAGTCTGAATTCAAACACCGAAGGAATGCAAACTAGAGTACTCATACCCATTTACACTATATAAAACCAAAAACTGCATGCCAAACTACTGTTACTTATAAATTTTAACCTATTCATCCAAAACTACTGAAATCTTGATCTTAGATGCACATAATAGCCAAGAAAAACATAGTATAACCTCATAATTATATCTTATTATATGAGCAATTCCAAATCAAAATATTAGATTAAGATGCATACATTTTATTCATCGGATTAGATAAACTGTCAACAATTAATGTTGGCATCAATAAAAACACATTAAAAAGGTTCCTTCTTCATTCTTTCAACAATCTCCCCCTTTTTCATTGATGGAAACATGTGCCAAAAATGAATATCCAAAACACTCACCATTATCAGCCATCTTCAAACTTGCATGAACTCCCCCTTTTAATCATACAACATCTCAGTAATCAAACTTCTCCAATAATCTTCAAAATTCTCCCAAAAAACATCTCTTGTCACTTAACTTCCCCAACTTCTTTATCACCGGAACTCCTCCCCCATTGAAATCAAGGACAAAGGGTTTTCTGGTAACACACATGTAAGCTCTAAAGCTTGATGTATATGTACAAAAAATAATTGAAATGTACTGAATCCCCCTCAGGGAGTTATCCCAAAAAAATTGATTGGATCAAATGTACAATGGAAAACTTAAAGAAATTCAAATAATGAAATAATAAACATGAAAATGTTCAATCGGAGGAGGCATCATCTAGCTCCTTAAGAATTGCTTGCTAAGTAGACTTCCCTTCATTCCACATCTTTTTGGTTGTAGCAAGCAATTTATACATAGACTCTGGTTCTACTATATTCTCCTCTCCTTTTGGAGTACTTGGATTAGGATTTATATTTTCAATCCTTTCTACATCAGCAAGGACACTTGACACTAGTATGTGCTTGGTCTTCACCAAGTCCCCAAGCTATCCAAATCTCCTTATTATGTCTTCTTTTTATCATTGAAGAGTGAAAAACTTGTTTTTGCATATCTGAAATGGAAATCCAAGAGATGTAATCTATGTCTTTAGCTGGGTCAAAAGTATCTAAGGCATTGGATATTTGTGACTCTATTGAGCCATTAAGTCTTTAATTCCTTGAGTGGAATTTGACCACCTCATGCAATAGAAGCACAAGGTATTGGCCTCATCTTCACATTCCTGCACTTCTTTCAAAAATTCCTTCACTTTGCTATGTGCAGATGCATATTTGTCTTATAGCTTAATTAGTCTCTTCTCTGCAAATCTGGATTCAACATCTTTCTTCATCTACTCCTTCAAAATGGAGGCATACTCCTTGAGTGAATCAATGAAAAAAATTGAATTTTTAATAGGGGTCAAAGAATTATCAATTGTGGCACCGAGAGTAGCATCTTGTAGAGACTTGATGGCATCATTTATCTATTTTGTCCCTTTTTATGAGTCTTTATGATCTCCTTCCTTTTGGAGGCATGAAAAGCATCTTCGACCACCAACTTTTGGATTCGTGAGATCTTGTCCAGATCTAAACTTCCTTGGTGGGAGTTGTAGCAACTGGAGAGGAATAGATGGTTGAAATCTCATTTTTTTTGTCAAAAGACCCTTGAGAGTATTATCAAAGGATTATATAGATAGCTTTGGAATCTCCATGGTATTTTGAGGTCCTTATTCATTCCTTTCAACCTCAATTTCTTCTTTATTCTCCTCTTTCTCTTCTTCCTCTTCTTTTTTGGAGGTATTTTCCTTTTATTTTTCTCTATCTTCGTCCTCCTTTCTCTCCTCATCATTTGTCTTATTGTTCTCTTCCCTTTCTCTTTTTCCTTATTCTCCATTTCGATTATTTTCATTATCAATTTCTTTATTCTACTTATCAACATATCATCAATATCATTTCCTTTTTCCTTTTCTTGTCCTTGTCTTGTATTCTAATTTTCATTGTTAGCACTAGTGGTAGTGTCTATGTCTTCCACAGTAGTAGAGATCTCTAGGGAAGAATTTGTTTCATCTACCACATTCTCTATATCAAAAAATTATAGAATATCTTTTGTAGTATGAACATTAACTTCTTCTAAAACAAGTAAACTTGTATCCACAAGAATATTTTCCTCTACATCAATAACCTTTTCTCTATCAGATTTATTTCCTTGAGTAGTTTCAAATGATGAAGTTGTAATCATCCAAAAAAATTATAATATGTCTCTAACAGTATTTACTATATTTTGTTTCAACTTGTTAGCTTGATCCTTTTTTCTACCCATATGTATGGTTACTCTTTGTTTCACTCTAAATTATTTGGTGTGTGCTTCAATTAATGTGGCCTTGCAATTCTTAGACAAAGATGACCCAATTTCCTCTAATGAATCAAATTTCATCTTGTCATCAACCTCAATTGCTTCACGCCTCTTTCTACCAAGGCATCACACACAACACTAGGCACCTTCTTCCTAATTTTATTCATAACTAGATCTAAAATAATAATATACTGAATGATGACTTCTATGATTGTTTTCTTATCTTTTATGATTGTTCTTCCTAATCTCCTCAGCCTAAAGGGCTCACCAGCTACTTTACTTTTTCCGTAGCTATTTCCCTTAACCTTTGTACATCTTCTATAAGTCCATGTTTCATGAAGTACTCATTTACTTGTTTTGTTACCCTTTTATTCCTTGCAAAATTTGATGTTTCCAAGTGCACTTCAGATGATTTTTCCTCATATGTGCCATGTCTCAGCAACGAGGGGTCCTTAGGACTCTTTAGCAACAATTCAATATATCCCTCTGCTTCATTTGTAGAAACCTCATATCCAAGAGGCTTAATCCATACTGTCCTGGGTTGAACAACCTCTATTATGCATTCATTAATAGATACAAGGAAAATTATTTCCTTTGCATACTTCTCCACTAGATTTTGGGGAATCTTTTCTTTGTCATTCATGCTCTTTTGGAATACTGCAAAGAATGCAGTCAATACAACATCCTGATCTTTGTAGTCACCTATGTTGTGCATATAGTCAAAGCTTTTATTTACCACTGGTCTACTTTTATCCCATATGATGTATTTCCTTCTAGGTGTATAGGAACGAATTTTCACCTCCTTACGCAAATTCCCCTTTTACACATCCTCACTTTAGAAAACCAAATTTGAAGGTGAAATTCCACTTAAGCCTATTTCCTTCATTCCACTTGGCATTTATTTTGTGTCTCAGTAGAGGAATAACTGTTGGGGATTCTCACACGACGCACCTACATCTTTGGTAGATTCCCATGTCTGGTGCCTACATAGGCATTACACTTCCCATTGGAAGTCAAATTGCAATGCCCTCTTCGAAAAACTGACCCGAATATGGCCATTTTCTTCATCCTCTCCTTAAAATTCACTATTCATTCCTCCATTTTGATCCTTCCAAAATCTCTAAGAAGCTTCTTCACAATCTCTTCAAGCTCCAAACATTGAATCCACTCTCAAGCAACATTTTTGTGCTTCATAGTAGCACATCAACACTCTATAGAGAAAGTGTGGAACAAACACCATTGCAACAAGGGCTTGAGTCCTCTCATTTTCACCCCCATTGGCTAGTGAGATCTTGGTGGAGGTGGTGTTGACCTCCTATAATGATTTATCAACTAAAACTTTATAGGTTTGATTCAGAAATTGGACATCTAACCTGAATAACTATCTCAATCACCATGAAGGTGCATTTAAATTGTCAACCCAAGGATGTAAACTTGAAATGGGTCAGCATTGTATGTGCACTAGGAATCCAAAGTAGCAACATTCATCCTATAGCTAAGAAAGACACAATACTGAAAGTAAATTGCTTGGAAGGAAATCACATAAATGTTGAACATCAACCAATAACTATACCAAGTTGAAATGCATGACAGAAATGAAAATCTGAGCGAACAAATAGGAAACTACTCTATCTGCTTTGGCTATAGGAACAATCATAGAATATAATTCTAGTGGTTGTAGGAATAGTCAGTGACAGATTCTTAACTAGTTATTGAATATAAAATAACAAATAAACTAAACTGAGGTATGGGACAAAATTCTCACCAAGTGGGCCCCCTTGGATAAGCATTCCCTAAAACTAAGGTAAACTCAGATGCACAAAATTGTAACTTCATTTCATTCATTGGAAAACATGAGTACAATTGAGCAACATGACTACATTACTAAAAAACTTAAGAGTGTGAGTACATTGAATCAAATTAACATTATTTGACTAGAGAGCTCAAAAGGAACATCAAAGCCTTATTTCAACACCTAGCAAGGTGGTCAAATCCAACAAACACAAAGGATGCCACATTAGGGAAAATGTGGAAAAGAGCAGAGGTGGCTACACATGCATAGAATCTATCATGCCTGTTTGCCTTTATGTGAATCTGGCACAACAATAACACCTATATTTTCTCAACAACAATTAAGACCATTACATGGCGGTTACAATTTGATTTACATAAGGAATCTCCAACCGTTGAGAGTCTTCCCTCCATTAAACGATCACTTTGTTGACTGATATGGGTCACAACTAGTTGGTGAAATCTTCCTGAATTACAAACCTCTAATTATATCTACATAAAAATATTAGTACTCACAATAGCTACACATCCATATTCATCTTAAAGAAACATTCATTAATCACATGCAAAATTAACACAAAAAGTTCATATAACATGTCAATATCATTTGAAAGTTATCAAAATAAGTTCATGTTCAAAGTCTATAGTTTTAAAGAAATATTATAAAAAGATCAACTCCCAAGTATCAAAGTCTTATGAAAAATATAGCAAATGGACAACAACACTATCAATAATTAGACCATAAACTAGACTCGTCACTCCCCCCAACCTAATGTCTTGTTGGTCCTCCAGTAGAGGAACAGTTGTGCTTTTGTTTGGTCAATGCCCTAAAATTTGCAACTGCAAGTTGTCCTACATCAGTTTTTGTTGTGTCCAAATTAGGATCCCAATAGAACCCTTATTGTCTATCTAACCTGCTCCATCTCTATCTCTCATCAACTATGCCAAACCTATAATACTTGAAGTTTGGCATAGGCCACAATAGGATAGATGGCTAAAAAACCAGTGGAAGCCAAAATTGTCCTTTCATTCTTTCAATCTGCATATATATATCGTCTCTCTTAAGTAATGCAGCATAGTTGTGAATGGAATGAGGCTTAGCTTGCTTCAAATCATCAGTTAGGTTGTTCCACCTCTATGATAGGTATCCCATTACAAATTATCCTACGGTTCTTGTCATCTCCTCATATTCTTTATAAACTGCCTCTCTCTCAAGTAGGATCCTACTGCCATAGCTTGGTCGGTATAAAATTTTGTGAATATCTCCTGGATGTCTAGATTCAGCCCTAATGGGTAGGGGAATGTTGGATTCAATTTTCCTATAAGCCCTTAATTGCTTACCCCGACTAATTTTGTTTTGTATCAAGGACATGAATGCCCTTAATTAGACATCTCCAACATATAACAATGGATTAAAATCATGGTCTTTGGTCATAGCATAATTATGCAAATAAAATTCACACAACAAATTCTTCATCTTAGGAGGAGCAATCTGATAAGCATTGAAAAATTCAATAAGGGTCTCAATGGAAGGATTCAAACCTGAAACAATCCTTGCTAGCTTATAAGAAATATGCTTCTCCTTTAAATATAGAGCATAGACCCTCAGAGGAGCCCTGCACTCTAATATCTGCAGTACTAAAGTATTCATGTCATCCACCTTCTTCTTTAAAACAACAATTTCTTCATTCTTAACTTTAATCTCTCCATCTCTCTTTTCACTTTCCTTCTTTAGCCTACATTTTTCTACTTTCCATTCTTCTTCCCTCCTTTTTACTTCTTTCCATAAGTTCAAGACTATCGTGTTCATTGAAAAATAGAGGGCCTATGTACTCCTACCATCATTTTACTTGGCACTTGTGCTTGCTCTTGGTAGAGTACCAGCTGCAGGGCTTCTATTTGCTCAGCCAATTCTAGCTATAGGGGTGTTGATTGTTCTCTCAGTTCAAGTTACAGGGCCTCTTGTTCTTGTTCTTGATCATGCTATAGGAACTCTTACTTTTGTACTTGTTGCAGGAGTTCCTAATCTTCCTCACACACCTAGTTTTCAGCTTGGTCTACGATATCAACAAGATTTGTCAACATTAAATTTGTTGCTTCCTCAAATATGTCCTTTTCCTCAACATTTACATTGCTCCATTAGAGCTTTTGTATCCTCCTATGATGTTTTTCTAGGTTTAGGGTTTTCCTCCAGAGGTACACTGAAGGATGGCTCAGCTGATCTTGATTTTATGGGAGGGCCTTCATGTTTTTCTTTTGCTGCAAGAAGAACAATGCCAGCCTTCCAGTTCTTGGAGCTTAGCACTTCTTTTTCTGCCATTTTCTTTTTATCTTTTCCTTTCTTTAGTTCTACCTTCTTCTTTAGTGTCCTAGTTCTCATTAGGGTGCCAAGAGGAACATCATTATCAGAATCAAGAGAGGAACTCTCTTTATCAAAATGTTCTAACTCAAAAGAACTAATCTCAATAGTTTGTTTGGTTGCAAGAGGGTTTCCACTAGAGCTTACATCAAAATTTGAGGCACCAAGAGTGGCCCCAAAATTGCTCCTTCTCCTACCAACCCTATGAGGTTGAGGAAAAACCCTAGGTCACAAATTCTCTGGTCTAATTTGATCAATATTCAAAAATTATTCCCAAGAAATATTATACACATCATGCAGAGACTTTTCAACTAATAATTTGATCGAACAATGGTTGGAAATGGAATTTTCCCTACCTTTTTGGGTCTTGGCCGTCGTGATTGAAAGAAGGTGGTATAGAATATTGGGTGCATTCATTCTCCTTTTGTGCCTCATGTGGTTCAAGAGTTTAAAATGAGCAGAATGTAAATTCAACTAGCGACCTTTGTAGGTAATATACTTCACAACATAAATTGCTACCTACTTCCATAGATTGGACAAAGAAGTCCTCTTCGCACCTTGTTTGTCCATGCTCAACGGAGGGTCATTCGGTTATGTAAATTCAGCCCTAGCTGACCTCATGTCCCAAGTAGCAGGTTAATGTTCACCGTCGGCAGGAAAACCTATAACTTCTGCAATTCTTTCCTCCATAGTTGTGACTTCCAACCCCTTTATTGTGGCCTTTCCTTCACACAATGTCTAGGTGAATTCCAATGCAATATCTTTATCAAAACCATTTAGATTTAAGAAATAATCTAGCCATCCATAGTTTCTAAACTCGACCAGGCAAGGTGCATTTTGTAGTAATGCATCATGAATCGTGGGTTCATTTTGAATTAACCCACCTCCGATTGTCTACAATCAAATAGTGACTCTGCAAAAAATTTCTTCCTGCAATCCTCATCTGAACACTAAACTTCTCCTTCTTGCAACTCTGCTAAATTTCCAATGTTGGTGTCATCTGAATTTTACCTTTTTGGCTTAAGATTATGACAGGAGAAATTAAAGCAATAAAGAAGTAATAAATGCAAGCTATGATTAAGTAAAATGGCAGTGGTGGATTGTCATTTCACACATACGAGTCGTCATATCATTCAAAATTCAAATTGACTCAATAACTTCTTTTTTGACGTGAATCAATATAGACAAACATGCAGACATGACATTGACACGTCCCCCCCCCCCCAACATAAATTTGCACATGTGTCCTCACATGTGAGGTGGAATTTCAATTTGACAGGGGCAGGGAATAATTGCATGTTATGGCAAACATCCATATTAATTCACATCAATTAAATAAATGTACTAGAAGATAATTAAGATATAACAATTGATGCACACGTACCTAAATTCGTGGAAGATTTATTGCAATGATTATGGAGAAAGTACCGGTCACTTTTTAAGAAATCAGTTGAGCAATTAATGAAAGAAGAGCATAATGGAATGAAGTGAGATGATGGCGGAATGGAAGAGAGAGAAGGGTGGAAATGGATGGGTGAAGAAGTGGACCCCCACAAAGTGGGAATCTTTATTATGACAAGTTACATACCTTAATTATCTAGAAGAAGGGACACTAGGTCCATTTCCTTCAGTTGTAGGAAGTTTGGGAGTTGCATGTTGAGTGAATTTTTGCAGGAACTCTTCCTTAGAAGTTGTCTTGTGATACAATCTTAGGTGATGAACATTAACCAGCAGCTTAAACCTAATAGGGTCAATGGTAGTAAGTTGAACAACTCCATTGGAAAATACTTCAGCCACCTCATATGTTTTGAGACATCTTTTCTACAAGTTTCCTACATTATCCTTATATCTTGAGTCATAGAGCAGTGCCCAATCTCTGAGCTAAAATTTCTTATCCTTGATGAATTTATCATGCCACTTTATTTGCTGATTTTGTACTACCTCTGTGTGATGCAAAGTTGCCTTCCTCATCTCATCCAAAGCATTCAACCGCATGATTCTATCTCTTTGTGCCTCAGAGATATCCATCCCTAATTGTACTACAGTCCTAAGATTCTTGTGCTCAAATTCAATGGGCATCATGGTTTTCTTTCCATACAACAACTCAAATGGTGTGAATCCTATAGTTGTTTTCCAGGTAGTTCCGTAAGCCCAAACAACTTTTGGTAGCCTGCTTGCCCAATCCTTTTTATGGATAGCCACTGTTTTGGTTAGAATGGCTTCAATTTCTTTATTGGTCACCTCAACTTGGTCATTGGCCTGGGGTGATAAGGAATAGGCTTCTTGTGCCTAATGTTGTACTCATTGACCAGTGTTGTAACAAGGGTTGAAGTGAATTGAGTCCCTTGATCAGTCGCTATCTCTCTTAGAACCCCATACCATGTGAAAATTTTCTCATACATAAATTTTGCAACCTTATTATCTCTTGCATGCCGCATGGTCTTAACTTCTACCCATATAGTTACAATCAATGCATACGAAAATATAGGATTTACCTTTTGATGGAGGATCACTGGGTCCTATAGAATCTAGTCCCCACTTATCAAATAGATTGATTACTACCTAGGGGTAAAGTGCCATCTCATCAGATTTGGTTGGCTGGCCCATCCTTTTGCATTTGTCACACTTCCTTGTATATCTCCTTACATCCTTGTGGAGTGTTGGCCAATAATATCCTGTGTTGAAAATATGTATTATTGTCTTCTTGGCTGCAAAATGTCCTCCATAGGGTTCATTGTAGCATGCATGAAGAATATCATATGTCTCCTCTTCCCTCACACATCTCCTCATGACTTGGTCAGGTCCAGTGTAGAATAAACATCCAGCAATCCATGAGAAAAGAAAATATTTTTCAATGACCACTCTTCTCTCTTTCAGAGAGAAGTGAGGAGAGGCTCTCCTTGTGACCAAAAAATTAGCTATGTCAGCATACCAGGGTGTTTGCACACTGATGGAAAATAAGTTCTCATCAGGGAAAGAATCATCTATGACTTGATTTTCCTCTGATGTGGTCAGCCTTGAAAGAAAATATGCAACAACATTGGCCTTCCCTGGTTTATCCACAATGGTTATGTCAAACTCCTGCATCAACAATAATCATCTCGCTAGCCTTCATAAAATAAAAGGTTTATTCATGAGGTATCTAATGGTTACATGATCAATGTGCATAAAGATCTGGTAGCCTGTTATGTAATGTATGAATTTTTTTAAAGCATAGATCAATGCTAACATTTCTTTTTTTGTCACTATATAGTTGAATTCAACTCCTTGCAGATTTTTGCTGACAAAGTAAATGGTGTTTTCAATAGCTTTTTCTTTATATCCTAGGGTTTCTCCTATAGCATATTCTGATGCATCTATATGGATGTGAAAAGGAAACTCCCAATTAGGTCTCTTGAGCATAGGAGCATGAGTTAAAGCTACTTTCAAGTCATAAAATGATTTGTCACAGTCTTTTGTCCATTTGAACTCAACATATTTAGTTACGAGATTATACAATGGTGTTGCCATTTTTTTGAAGTCTTTGATGAACCTCCTGTAATAGCCTGCATTTCCTAAGAAACTCCTAACATCTTTTTGTTTTGTAGGGATAGCCAAATTGGTAATCACCTCAATCTTTGCAGGATCTACTTGAATTCATTTGTGAGAGATGTAGTGGCCAAGAACTACACCTTCCTGCATCATAATGAAGTACTTTACACTATTTAAAGATAGATTGTGGTCTTCACATCTCTATAGAAATCTCTTAATATTTTCCAATGCTTCATTGAAATCAACACCATAAGTAGTGAAAACATCCATATAAATTTTCATGCAATCGTGAGAGATGTCTGAAAATATGCTAATGACTGCCCTCTGAAAAGTTGCAAGTACATTTTATAAGCCAAATGGAAGTACTAAGTAGGCATAGGTTCCCCATGGATAGGTAAAGGTGGTCTTCTCTTGGTCCTCTGGTGCAATTTGGAACTATTTATAGCCACTTAATCCATCAAGAAAATAAAAGTACTGCTTTCTTGCAAGTGAGTCCAAAACTTGATCTATGAATGGTAAGGTGGCAGAGTTAAGTTCCCTATAATCAATACAAAATCGCCACTTCCCTCCTTTTTTTGGCATAATCATCAACGGGGACACCCACTCGCTATCTAAAATGGGGTAGATAAATCCTACATCTAGAAATTTTTGTAGTTCCCTTTTTACTATTTCTCTCAATACAAGGTTAATTCTTCTTTATAACTACCTCATTGGTGTACAATCATCTCTTATGTATATCCTATGAGTGCAAATTTCAGGTTCCAATCCCTTCCTATCATGATAGTACCATGAAAATACATTTTGGTGGGCCCTCAGTAAGTTTTCCAATAACAACTATTGTTCTTCACTCAATTTACTGTTGATATTCAAATATTTCCCTTTTGACACTTGCACTTGTGTAGTTAACTCTACCATAGATGCTTCACTGATGCTTGGTACCTTGATTTCATGTGGCATCAATGCATGAAACATACATTTTGTTGCAAGAAGTTCAGCTGTAGGAAGAACGTCTATAGGATAAGCGACTACAGGACGAGCATGCAAGAGTTTCTTCACTGTATCAGCATAATCAAATACATAAGAGGATGATGCTTCTTCTACCTCATAATGGTTTTGAATTATTTTATACAATACTTCATCTTCATCTTGAAACTATAAGAAAGGACTGATGTTGAACATCATAAGTTGTGCTACAGAATGAAATTCATCGGCCTCTTCACCAACATGTGGCCATACTGGATCATCCTTATCATGGGATGGCTAAGCAGGAGGGTAGAGAACAAGATTTTTGGTGCTCTTTCCATTATAAATGGTCATTTCTCTTATTCGGCATCCAATATAAGCATTTATTGTTGCTAACCATGGTCTTCCAAGAATAATGGGGTACCCACCTAGTGTGGCTTTAGGAGAAATAATCATAAAATTTGTTGGGTACTCCCAAGAGTCTAGAGTTACCACTAGATCTTCCACTCTACCATCAAGCTTAACAATAGAACTATCAGCAAGTTGTAGGACAATAGGAGTAGGTCTCATGCTTACAATATTTAGTTGTTGTAGGATGTCATTGGTCATTACATTTATTTTTGCTCCCAAATCAATTAGAACATTATTTATCTACATCCCATTTATAGCAACTCCTACCATAGGAATCCCTGGGTCATTATACTTGGGAACAACCACTTTCCCAAGAATTATGTTAGCAAGTTGTCTGACCACATGAACTATAGTGGGGTCTTTTGTCTTCTTGTCTGGCTTCTTAAGGCATGCTTCCTTGATTGCTTTGCCATATATGGGAACATATTTTATGGCCTAAAATAGAGGTATCTGGACACATATATGTTTCAACTGATCTAGAATGTCAAAAGTTGTGTCTTCCTTTTCTTCCTTTTGTTTCACAATTTCCAACCTATGGGGAAATGGTGGTTCAAGTTTAGTCTGCTTGGATGGGACTAGTTAAGGATATTTAGGTGCACTAGGCTGAGTGGGGACATTCAGAGGCTCCTCCTCTTCCACGGGAAGCTCAATGATAATGGGTGTGGAAGGAATCAAAAAAGTAGTTCTTGAATGCAAATAGATGTCACTTACACTCACAACATATGCAAGGAATTGATTTGGATCAACAAAGTATATTGGCTCCTATTGTGGTTTATTATTTGGGTTAGGTGTGGGCTACGCTGGTAGTTGAGTAGGTTTAGGTGCATATGAACTTGAATTAGCAGGAGAAGACATTATAGCAAGTTGTCAGGGCTGAAAAGGTGGCTACATGTAATTGGTTTTGTGGTTTTTCCATTGTTGTCCTCCCCTCCATTGAGATGTTTGTTTCCAATTTCCTAGAGGTGGCTACCAATTTCCTTGAAACTGTTGCCAATTCCTTTGAGGCTGCTGCCACTGGGGTGGAGATTTTTGGTGATTGGGCAAATCATTTGGAGGGTTACTCCAAGGTTGTGGTGTATATCCTCCATAATTGGATGGATATGGGGGTTTCCATTAATTACTAGATGAATAAGAATTGAAATATGGCCCAATAAAAGATAGTGGATCTGGTGGCATACCCTGTCTTGTAGCCCATGGCCTCCTATTTGCAACATAGTAGACTTGATCATCTTCACCCTGGATTGGCTTGAACTCGAGTACCATATGCTTTCTCTCAATATCAGCTATCATCTTCCATCTGAATTCCTTCTTTTATCTACAATGAGGGAAATATTCTGACAACATTGTCTCTACCTCCTCTTGTTTCTTTCTAGCCTAAAGTGAATCTAGTTGAGTAGCCAGATTGTTTATGATGTCTTGCTTGAATTTTTCTAGTGAGTAATCTCCATCCTTGAAACTCCACTAATAGATGACTTACCCATAAAGGATTGGTAAGCTCTCCCTTTCTTTGAGGCTGCCCTAGAATAGTTTCAAAATATCTTCTTGATATCCTCCCAAGGAACTTGGGTGATATCTCCTCCTCCCATCAATTCTAAGGCATTTGTGCAGCTGTCATTAATTCCTCTCAAGAAAAGCAGCTTATGTGATTCTTCATTGAGTGTATGGTGTGGAGATTTCTATAAGCAAAACAAAAACCTTGAAATATAATCTTCCATGCTCTCATCTTCCTTTTTCTGCATCCTAAAAATTCCATCTCCTCTTATGTCACTTCCCCTGCAATACTCTATATTTCTGAAGGAAATTTGTCTTCATGTCCTCCCAAGTCTCCATAGTATCTCTACCTAGGCTCATGAACCATCTTAATGCAACTTCTTTCAAAGTGGTAGGGAATAGCTTAAGCCTATGGGCATCAATGGTATAGTCATAACTCCTATAGAGTATATCAAACTCAAACAATAATGTATCTGGATCTTCTGTGACAAGTCCATAGAACTTAGAAAGGACTAAAGCAGGGATATTTTTGAGGTTGTCTACTTCAATCTGATGAGAAATGGGGAAAGGAAAAGTTAGTTGATTAGGTTTCTTAGGTCTATTTCCATTTTCACCACCCATGCCTACTTGATGAAGTTCCAAAGTAAAGGGATCTTCAATAAAATTTTGATCTTCAAAGGAAACTTCAAAACTGGTCAGATCTGGAAATGTATCAGTAAAGGGGTGTGGCTCTTCTTCTTTGTTTCTTCGCAGGTTCTAAGACTTAGCTAGCTGGAATGGATCAGGATTGTTAGGAAGGAATCTCCCATGAGAATCTCTCCTCCTCCCTCTATGCATGAGGTATGAACTCAATATCATCCAACTTCACAAAAAGAATTGGAAAAAGGATAGGGGGGTCATAACTCTTCTAAACGAGGGGTATACTATGAACAACTTCCAAAAATAATACAACAAAAAAAACTATCAATGACTCCAAAGAACTTCCTAGTTTGACACCATCCTCAGCAACAGTGCCAAAAATGTCGGCCTCCTATAATTATTTAACAACTAAGCCTTTACAACTATGATTCAGAGATTGGACATCTAACCTGAATAGCTATCTCAATCATCATTAAGGTGCATTTAAATTGTCAATCCAGGGATGTAAACTTGAAATGGTTCAGCACTGTATGTGCACTAGGAATCCAAAGTAGCCACATTCATCCTACAACTAAGAAAGACACAATATTGAAAGTAAATTGCTTGGAAGGAAATAACATAAATGTTGAACATCAACCAATAACTATACCAAGTTGAAATGCATGAAAGAAATGAAAATCTGAGCGAACAAATAGGAAACTACTCTGTCTGCTTTAAATGCAGGAACAGTCACAAAATGGAATTCTAGTGGCTATAGGAACAGTCACATAATGGAATTCTAGTGGTTGTAGGAATAGTCAGTGCCAGATTCTTAAATAATTATTGAACATAAAATAACAACTAAACTAAACTAAGGTATGGGATGAAATACTCACCAAGTGGGCTGCCTTGGATAAGTATTCCCTAAAACTAAGGTAAAATCAGATGCATGAGCTTATAACTTCATTTCATTCGTTGGAAAACATGAGTACAATTGAGCAACATGACTACATTACTAAAAAACTTAAGAGTGTGAGTACATCATCAAATTAACATTCTTTGACCAGAGATCTCAGAAGGAACATCAAAGCCTTATTTAAACACCTAGCAAGGCGGTGAACTCCAGTAGAAGTGGAGGATGCCACATTAGGGAAAATGCAGAAAAGAGCAGAGGTGGCTACGCATGCACAAAATCTATCAGGCATGTTTGCCTTAACAGAAATTTGGAACAATAGTAATGCGTATATTTTCTCAACAATAATTAAGACCATTACAAGGCAGTTACAATTTGATTTGCATGAGGAATCTCCAGTCACCGAGAGTCTTCCCTCCATTAAATGACCACCTTGTTGACCGATATGACACATGACCAGCTAGCGAAATCTTCCTGAATTGCAGGCCTCTAACTATATCTGCATGACAATATTAGTACGCACAATAGCTGCATATCCATAATCATCTTAAAGCGATATTCATTAATCACATGCAAAATTAACACAGACAGTTCATATAGCATGTCAATATCATTTGAAAGTTATCAAAATAATTTCATGTCCAAAGTCTATAGTTTTAAGCAAATATTATAAAAATATCAACTCCCAAGTATCAAAGTCTTATGAAAACTATGAGAAATAGACAACAAATCTATGAATAATTAGACCATAAACTAGACTAATCAGGTGGTAAGCATTCTACTCCTCTCCTCTACAATTTGGTTGAGTAGAATAACACTGTTATGTAGTGTTTTAGTTCTCTTTACTCCATTTCTTGCTTTATCATACTTTTCTCCATTATCATCATCTTGGTTTTTCGTGGAGGTGGAAACACCAAAATGGGGGTCTGACTAAGGCATATCCCTATACAACCCCCCCAATAATTTTCCTCTCTCTTGTGTGCAAATAGAAGTATTCTTGGAGCTAGCTTCCGAACAAACATCTTTGTGAGATCATTCTTGTTATCCTCACTCTTTTTTATTTGCTTTATCATATTCACACATACTTTATCTATGTCCTAGTGTTATTTTGGCCTTTCAAAAGTATCTGTCTAGGCTATTAGTCTATTTTCTCGAGTCCAACCTTGTCTCTTTAGTCCCCTGGTTGTACGAATGCCAACACACCTAAGAGATGCCAGCACACCACGCTATCATCTTGGAGTTGTACTTTCATCCTCAGATAGAGAGCTCTCTAAGACATAGAGTTGACTCCAAAAACTTACTCACCTAGCCACATTTAAAGTCTCAAGTCTGCAAAGTGATCGAAGGACCTTATAGTCCTCATCATCCTCATCCTACATTTCCTAACACTCCCTTAAGCTGAGGTAAGTTAGGGAAGCTTGCTGCTCTTGACCCTCTGTGACCTAGGGCCTTGATGTGGTTGGTCCCCATCTTTTACATTTTTGGTGAACCTGGAGTGAACCATTTTGGTTCCGTTTTGCTATACTGAAAGCTCCTTTCCTCATGTTCTAGGAGCGTTCTAGGTGAGAGTGTTGTGAGGATTCTGCCTTGCGATCCAACTTGCGACCCCTAGTAGGCGTAGTTGGAAGGTTCCAAAAGTATTGTATAACGAAACCTTAATTGCATCACTACCTTGTCTTGTAACCTCTAGGAGGCTCTATGAAAGTTTTGTTTAGTGTGTGTAATGGCCTCTTTTCTACATCAACCTATTCCCTTTGTGCAGCTTATGAGCAGTGGTGCCAGTATAACCTTCACTTCATAGGACCTTTTGATGGGCTTTAATAGGGAACCATATCCTCTCTACATTCCTACGAGGATAAATGGAAATATCGTAGAAGGTGTTCTCATTGATCTAATGTCTCAAGTGAACATTATAACTGAGGAGATCATGTTAATCAACTTTCTACATAAGGATGGATACGATGCACCTGTGAGTACCATCTGCGATGCACCTGTGAGTACCATCTGCACACATGACATACTTTCCATACCTCATATAGGTAGTATTGTCTTGTTGGTTCTCATTGGACCCAAGTCTGTGAACCTTATGTTTGACATTATCTCAAGGTCTAAACTCTTCAAAGTGAAGCTGGGTATCTCCTGGCTAGTAGCTATGAATCTAGTTCCCTCAGTTGTACATAAATATTTGAAATTAACTCATGAGGGTTTTGTGCATGTGATCCATGACACTGGCTATAGATCGTCGGTTGTGCTTGGCAGTTACTCCTTATATTACTTTTGGCCTACATCTATTGGTCCTCTCCCACCCAGGAAGGACCTCCTATATCGCACATAACAAAATTACAAGAAAGGGCATTCTAGTCTGAAAGTGAGATACCCTCCTTTGCCTTATGTTGTTTCACATGGGGCTTGCCTGAAAGATGACAGTGATGCCACCAAGGCATGTAGGAGAGAAGAAGATAAGCGATCCCGAGATCCTTCATCATCTTCTTCCCCTATCCAACATGGTGCTTCCTCTTGCTCTGATGAGGTGCCATCCGCTTCTGTCTCACATTTGTGAGAGAATCCTATGGTGCCCTCTTGGTGAAAGTCCAAGTGTCCCACGTTCGAGCTTCTTGTCCTACCCATAGAGCCTAGGCCCATTCAATACGATAGGTAGAAAGCCCCCCATGGGGAATCCTTTATGTCCCAACCTCTGCGGCCTCCTACCGCCTTTTCTGCTAAAGCAGTGAATGGGAAAAGGCTCACTGCCGAGGTGTTATAGCCAACTCCCCCTTCTGTCTCTAAACCTACCCCTCTTGTTCACATTCAGGAGTTTGTCCCTCCGCTAGAAACAACTATAGAGGATACTCCCATGACTGAGCAAGATCCTTCCATTACTTTGCAACCTCTGACCTCTAGTTTGAAAATTCACAGAAACTACCTTGCACGTGAGTGCAAGCATCGGTGAAAGGCTCTCTTGGACAAACAAGCCACCTCACAAAGGAAGGAAGAGGATATGACCACCCCTGTATCGGGACCTTTTTTCGCATCCTCCTCTCTCCTCCCCTTTGTTTCTATTCAAACTATCTTTGTACTGCTTCTGGCTCCCAATACGAGTACACATGTGCCTAACCCTAAAAAGGTGCAAGTGTTCATCGCTCCTTCGATGGAGCCACCTTTGTTGACATTTATTCTAGATGATCCACCCTTCCTGAAGCCCATAGATATGACTAACACCTCATTTGTATCTACTACAATTATTTCCTCCTCCTCTTCCTCTACCCTTCTTGCCTCATTTCTGGGGATTTTGCCTCCCCCGATGAAGAAGAAGGTAGAGAGTGGTCCTTCCAACAACGGAGGACATAAGAGGAGCCCATCTTCTCTGAAGGGTGGGCCCACAGTGACTTTTTCTATCCTAGTAATAGAACTAGTCCTGACTTCTTCTGAGTTTGTCATCGCTCTCGAATCATTCGGTGAACTCAGTGGTGAACCTCAGGTGCAACCCTCTTTGTTTTTCAAAGTGAAACATGGTACTCATATTAAGTGCATGTTTAACTCAGTGGATGAATTTTTGACCTTATCAACGATCTTTGTGAAGTCATTAACCTTAGACCCACAAGAGCTGAGTGAAGGAGACCTTGTGGGTTCCATTTCCTTAGCCCTTGTTGTGGGAGGTTCAGAAGCTCCTCCCATTAACATTCCACCATTGCAAGCTCGTCCTCCTTCCCCATACAATGATCTAGAGTGGGTAGTTGATGACCTCTTGGTCAATCAATGTTAGAGGGAGTCCTCTTCTTTATCTTTAGATTAGATGTGTGTATGTGTTGTGATGTGTTTCCCTCATAATCATGCTATGTGTGCCTAGATGACCCTCGTCACCCCTATCGGTGCTTGGATACAGGCGTGGTGTTTGTGTTGTAAACCTTCTTCTATTTGTATCAACATTCTTCCATGTTTGTGATTGAATTTTGGAAAATTGGGGATGATGCAAAGCGTTGGGGGCATTTAGGCTTCCCTTCCATGTTGACCCAATTTTATATTTTTACTTTGTCTTCTCATGCATTCTTCACATGGTCTGATATAGTAGGGGGTTGATGATAGTTCATTTATATACTATTATTATACTTACATATATTTATGATCAGTTCTAACCCCGAAATATCAAGCTACCTTTGTTCCCTTTGTTCGTGCTCTCTCTTCTTTTTTTTCTTTTCCTTTATCTTTCTCTCTTCTTTGCTTGAGTTGTCCCTCTCATGTGTGCGAACGCCACCCCTACATCACTTTGATATTCAAAAAATGCATTCATTGCCAATGAATATTTTCTCTAGAGTCTCCACATACTTCTTTGTATGAATTGCATTCTCAACTTGAAACCCTAATGGAACATGTTTCCTTCATCATGGGTTCATAAAGAAAGAACTTGAGGACCTTCCTCCGAAGTGGGAAAAACTTTGATCTTCCCCTCGCATGGGGGCATATTCTTCCTTTTGAGTTCCTTGATGAAGTGAACATCCTTCAAAAGGATTCTTGGATGATGAATCGATTCGAGAAAGAGAACACCTACTTTTGAATAGCGTGTCCCTTAAGTGCACCCCTTGCTGTCACAAAGGGTCCTTGAGGGACCCCCCTTTGAAAGTTTTTATCTCAAATGAATCATATGGCATCTAACTTGGGGGCAGCTTGACTAGACCTGTTTCATATCTTTGTGTCTAGCTTGGGGGCAACCTGACTAGACGTCACTTTTCAAACAATGCGTCCCTTGAGTGGACTCCTCTTCCTTTTGAAGGGTTCCCGAGGGATCCCCTTGAAATTTTTCTAAATTTTTGACGGTTTACGTGACTGTCCGCTTACTTGCCTATGTGGCTTCTTCCTAACATGTTCTATTTGCGATAAACATGTTGCTTTTCAGGTGCACGTGTAAAGCTGCTTTTTGACTCTGCAAAGTTTGCCTTCTTGGTTCTCTTTCACGCGAGAGATCTTGGGATACACCTTCCTTGCAGGTTTGCGGGCCTGTAAGGCACTTACTTCTTGGGTATATTTCATATGAGAGATCTTGGGATACACCTTCCTTTCAGATCTATGGGCCTATAAGGAGCTTATTTCTTGGGTCTCCTTCGAGTGAAAGATCTTGGGATACACCTTCTTTGCAATTCTATGGGCCTATGAGGTGCTTACTTCTTGGGGCTTCCTTCATGCAAGAGATCTTAGGGGTTGTCTCCTTGCAGGTTTGTAGGCATCTAAGATGCTTTCTTTCTTCAACTTCATAGTTATGTGGGGCTATGAAGTCCTCTCCTTGTCCTACACTCTCAGGTTTGCCAGATCGTAGTTTGCTTCCTCGACGATTCAAGTATACATTTCTAGCTCTACTAATTCTCTAATCTACTTTACAAAAACACTCATCAGTATTCATGCTCGCTAAAGTGGGTGCAAAATGTATAGAATAAAATTTGCACCCTCTTATGCAAATTCCCCTTTTACACATCCTCAATTTAGAAAACCAAATTCGAAGGAAAAATTCCACATAAGCTCGTTTCCTTTGTTCCACTTGGTATTTTTTTTGTGTGTCAAAAGAGGAATAATTATCAGGGACACCTATGTGGTGTGTAGATGTCCACGCAGTGTGCTTATGTCCCTGGAAAATTCCCACGTCTGGTTCCTACAAAGGCATTACAGTTCCCATTGGAAGCCAAATTGTAATGCCCTCTTCGACGAATCAAATCGAATATGGTCATTTTCTTCATCCTCTCCTTAAAATTCACTATTCATTCCTCCATTTTGATCCTTCCACAATATCTAAGTAGCTTCTTCATAATCTCTTCAAGCTCCAAGCATTGAATCCACTCTCAAGCAACATTTTTGTGCTCCATAGTAGCAACATCAACACCATTTCAACAGGGGCTTGAGTCCTCTCATTTTCTACCCCATTGGCTAGTGAGCTCTTGGTGGAGGTGGTAAGCTTTATACTCCTCTCCTCTATGATTTGGTTGAGTAGAATAATATTGTTTTGTAGTGCTTTAGTGATCTTTACTCCATTTCTTGTTTTATCATACTTTTCTCCACTTTCATCATCTTGGTTGTCCCCTGAGGTGAAAACACAAAAATGGGGGTCTAATTGAGGCAGACCCCTATACATCTCCCCAAAAAAATTTCTCTCTTGTGTGCAGGTGGAAGTATTCTTAGAGCTAGCTGGCGAATGATCATCTTTGTGAGATTATTCTCACTATCCTTACTCTTGTTTATTTGCTTTATCATATTCACGCATACTTTATCTATGTCCTACTGTTATTTTGTCCTTTCAAAAGTAACTAGCTAGGTTGTTAGTCTATTTTCTCGAGTCCAACCTCGTCTCTTTAGTCCTTTGATCTTATGGATTCCAGGGAACCTGAGATATGCCAGTGCACCTGAGAGACGTTAGCATACCGCATTGTCATCCTGGAGCCACGTTTTCTTCCTTGGACAAAGAGCTCTCTAAGACATATAGTTGAATCTGAAAATTGACTCGTCTAGCCCCATTTCAAGTCTCGGGTTTGCAGAGATCAAATGATCTTATAGTCCTCATCATTCTCGTCTCGCATTTCCTAAAAAATTTCTTAAGCTAAGGTAAGTTAGGGCAGCTTGTTGGTCTTGACCCTTTATGACCTGGGGCCTTGATGTGGTTGGCCCCCCTCTCTTACACTAGGAAGCTCTCTCAAAAATTAAAACAATAAGCACATAATTAGAGTTCCAAATTTAAATGCATACTTCTTCTCTCTAGTTTGTTTCAAGTTTTCCATAAGTTGTCAGAGAAACTCATATAAGTCATAATACTTCCCATTCACCACCATATCATATGCAACATAGATAGCAGTTGAAGACATTGATTTATCCCTGTTAGTAAAGTATATTTTGTGACCTATCATGATTGAATCATACTTTACAACAAGATTTGTGATAGGTTTTGTTTTCAATGCTCTTCTATCAAAGATGGTACTAGTTAACTCCATAAGCACTTTATTCTTTATAGATTTTAGTAGTGATACAGGTCTGTTGTCACACAATCCAATCATAGTCTTGATTACCACTTTAGAAATCAATTCGGGCATGTTTGTCCACATGAACTTGTCATGCATTCTACTCAATGCTTGCCTCACATATTTTGTATCCATATCATTGCTATAGTTGGGAAACTAGTTCCAAATATCTAGTTTATTTCACACTAGGTTAGCATATTCTATTTTTTCTAAGGAATCATCTCAAGTTAGCTCATTAGTCTATAGATCTCTTTATCTCCTAGTGATTATATTCATCTAACTTGCCATTTATATAATCCCTAGTATCCTCAATGGGTAAAACACTATGAGGAATCTTTTAAAAAGAACCGTCGGGGTCATTATCAAAGACTTCTATGAATACCTCTTAAATTTTGGTCTAGGTCTCTCGGTGATGTTGGTGACAGTTGGTGTATCCAATATAACTTCAATTAAATCTCAAATTCTTATGAAATCACTTCTATTTCAAACCCCACAAAGCACAGATAGTTATAAATACCTTTTATGTGTTCGACAAGATCTAGGGTTTGCATCAATTGCTTTGAATCACCTTCAATACTTTTCCAAATCACTCTACTTTCTCCAAATGCACAAAAGTTATTAAAATCAACTTAGAAACTCAATTTATGCCTTTCTAATTTTCCCTAATTTCACATTAATTGATTCAATCTCCAAAATTTGGTAGACACTTCACTGATACATTATAAGCCCTAAAATGCTCCACAATTCTTCATATTTTCATATTTTCTACCAATTTCTTTTCCAAAAGCTTAAGAATTATATTTTACACCATATATCTTCGTGTCACTCATTGACACCTCATATTTCCAAGGGTTTGTTAGTTTTTTCTATTATTACTCCCCCTAATCCTATGCCTAGGTTTACTTTCCAAGAGAATTATTTGCACCACAAGCTAGTACAGATGTATTTGATTCATCTTTGTTCTTAGTTTTTTCTTTCTTTATCCAAATCTTCTCCATTTCCTTCTTTACTTCAATACAATAAATTTTCTTCACAGTTTCATTCCTCTTTCTCGAATTATTCTACCTTCCATTCTTGCTTCTACAAACTCTTGAGATGTGTCTAGATTTGTTGCAATTGTAGGATACAACATTTTTCTAACCAAACTAACTTCTATTCAATCTTGATTTGCATTGGTTAAATTTATGTCCAAATACATTGCATGTATAATAGTAACCTTTGAAAGATTGAACCATTCTACCAATATTATATCTATTCATCATTTGATTTCTGCATTCAACAACTCTATGTCCAAATTTCTTGCATACAAAACATTGTCCATACTTCTACATTCTATAGCCTTATGTCCAGATTTATTGCATGAAAAATAAATACCATTGAAAGATGGGTACCTTTGAGCATTTGGTTGTCTTATAGAGGGTCTTCTAGCATTTCCTTTTTTGTTTCTAAATTGTTTGCCATTGCCTCAAGAAATGAGTCTTCTTTTGATTATCAACCTTGTTAGGGGTCTGATTTGTCTTTGAGCTTTCTCCTTCTTCAAGTCCCAAACTACCTTTATCTTTAGAAGGTTTTTGTCCTACAATTAGTTCATCAAGCATTGCAGTACTTTCTTTGAATTTATCATCATGAGCTCTTGCTTTCTCCATATCTGATCTTAGATTTACCACTTCTTGTTCTAGTACATTCATTAGTCTTGCTTTGTACCATTGCATTTAGATAATACTCAATTATTTTATTTTCTTTTATTTGCACATTCAATCTGGTGATGTCTTCATTTGCTTTCTTTAAATGTTCATTGACTTATCTATGTCTTTCTTTGAACTTCTTGATTTTTTCTCTCAATTTTTTGACACATTCATGTGCTTCCTCTAGGTTTTCCTTTAGATTCTTGTTCTCACCTTCAACTTTGTCAAGGTCTTCAAGAGTAAATTTAAGTTCTTCTTTGTCAATCATGCAGTCATCTTCTATGTATTCAATTGTAGAAATTTCTTCTAGACAAATAGGATACTTTCTATTAGCCATGTGCTCAACCTCCAAGGTCTTCCTCAAGCTATTAGGCTTCTTAAAAGGAACTAGGCTCTAATACCAATTGTTGAACACCTAGATTACTTAGCGGGGGTGAATTAGTATTCCATTAAACCATTTAATCATAATCCATCCAATTAAAAAAATAAATCTAATTTCAATAATGAATGAAAGCATAAAACAGTCACATGACACACAAATATCGAGATTTTTATGTGGAAAACCCAAAAAGGGAAAAACCATGGTAAGGATTAGCTCACAATATATTATAACTAGTTATAAGATATTACAAAGGCTCACTACCAAGACACACTATCCAATAAGGCTCACAACCAGAGATAGATACAAAAACAAGATACATAACCAAAATGTGAAGTGATACAAAGTGCACCTTCCTTGTGTTGAACTCAATTCCTTTGAAGCTATGAATACAAAACATTGCTCTACTTTGCAATCACTCAACATTCACAACTATTTTTTACTTATTTTGATCTCACACATACAAATTCACATGTTCACACAATATCATATCTTTCACACATCATATCTTATCTAAAATCTCAAAAATGTATTACATATATACCCAATACATCTGCATACATCAATTAGATCAACCTAATTAGATGTAGCCCTATTTCAATTCAAAATTACCTTGTCGACTCCATACTTGATTCAAATACTTCTTCACACTCAAATCAAATGTGCAACACTTAATTTAGATTTGCATGGACCTAAAATAGATCTCATTAACATCCACAATACATATTTAATATTCACAATACATATCAAGTATTAGTTCGACCAAGAATTAGACCTAATCGCAAAATAAGCTAACTAAAAAACCATCAACGATCCATCTGATCATATAACATGCACCATCAAGAATAGTGTACTAACACCTATAAACAATCCCCCAAAATTACAATCTGAATTCAAACACCAAAGGAATGCACAACAGAGTAATCATACCCATTTTCATTGTATAAAACCAAAAACTACATGTCGAACTACTGTTACTTGTAAATTTCAACCTGTTCATCTAAAATGGTTGAAATCTTAATCATAGATAGACATAATAGTCAGGAATAATATACTATAACCTCATAAGAAGATCTTATTATATGAGGAATTCCAGATCAAAATACTAGATTAAGATGCATACATTTTATTCACCGGATTAGACAAACTATCAACAATTAATGTTGGCATCAATGAAAACACATTAAAAAAGGATCCTTCTGTTGGAATCAAGGAACACTGAGAGGGGGGGTGAATTAGTGTTCTGCAATTTTTAACTTTATTAATCTGACCCTTTAAGCATTTTTAACATTCAACCAAAATAAATATGCATGAACATAAAACAAACAACCATAACACCAAAACCCAAGGATTTTTATGTGGAAACCTTGTTAGGGGAAAAACTACGATGGAAGGCCAATCCACAATATTATCTGAATATACTCAAAAAAATTTACAAAATGGGAATGCACTTGCATTCAGGCACACTACCTAGAGTTCACTGCTCAAAGATGAATACTCACTGCCTTATAAAGATATTCAAATTAAATCCATCTAAGAAATTGAAATGAGAAAATAACATCTACTAATGCCTGGTTACAGTTCCAGTTAACCACATTAGTTGATTTCTTGACCTTCGGTCTGATTCTGCTATGCTCTAATTCACATCACAAATATCTTAGTGAAACTGTGCATAATAGTTTTGTTATTCGCAACACACACCAACTCTTCACATCTATATCAAAAATGATATAATCAATCACTTATATATATATCCGTCACTAAGAATTTAATCGCTACCTGTCGGCTCAAACAAAATTATAAAAATACTTGCAAACTGTCAGCTCAATCCATGGTTAATTCTCAATGTGCACCAACCAAAGTCATCCATAGCATAGTAATGACTCAAATGATCATTTTCAAACACAAAAATACTTAAACAATTACTTCTCAAACATCCGCAACATGTTATATCCACGAAGTCGGCATTATGCATTGATAAATAGGAAATTAATCAATCAGATCTTCTAACTTGCACACCAATGAATGCGCACCCTGATGATTTTCAGATAAGATAGTATGTACACCAAAATATCTTCCCTGAGATCCACAACTCAAAATGATAACATGAAATTTCATGTGAATCGATGAAATACATTTTTGTCGGATGCTCTATTCTTGCTTAACAGTTAAATACATAACTTCGATCTGACTTTTGGTATGAGAAAATTCTGATGTGTGGATCAAACCACTGACTAGGTTTTCCATAAATGACAACACCAAATGATATTTTCAGTGTCTCTTTCCAACACCTTCTTCATTATTTCAATAATCCATATATGACCATATGAAGTTTTTACATGCTTTGTATAGGATAACTGAAAATATTATACATTCTTCTCTAAACAAACTAGTGGCCACATATGTGATCTTTGGTTTTTATGTGGTGCCCAAATTTATGTATTATGCCTCTTCAATCAAGATAGTAGAATATTCCATTCTGCATTCCTATGAGGGGAATAGGAATTCACTCATCCTCTGATGCCTTGTAGATGTTTTCACCAGAAGATATGTCCTTTATTTTTACTTTTTCTAGGTTTGCAAGTGTCTCAAAGATGTTTTCACTAGGGGACCTATTTCTTTCTTTTTATTTTTTATTTTGTGACTAAAGGACTCAGCTTCCCCAAAATATGCCCCTTAATTTATCTTGTAGAAAAATATTGATTTAGGAAGAATAACAAGAATCTCATCATGTAAGTCTATGAATGCCAAGAATGATTCATCACTCTCCAATATATCAAGTAATGGTGATCCTTGTTGATCCCAATCAATGAGGGTAGGTTAGTGAAGTGCGAGGTCAATGGCGAGGAGTACATGGTCAATAAAAAGAGAGGAGATATCTAAATAATTAAAGGAAGATGTGATGATGCTATTATCAATGGTGTTTATATCATTGGAATTTACCTCAACATTGTAAGAGGTATTTAATGATATCATAGGAGGAACTTGGGAATATGTGTAGGTAGTCATTAATTGTCTTAATTAGGAGGAGGATATATAGACTCAAGAATTACTTGTTCATTAATGACCAATAATTTTCCTTTGTAATGCATATTTTAATTTATATGAAATGGAATGATAAATTTCTTTTCAAAATACTAAAGAGGAGTATCATCAATTTCTATATCTTCTTTGTAGAGTCACTAATTTATGTTTCCTTT
Source organism: Sequoiadendron giganteum (assembly GCA_007115665.2). NCBI lineage: Eukaryota > Viridiplantae > Streptophyta > Pinopsida > Cupressales > Cupressaceae > Sequoiadendron > Sequoiadendron giganteum. The sequence continues at coordinate 634,830,628 of CM021101.1, forward strand.
AATATGTTCCTCATCGAAATTTTTAGGTGATTGGAAGACTATAGATTTGTATGTTTTGATACTAGGTGCATTGGAAGATTTCTACTAGTTGTTCGGACCATAGGAATGTGGACAGGGTGGCATCAAGCCCACATGGAAATCTCCATTCAATGTATATTCCATAAAACCTTTTTCAATTCTCTTGACCTTGGATTCAATGGAGTTGGGTGTAGTGGATAGTGTGGATGAAGATGAAAGTGTATTGGGATCGATGTAAGATGTTTACAGTGATAATGTTGTGTTGGGAGGTACAACATGGGTGTCTAGAAAATGGTGTTAGCAATTACGTGTGGCCTCCAATGAGTGACAATACTCAAACTTATGTGGATCTATATATATGGTGACTTCAATGCAATTATAGGGGAAATTGATGCATTGATGATATGTGGATGGTATGAATTACATGGCAAGTAACCATAAGCATCCAGGAATGAAATTTTAGAGAATGTTAAGATCAATGACATGGCATGTTGCATATTGTAGTGTCAGGCCTACTTGAATGGGTAAAAAAATAGTGCCTTCTAAATCTCTTTCCTTGTTATCACAGGCCTCGATGGTGATTTCTTCAAGCTCCAAATCATACGTTGATTATCCCTTGTTTGATGAATTTCAATGTACGTAATTTCAAGGTAGAACCATTATCTAACAAGTCTCGCTTGACCTTATGCTTGGATATGAAAAATTCTATGTGGAGGTCTTTGTTATGAGATGGATCCAAGGGTGGCATATCATTTTGGATAAAATAAAGTTGATAAGTGGAGGATAAATGACCTAGTAGTTATTGGAATTGATTAGGTTCAATGTTGTTGGGCACGTGTGATTCCTTTAATTCCTTCTCAAGTATTTCTCTATGGATGGGGGATGTCTTAAGAAGTTCCAAGATGGATATTGATGCAAGAGTCTTCCCAAGATGGTCCAAGAGACTATATTGAACTTAGCTTGAGAGGATACACTATATGGTCCAAGGATGATGACTCCACCCTATTAATGGTGATGACAAACTTAGGATCTTTGGACTTTAATTTAATAATTGAAACTTACAAAAGTACTTGTCTGATGTACTCAACAATATTGTCATAATTGAAAGGCGCACTATTGTAACTAAGATTATTAGTTTGATTAACTTGGATATTATGTGGATTGGAGGGAGTGAATAAGGTGGAAGTATCTTGAGAGTTCTTAGGAAGTGATTTTTCATATATTCCCAGTTGATCATTTGGTGAGGAGGACTTCACTCCTATCTTAATATTGCCTCGATCAATGAGGTCCTAGATGTAATTTTTAAGCTTCATGCAATTATTTGTGGAATGAACCTTCTCTATGATAATTTCAATATTAATTGTCCTTACATCATGAAGGTTTGGGTTTTGACTCATCAAATAGTTGGGTCATGGGGAACGTGACAAGATTAGCTTGAACAATCTTTTGAAACACAAAATCTAGGGATTATCCATGAGTGGTGAACTTATGATTTTGATTATATTAGGTCTTTAGCCTAGATTTTCATTAAGGGATGGAGATAGTATTATTGTCATGAGGTTTAGTAGTAATCTAATTTTCATTGGTTTAACAAACCACTTGGACATGTTTAGCATCGATGACTCCATCACTTATGATATTTTTGTTTCTTGCTCGAAAATGAGGTTGGTCATTCAATTTATCATTATTTTATTTATAGATCTTAACGAGACATTTATCTATGAGGGATTTTTTAATAATAACCCCTTTCTTAGTGATTTCATTAAATTTTGATGTGTAATGAATTTGTAAATGGAGGGAATTTTCTTGATTTAAGTTTTGGACAAATATGTTGACCAATTATTTTTCAAGCATAAGCCAAGGAAGACAATTTGATAACCCTCTCCATATTTGTAAATAGGTAGTGAGAATTTCCCCATTGTTTTTTTGCATTGCAAAGGTATAACATAGTGACTTCATCCTTTACATTATAGGAAGTGTTTCGCAATTTTTCTAATTGATCAATGGAAGTGGAAATCAATCCACGAGGGAGGTGCATAAAACACTCCAAATATTTTCCACCCAAACTATGAGGGAAGAGATGAAGGAGGTACTTATCACTATAAGCAACTTCTTGACATGACATGAAAAATTCTTTGATGTGATCATGGGGGTATCGTTTTCCCTTGTATTTTTCAAATTTGGGCATTTTAAAATGTCGCGAGAAGGGGGCCATGGAGATGTTATGATCAAATGGATGTGGGAACAAATCTTTGAATTTGAATTGATTCTTATTGGTTGCTAGTTCTAAGCTCTTGAGGGGTAATTTAATTTATTCCCACTTGAAATGTGAGGGTGTATTAGCTACATGTCCCATTGGATTGACTAGAGGACTCAAAGGAATATCATATTTCCCATGAGGATACAGATCATACAGAGGTGGGTTGGATGGATGATGAGATGGATTGGAAGGATGATTAAAGGAGAATGAAACAATGTATGAAGATGTTTATAGTTGGGTGGTATGGTATGTATATGGAGCAAGAGATACATAAGACAAATGTGAGGTGTATGAAGTAGATGTTAGTGGGATGTAAGAATATTGAGGGACATGAGAGGGTTGTGTTTCAGTAATATAAGTGGAAGAGTATGGGGACATAGGAGGAACGTGACTAAGGGATATAAGATGCAAAATATTGGGGGATATAAATAGATTGTTGAGGAACAATATGTGTTGTTGATGTAAGGGGACTATGTGAAGGACCAAAGAATATTTGGGATTAAAGGGGTTGTGATGGTGTAGATGACACAAACAAGACTGATTAGGGGGAAATATGCATGGTAACAAACCAAAAACCTAGAAAATGGTTCAAGTTGTAGTAGATTGAATAGACACAAGAGGGCATCATTAAGTGATATTTGAGATGTGTGAGTGGAAACATGATCAAATCTTGATGCTATAAGAGGTGTGGTGGATAGCTTGAGAACATAGTTGTGCATGAAGGGGTGTTGAACTAGTATGTTATTCCCAAGAATTGGATCTTCAAGTTGGGAAGGTCTACCACGCTATAGATTGTCAAAGACTGGTTCAAGGGATTATTTTATAAATATATCACCTATCTTGGACATGCCAAATTATTGTGGAAGTGTTACCCATTTTTCACTTACAACTCAATTGGGTAGAGCTGAGTCAGTTATTTGCATTTAAAAAGTGAAGGGGGATTAACAAATTTCTGCTATGCTTAACCATTGCAAAAAGGGATGCTTTCAAAAGAGATTCAATTTTATTATGCAAGGTTTTAAAATAGAAATAAATTATACATATTACATGATATTGTTGTCTTTCATTCATTTTGCAAAGGAAATGTACAAAATTTTGCATAAATGTTGTTGTTTTATACATTGAAAGAAAAATGCTCAAGTGACCCACACAAGTCATGGTCATGAATTAAATAAAACAACATACATTTAAGCTATACAACTAAAGATAAAATAGGAAAAACACATGAAAACAAATTATATCCTTCATTACCTGAAGTGGCAGAATCATAGTGTTGGTCCTTTTTTCTTTAGCTCCTCTCATTCCCGATCTTCAGATGTACATACAGATGATTGAAAGAATTGGTTAGAGCTCGGGACATGAAATATCATCATATGTTCATTGAAAAAATTATAACCTATATCTATGATGCATTAGATCAGTTATCAATTGTCACATGTATCAAGAGAGCCTAAAAATCAAATCATCAAAGGAGCATTGAACTTCATTTTTTATCTAACTTGCTTGTTCACTATGCAAGTATAGGTGAAACTTTCATTTCTAGATTATTTTCATCATAGCATGTGGTGTAAAAATGGGCTCCCACAAGAGTTGAGTCCAATATGTTGCCCTCTAGATCTTGAGAGGGGTATAAGATAAGCAAGAGACATTCAAATTTCTAAATAAAATAATATTTTGTTTGAAGATCAATTTATAAGGTAACTAAGCACATTGTCCATTCATGACAACCAAGTCAAAGGTGAAATAAGCTTACCCCCTTTCACTTTGAAATGGGAATCACAAATGAGAAATGAGCTCATCTAAACTGCTTAAGTAATATGCAAAACAGAGTAAAAGTGCATCAATTCTCACTAAGGAGCCTTGTATATCTACAAGTTTTCATGTCATCCTTGGTTTTGCATCATTATTTTATGTTATTCATTTATTTTCATGCAATCATTTCTACTATTTTCATCATATTAAGTGCATACCTTGATGGTACAACCATCCATTGAGTGACAAAATGAGCAACAAATTTAAATGCAAGTACAGTCATCAAGCATTTACTTCAAAGGAATGCAACATCCATAATGGGACAACCATTAAAACAACATAAGGAGCATGAATACAATAATGAGGAAGCAACAACTAATCTAGCCTCCTTAATGATACTCAAGTTTTGAGGAGAATGACACTATTATGATTCAAATCTTTAGTCACATATGTAGCCTTTATGATTTTTCTCATTGGTCTTTCATCTTTACCATGGGAATGTGATGGTTTAGTCTCTAGGTGTCAATCCCAGGATCATGAATTTCAATGCTAAAGAGGGATACTTTGAAACCTAGGTTTATTTTCTATGTATTGACAATAAACATTACTCAAACTTTCACTGTCAATGCTAGATGACAATGACTATGCAAAGTGTCCAAGTAAGTAACCTATCAAGGGGAAGATTTCCATGAAGGAGGTGACAGCAAAGTTGAGTCACTAAAGATCATTTCTACTTGCATGAATAAGAAAAAATAAAAGAGGCACATGAAGGAAGGGTTTGAATCAATTAATACAATGACATGAGTTTTGTGAAGAATTCATGAGTAGCATCAACCCAAGATGATAGAGTATACATAAAGGGTAGTTTTTCTTTGTATTCACTATATAATGGAGGTAGTGGATACATTGAAAATTGCAAAGATACCTGCTATGATCAATGACTGAGAAGTAGAAAGATATAAATATAGCAAGGGATAACAATGAAAAGGACATTAAATGAAGGGTTTATAGTGTCAATATCATTCACAAGAGGGAATAGCAACTGTGAAGTGCATTTTCATAAATAAAAAATAATAATGCTATTCATAGACATAAAGAATAAATTATGATATTAACAAGTTTTTAAATAAGTGGAGTGAGCTTTCAGCATAGGGTTCATACCCTTAGCAATGTTCATTCACCATTTACCAAGCAAGTTTGCATTTACAGAGCATATAAAGTATAGTGGAACTATTAGTTCAAGACAAGCCAGAGAGTAGCTAGGAAGGACAAAGAATAGGGTTTTGAATCTTCAAGTTTCCATACAAACAAGTATAATGGAGGGTTCTCTCTATATTTTAATGAATCCATGACCACCAAGCAAGGAAAATGTGAAACTCAAGGGCCAAAAATAGAAGCAACAAGGAGATTCAATAAAAATAAGTCGCGGCCTTTCATGGAGGAAATGAGTAGAAATTTTTATCGTTTCTTTCACAGAAAGCATCGAGCATGAAGATACATAGAAATAAAGAGCCCTTTCACTAATTTTCTGAAGATTCAAGGTGTCGATCCAAGTGAAAATAAATATGCAAGAAATAAAGGGAGTTTAGTTTCCTTTTTTTGTTGTAAACATGCTTTATGGAAAAGCTGAGCATAAAAGAATATACAAAAAAATCAAGCATTCTATCATTTTTTTTGTTTGCTATAGGAAATCAAAGAAGAAGATTTTCTTTCACAAAGAGAAAAAAAAAGGTATCATTCCCATAGAAGGTGCTTACCCGCACAAGTTCCCAACTTGAATCCTACAAAATCTCCATGAAAACTCTAGAGAAGCTCAAGTTAGAACCCTAGCATGGCGGTGCCCTTAGCAAAAAAAACAAAATGTAAATGAGAAATGAAGTGGTCGCGAGCTTCTTTTTGTTTCTAGGGTTTTTTACATATGGTTAGCCTTGTCGATTTTTTCCACAATATTTAAAAATTGCATACCTTAACTAATACCTTTGTGGTATTATTTGTTTCTACATATATTTTGCATAGCTAGGCATCATCATGCCTTAGTTTATGTTTGTGATTTTTGAATAAAATCAAATGTCTATGCAACATAAGAGTCACGTTCCCTTTGCAATAAAACCAAAAGCCATGTATACCTTCGGTGTTTTTTGTAAAGTGATGAGTCAAAGCCTAAGAATTTTTGCTCCTTCTATTTTGCCTAACTGTGAAACTGAAAACTGCAAACAATGTAAGGCACTATTAAAGTAATGTTTTCATAAATTGCTTTAATAAGTGTCAATTAAAATGTAGAAAATAAAGTAGGTGCAAAATATGTAAAGGAAATTTCAGTTTACTTACCTTTTTTGCTTGAGTTCCCTTTACACAAAATAGAAAAAACTGAGTCAACTGAACCTTCTATTTCTAATTTTTAGTCAGAACTAAGTGATTTTTGAGTCCTTTTGGGTAGATCTAGTTAGGAAGGAAAGTTTTCGCCTATTCTCACTCAGTTTGAGTCAGTTTTAGCCCCCCATTTTATGGTTTTTTCCTTTTTCTCGTGAGAGACACTTGAGTTTCTATTTTGATGAGCAATTAACTGAGATTATTTCACATTCACTCATGGAGACTCATTGGAGAGATATATTGGAGAAAAATTTAGTTTTAGAGGAAGTTCGAATTATTGCTTCTTCCTCTCTTGAGTATTGCAGAGAGTTTGTAGTTTTTGTGACTTAGTTTTCATGATATGATTATGCAACTCCTTTCAAATCAATAAAGACAACATTATTCTCTTTTTTCATGTTTTCTCATTTTGCAGTTAATGGTTTGATGTGTAATTGTGATTCAACTTTCAAATCCTTGTATATGTCTCATTGTTGTAGATTTGAGTGCAAAAGTTTCATGTAATGTAGTTTGTGTGTTGTGTTTAATTTTGTTAATGGATTTAAGTTGTGATAAAACTTCTATTTTTCCTTCATGCAAGCCCTCTAATTTTCAAACCTTCATGCAAATTACTTATGTATTATATTGTTTCATATGTGATTGTGAGAGTAATGATCTTTGACAAACTGATTGTGAGTTGAGTTAGTGGATAAGTTTATAAGTTTCTGGTGCATCACCCTTTAAGTTTTAGGTTTTTCATTTCAAGTTATCCTTTTATCCCTTTTCTCATAAAATCATTAGTTTTAGGTGATCTACCAGGGGAACTAGCCCTCTTTGGAGATTCATTCTCGTTTTAAGCCACCCATAGGTTGAGAATGTTTCCATGTTTCACAGGATAGTTAAGTCTAACTCAACTAGGGTGCAATCCTCATTGATAACAAGAAGTTTAGCACCTCTATTGATTAATTCTTCTAAGGTTAAAACCTTTTGGTAGTCAATATATTGTTCCACTAAATCTATATTCTTTGGATTAATTATGAACTCTTGGAATTTTGGTGAGCATTCCAATTGGGATATGATTTCAAGATCCATGATTTGTTATATTGGACATCTCCCCACTTCTAAGTATGGGATGAAAGAGGTTCTCATACCCAAGAATGATTGTGGTCCAATGTGATTGTTGTTCCATTTGTTTTTGTGCTTGCAAATAGGTAATGGGTATGAAGCTAGATTGTGTGGGTTGCTATGAGGTAGATTATGAGTTTGATGGTGTTTCTCTTAAGTTTAATAATATACTTACACTAATTATATGTGTTGGATGAGTGGTTGATATTTTTCCTCTTAACTACTGTGACCAATGACATAGTATAGGTTAACTACACTCAATCTATACAAATTTGAGGCATATTTAATCCACTATCTATTAATCCCAATAAGATATTCAATATCAATAAAAAATGAAGAAGCCACTAATCTAACATGCTAGAAACATGAAAGCTTGAAAATCATCTATTCTAAGACATTTAAACTTATCCTATTGGATGAGTGGTGTCACATTAATGTGGAATGGTGACCCTTTCCCAATCCCTTGGATAATGAGCTTGTTTCAATCATTTTTATTCAAAAAAACCTAATGAAACCAATGACAGATATACGTGAAACATGATGAAAGCTAATTTAACATGATATAAGCTAAGATGTTCAATGTAAGTGTATACAAAGCTATTCTAAATGTATGCAATATTTAAAATATTAAAAACCTAGTTTCAAAATATGCTAAATGTATGCACGTAAGTTACCATGGAAGCCATTAATGGATACTTAAAGCTATAATGCATGTAAATTGATCTATAAATGCCTTTAAAACATGAAACATGGATGTAATATGAGAGTGATTTTAACAACATAAGTTTTACTATTAAAAGGTGGATCCATTTGTCTCCAAATAGTGATCTATTTATAGGAGAGAAAATGAAAAAGCAATAGATGAGATTGATTTGATCTATCAATGGTCACAAATGAAAGGAGGATGAAACATGGATTAAGGATTCCAATCCATGGTCAAGGTTTAAAGTCGATAAGGATCAACTAATTTAATCAATGGTCCAAGTTAGCTTTCAACAAACACACCTCCTAAGAATTAGGAAGAGATTAAGAGATATTTTGGAGGAATGAGTGAATAAAAGGGGATATTCCATAGGAATATTCTCTTTTTGGAGGAATGTGCAAAAGAGGGAATATTCCAATGATATTCCCTTACAAGTGGGAGGATGAGCATAATTATCAATTAGTTAATTAAAACTAAATTTGAATGAGAAATCAAGGGCTTAGATTGAAAAGATCAATCAATGGTCAAGATGGAAATAAGATGGAGGTGTGGATCATGGATTCCCATCAAGGATTGAGGATGCAAGATGATATTTAATTAAGGTCTTACATTCATCCAAACAAACACACTTTCAAAACTTGCACAAGAATTCATGTTGAAAGTTTGTTACCAAAAAGAATATTCCCTTTTTCAAATGAGTGCAAAGGGAAAGAATGTTCCATGGGAATATTCTGCTTTTGAGAAAAATTAACTTTTAATTAATTAAAATCAAATTTTAATGTGCAAAGGGGAAGGAATATTCCATGAGAATATTCCTTTTTGGAGGAATGTGCAAAGGAGGAATATTCCCTTGCAAGTGGGAGAATTAGGATTAGTTAGTAATTTGATAATTTAAACAAAGTTTTAATTTTGTAAATTAGGGGAATTAAATGATATTCATTAAATAAATAATTTAATGAAAAAGGGAATTGCGATATGATATATAAATATAGCTTAGGGTTATTTAATTAAATAAGAGGACTTAGGGATTAAATTAGATAATTTAATAGGATGAAAGGTTAGCACGAGAGGGGGTGAATTAACCTAATTAGGTCAATTAGATTAATAAATGAAAATGATGCAATTAATTAAATAGCTAGGCTAATTTAATCAATTAAGTGAAAAGAGGATGGATTTTAGGATGAAACGATGTTAGTAGATCATATTCGAGTGTGTGATATCATTCAAGACATTTTTAAGTGTCTACATTTTGCCCCTCTTTGAAGCAATGTACTTGTTGCATTGGTTCAAAGACTAATGTTGTTTTTGATGTTGATGACGATACAAAAATAAATATCGATGATCTCTTTGAGATGTTGATAGTCAAGCTAAAGTTGATTGATCTGATTGATTGATTGATAACATTGTTGAGGATTCAGAATAATGCAAGGATAGTGTTGTCAATATATGAACAACACAAGGATTGATAGGGAAAGATATATCCCAATGATTATTGATCTTATAAATTGATCAATATTTGCTAGCAAGGCTAGGAACGAAATTCGTTAGATGATTTGATATTGATATGATCGAAAGATGGTTGGTTGCCCTCTCGAGAGCGATCAGAGAATAAAGTGTTTTGATTGGGCTCACGATAGGTGAAAATCAGACTTATGCTTGAGATTTAAGGTTGCTTTTGAATCAAAGAGTTGTAACTTTTCATATTGTTGAGCTGAAGATAATATAGATGCCCCACTATGCCCCAGCGGAAGAGGGATTGTTGGTGCAGAGAATGAAAAATAGTTCCTGGAAAGCTCAGATGTTGATGTAGACAAATTTGATGATGTATACACAATCATTGGCCATGGGTAGCCTCATGTATATTTTGATATATCACACATATTCGATACTTAGATATAAATTTTAGTAAAGATAGAAGAATAAGGTGGATGGATTAACCATTGTTTTGAGATTAATTCAAAATTCCAACAAGCCAATGATTCTTTGAGACTTTATTAGATATGGTGATGAGATGGATGATTCTTCTCATATTTTGGGATTGGGACTCTCCATCATTCCTTATATTTGATATAACAATAGCCATGATGCATCAAGGTATTGATAACCAGGATGGCATTGCATCTAGTGTGATGGGATTTGACTTTGTAAACAGATAGGATAGTTCTTGTTTACACCTTGACATATGGAAACCTCGTCAGAATGTAGTTTAGTAGTTTAGAATATATCATACCAAAGCATATGCAATCAAAGCACTGCTTAGCTTTTACGCCATTAGATAACTGTATTCAATCACTTTTGTATACTGTATATTTTAAATTGCTTAGCCATATATGCCATTAGAGAACTATGAATGGTAGGCAATCACTTTTGTATACTATATATTTTAAACTGCTTATCCATCTACGCCATCAGAGAACTGTGAATGTACCCATTTTTTTGTATAATTTATTAAAAGGAATGCTTTTTGAATATAGGAAGAAAAGAAACCAATTTTATTTTGTCACCTTGTTGATAAAAATAATCCTTAAAATCCAATTCCCTAGCATATCTTGGGAGGATTTGCTAGCCATCAATAATATAAACAATATTATTCCAAGGAAGAACGAAGAAGAGAGGGGTAGAGAACAAGAAATAGGCGAACCTTCTATGGTTGTAGCAGAGAGAAAAATACCCTATGGTTCCCCTATTGTCTCACCTACCTGAAACATAGAGGAACATGTGAAACATTCAAAATAGGAAGAGTAGGAATCTCAACTTGCAACTTTTGGGGAGCAACTCATAGCAAAACGAGCTATAAAAACCCTTGCATATTTTGAGAGGTCTATTAATCTAGGAAAAATAAAAGGTGTGGCCTCTACTTCCAAACCTAGGAAGAAACAGAGGAGGGCCACTCAATTAAGGAGGTGGTCACATCACCTAAGAAGAAAAGGGCATGTAAAAGGAAAGGCTGAAAAGCAACAGGAAAATGTTACTGTGGTAGAAACTGACACGGATTCTAGTGAAGAAAAGGTTCTCGATAGAGGTGAAAAAACCCCAATTTTGTAGCCTTTGAATATGATTAGTAGTTCTAATTCTGAATCAGAAGACATTTTCATGGCTAAGAATAAAAACAACCCTCCAAAAATCCCTAATTTTGAAGAAGGGTGTGTGCAATTAGAGAAGGTGAAAGAAGAGAAAAATTTAGAAAAGGAAAAAGAGTTTCTTTTGGAAGGGAAGAATACAATCAAGGAACTGCAAAAGGCCTTGTAGAGGATAAAATATTTAGAAGAGAAAATTAAGATATACCAACAGAGGGAGAGTAATAGGGATGCCAAAATTAGAGAATTTGAAAAAAAATTATAGAAATTTGAGCAAGTGACAAGGTTGGAAGCATTTGCACAACTTTCTATAGTTGAAATGAGCAGGACTCAACACCTTATCAATCAAATGAATACCCTAGGATACCTAATCCCATTATGGTATCAATTGGTATAAAATTGTGGAACAAGACAAAATAATTTTCTCAAAAGCAAAATGACTGGGAAAAGGAGAAAGAAAAATTACTATCAATCTATACCAGAGTGGTTGAAAGGCAAGAAATAGAGATTAAGAAGTTGAAGGTAAAGATACAAGAATTGGTGGATAAAGCAGTCCATTTATTGAGATGTAGACTCCCAACAAAAGTATACACTTTGTTTCTTCAATAAAAAATTCTTTGTTTTAAGTTTAGCCAAATAATAAGTGACCTCCCTTTTGTTGTAAATTTGCCCACATTGTTTTTAGAAGTATTCCAACAATCCAAACCAAAAATGTAGGATCAATTGTTTGAATTTTAATTGCACAACTTGATTCTCACTTATGAAACTAAATAGAATCCCCTTATATTTCTAGGGGATATTCAAATTAGAGCCTTAACCTCCTATATTAGAAATGAATATCTTAGGGGAAAATTGCTTCAAGAATAACATGAAAGGGAAAAATCATCATGTTGGCATTGGTTTTCATTGATGTCAACACTAAATTTGGGTTGTCATTGATGCTTGTGTCTACACTCAATTTGGGGTGTCATTGGTGCTTACGGTTATATGTTTTTGATACTCTATGATGATATGTTCATGGTTGGATCTCATGCCTTTGATGTTGCTGATGTTCATGGTTGGATTTCATTCCTTTGATGTTGTCGATGTTCATGGTTGGATGTCATTGCTTATTTGATGACAAGTAGAGTTGTATTGTGTATGGTTGTTGTTAGCAGAGATGATGAGGATTAGAAGTAATTTTAATGTTGGAGAGATGTTGATAGTCTCTAGTATGTTGTATTCTCTCTCTCATTGTTCTTGAGGAAGTATGTGTTGCTACAAATAAGTTTTGGTCTTTCTATGTTGATAAAGGTTTTTTCTACAGGAAGTTTCTTTAAAGACTATTTGGGATAATTCTCCACATTCCTCCACCTTTGAAGATATGGTCTTGTATTTTGGGATTCAGTGTTTGTGCTCTATGGGTGTTTCACTCCTATCTTTTTAGGTCACCTGTGTTGTCGAGGAGGTTTCTGGTAATTGTAGTGGGTTGGCAATTTGATTATTTGTTAGGATTGGTCCAAAAAATGTTCCACATTGATGTTTCTACTCCTATGGCTTAGTGAACGTGCTCTCAATGTGTATGCATATCTTAGTTCATTTTTCTTGTGTAGCTGTTCATCGAAAATAGTTTTTTCAATATTTTATCCCATGGTTGTGTGTTTTGTGCTTCTAAATGAAGTATTCTACTTTTTTTGGGTTTGTGGTGGCTATTCATGGCATGACTGTATAAAAGAAGTATCTAAAAGTGTTGTTGGTGTTTATGGAACATATTTTTGTGTTTTGCACATCAATGGTTGACCTCTTTGGTGTCACATATTGTTTTGAGTTGGTTTCTGAGTAATTTGTGGACTTCTGGCTAATAGTTTTTGTTATCTTTCTTGTGCTACGTGCTTGGGGGTCTGCATCAACATTTGAAGTTGTGTTGAGATGTATTTGGGTTTTGAATTATCTTTATGAGAATTGCATTAAGTAAATTCAATTGAAGACGTGTTTTTGGTATCGACTGGTAAAGTGCTACATGTTTCCTTATTGCCAACTTGGGATGTTATGCGCTAGCACATGTATTGTTTGGGATCACAATGAAAATGTAATAACTTTCTTTTGGTCTTATCTATTGGAAGAATGAAGAAGATCAGACTTTGTGTTTTCATTGATGTCGCCATGTCAGTTAAGTTTTTAGTTTGGTCCAATACTCTGAACCAGTATGAACAATCAGTTTACATCCTTTGGTATTTTTGATCTGGTATTTTGGTCTGAGATCCCCCTCCGGTGTTCATCATTGCTCACGATTTTGGGAAAAGGTTTTTGGATGTTGGAAGCCTGCATGTTCAGGATCTCATGTGTAAAAGTGCCTGTATGGGGAGATAACACCACTTTGTTGATTGAATTTTATCATTAGGTTTATCCCTAGCTGACCTAATAAACAGTTGGTGGTTTGGTGGATTAGTTTTTGTATTGTGGATATATGAGTGACCTATCTTTGGTCCATGCCAACATATTATAACATACTACACGGTTGAATTATTCTTGGAGAAGTTTTGTACTAACTTGGAGCCAACAATTATCTTTTTGGTGAATAAGGGATGCATCTAATTAGGCTGGCCTAATTGATGCTTGTGGATGAGTTAGATATATATTGATTTTTTTAGATCGAAGACAACAATTGGATGTGAAGTATGGTTCAAAAGTGAAGTGAAGTATGCGAAAATTATGAAGTGTGTTAAGTCTATTTATTAAGCATCAAAAGAACTGAATCAACACTTGTTATGTGCACTCTTACCAATTCATGTTCTGGTAATAAGTCATTTTTCTATTGTAATCCTTTTGTAGGCAGTGAGCCTCTTTGTTTAGAAAATGAGTCCTACTTGTAAGGAGTGAGATTTTATGTCTGGTAGTGAGCCTCTTTTGTATCCGGTTTTGTAACTATACTATATAATGAGTTAATCCTCACCGTGGTTTTTCCCTCATTGGGTTTTCCACACAAAATTCTAGTGTTCATGTGTTTTGTGGTTTGATGTTTTGTTAATACTATTGCTCATATTTATTGTTATCTGCATTGGAATAATCGAATGGTGTTTTTTCAATAATTTTAAGAAGATATTGATTCACCCCTGCCCTCTTAGTATCTTGGATATTCAACAATTGGTATCAGAGCTCTAGTTCTTCTGAAGAAGCCTAACAACTTGAGGAAGATCCTGTAGATTGAACAAATGGATAAAGAAGAGCTTCAGGTTGCTCTTGAAGATCTTGACAAGGCTGAAAATGAAAACAAAGATATGAAAATCTTGATGAAGCAAATGAATGCATCCAAAAATTGAAAGAGAAATTGAAGAAATTCAAAGAAAGACATAGAGAAGTAAGTGAGTAATTAAAACAAGCAAATAAAGAGATTACTAGATTGAAGGTGCCAGTGGAAGAAAAGAAGAGAATTGAAGAGTGTTTGAATACAGTGGTGCAAAGCAAGTCTCATGTATGCTCAAGGTTTGAACAAGAAGTGGTGAACTTGAAAATAGATATGGAGAAAGAAAAAATTTGTGAAGATAGTTTCAAGACAAGCTCCACCAAGCTCGATGAATTGATTACAAGACAAAGACCTTATAATGACAAAGGTGGTTTGGGAAATAAAGCCGATGAAAACTCTAGGAATGTGCAAAACTCAAATCCAATGGACAATCAAAAGACTCAAGATAAAGGGAAGCAAAAAAGAAATCCAAGAAAAAGACCACCTATCAGATAGACAAATGCTCAAAGGTAACCATATTTCAATGGTGTTTGATTTTCATGAAATAAATTTTGTCATAGGAAAATTGGTTGTAGAAGTAGGATGAATTAGTTTTTTGGTTCCTTTTTTGGACAATGTTTTGCATGCAAGAAAATTGGACATAGAGCTAATGAATGCATAAATGAGAGGATGAATTGGTTTAATGGAGGTAGAATGAATCAATCTTTTGTTGGATATTGCTATACATGTAACAAGTTTGGACATAAAGAAAATCAATGCAGATCAAGGGTTAATGGAAGTCAAACAAATCAGAGAAATGTTGTCTGCTATAATTACAACAAATCGAGACATATATCAAGAGTTTGCAGAAATAAGAAGGGAAAGCAGTCTGCTCCAGTAAATAAGAATGAACTAGTGGAGAAGGTTGACAAGAATGAGGTTAAGCAAAAAATGAACAAGATATGAAAGAAGATAGAAGAGCTAGAAATGACTGATGTGTATGTGCCCTCATCCAGTATAGACAATTCCTCTGGGAATTAGACCTGGCATGGTCTTAAGGGGAGTATTAGCAAAAAATTGTTCAAACCCCCTAGATTTTGGGTGTGTCAGTCTATGAAACGAGGAAATGTTGTAAGGAATGATTACCCAGAGGTTATGCAAAATAAACCAAAAGAAAATGTGCAGGCATGTTCATTTGTGGAGCAAATTAGGGTTTCTCAATGCAGTGAAGAAAGGTTTTTATCAGCTTTTTGAAGCCTACCGCATTTAATGTGAATTCGGGCAATGCGATTGTGCATACAACAAAATTCATAAGTTATTTTTGGTCACTTGTGCATTTGAATAATGACTTGGAGCAATCTTGAAGCAATTTGGAGCGATTTTGAGGTAATATAGAGAAATCATTGTGAAACATTAAGAACAGAAATAAAAGTTTTCAAAATTATCTCTCAGTCTATAAAAAGGAAGGTAAAAGAAGTTTTGTTGTGCAAGAAAGAATTTGAAGAATATAAGCACGACAATGGAATCTATTAACATAGGATCGAGTGGAAATACTCCATTAAGGCTGAAGGGAGTTGAATTGGAGGAATTTGATCATCGAAAAATGAAGGAAATGGAACTTGGGTTAAAGACAAATGAATTATAGAACGTAAAAACCCTAAGTATGGATTTATGGGGATAATTTCCTTGGCTTGTAGATAAAGGATCCATCTTGTAACTGTTAATTAAATTCAAGGATGGCAACACTATTTTGGACAAACCCTACTCGATCACGAAGGAGGCAACTAAAACTATTACTAGGTTGTGTAGTGTTGGTGACCTTCCTAGAAAGAAACAGTGAAATACAAATATGTGGAGGAACTAACTGGTATCGACAAAGACCCCTGAGCATTGCTAAAAAATACTATTTTCAACCCTAAAATAAGGTATGTTGCCTACGACATTACTTACAAAATCTATTTTAGAAATCGTGAAGGTTCCACTTTGACTATTGTTGTATATCTTGTGCATAAAATGGTGAAGGAAAACAAGCAATTTGATATGTGTAGCCTAATTTTGGAAAACCTAACTGAGAATGTATGTATGTATTTGATTGAGGGTTATCCTTTCCAGTTTGGGTCTTTACTTATATGTTTGGTATTTTACTCTTTGAGTTCGCTACCAGGAAAAGAATATGTTAAGTGGGAATCTAGGATCCCTGTCGGAAAGCAAGTCTACAGGTATTTGGAAGGTATGAAGGATAAAGCAAGTTCTTGAAAAGTCTTTTTCTTATCCTTGAAAAAGGATATGTGCTTTGATATGCCAATGTCTATTCAGTTAGAGGAGGGTTCATCCTCCAGTACAAAGGAATTGGAAGTTGTTATTGGTGATTCCCCTTCGAAATCTAAAAAGAGGAAATTTATCATAGAAGATGTCATTGCCATTCTAGAAGAAAAGGATAATGAAGAAGATTCCTTGCTTAGATTTGAATCTATTGATCCAGATGATATTCAGACAATGTTATACAAAGGTGATATGAAGAAGATTGGTGAAGTATAGAGTGCCTACCCTCTAGTGGATAGGCTTAAAATCAATGAGGCTTTGGTTGAGAATTTTCTCAAGAAGGGTATTGATATTTCAAGTGTTTTCGACTCATTATCGAATAATTTAGTAGAAGTTGTTGAAGAAAGAATGATGTTGGAAGGACTTGAAGGACATAAGTTCAAAGATATGGTTGAGAAAATATGTGTTAAAGCTAAATAAAATTTATTTGAACACATTAGTGAGACAAGAAATTGCATTAAATAGATGTCTGACATCTACAAGTATTGTCTTTGGTGGCCTGCAATAGTTGATAATTTTAGAATTAAAATTGAATCCATTAAATCTGAGTTGAATAGTATTGGAAAGAGTTTTGATTTCTTTAAAGAAAAATATGGAACAACTAATTGTCTGCAATCTACCATGTTGAATCTCTCCAACACTAAGTTCACATACTTGCTCTAGCTTAACCAAAGCTTTCTATTAGCTCTATCTCTCGTGCTTTCCATTCCTAGAATGTACCTAGCTACACCTAGGTCTTTCATCTCAATTTGTGTAGACAACTAAAACTTCAAATCTAAAATAATACTTTTACCATTCCCAATAAACAACATATCATCTATGTATAGTACAATAATGAGAATGTGACCATTATCAATTTTAAAGTAAACATAATGGTTAGATTCAGATCATTGAAATCCCAATGACAACACATAGGTATCAAACTTTTGATACCACATTCTAGGAGACTATTTCAAACCATAAAGAGACTTCTTCGGTTTGCAAACCAAATTTTCTTTACCTTTTTCAATAAAATGCTTTAGTTGTGACATGTAAATCTCTTCCTCCAAATCACCATGAAGGAATGTTGTATTTGCATCCATTTGTTCCACTTCTAATTTGTATGCTACTGTGAGTGACAACAAAATCCAGATAGATGTCAACTTCACTACAAGAGAGAATATCTCCCCATAATCAATTCTCTCCACCTGGGAAAACCCCTTAGCGACCAATTGTGCCTTATACTTCTCAACAGTACCATCAAGACCACACTTTTTTCTTGAAAACCCATTTACAACCAACAGGTTTACGTCCAATAAACAAAGGTACCAAATCCCAAGTCTTATTTTTCTTTAATGAAGCCATCTCCTCGTCCATGGATTGCATCTTAGAATATGAATCATTCATACCCAATGCCTCTCTAACACTCCTAGGCTCATTTGTATTAGTAATCAAGGAAAATATGCAACTGGAATCCAAAAATGAATAACCAAACCATTTTTGGTTACCACCTAATTTGTGTAGACCTCCTCAAAGTTGAGGTTGAGGTTCTCCTTCTTCAGAACTTTCAAAGCTACTTGAGCTCTCATCATCAAGTCCAATAGGAGTACGTGGTTCTTCTTTCTTCAAAGTAGGTGGAATCTGAACCACCTCCTTTTTTAGTTTCTCCTCTTTCTCTAGTTGCAGCTCAATAGAGGAAGGTTTAATCTCTCTGAACATCACACTTTTGTTCTTGAGAACCTTTTGAGCTTTTGGATCCCCAATCTCGTACCCTTTCAAACCAACACCATAGCTAATAAAGATAGACTTAACAACCTTGTTCTCCAACTTTGACCTCTTCTCAATCAAAACATAAGCATAAGCTTCACAACCCAAAACTCTGAGATATCTCATCAAAGGCTCTCCATGTGGTGAAAAAAATCAATGCACATAGCATTAAATTCCAAAACGTGTGTCTAAGGGTCTCCATGACCACCATATTTTTCAAATTTTAGAATCTCCATCCCTTGAGGGATATGAGTGATTAGAATATAAATAGATAAAGAATTGTACCAAAAAAAAGGTTGAAATACAGGTTGAGAAGTAGCACTAGATAAGTTTGCTATTTGGTTTTGCATTTGACCCATGTTTTGCAAGAAGGAGTTTAAGATAGGGTCAGATGAAATAGGACCAATGGAACCTCCACCAGTAGAGATCCCACCACTAGGACCAACATGGGCTCCAAAATTTCCACCAAGAACATTAGAGTTGGAGGAACTAAAACCCAAGGGTACCTTGTTTACTTTAATGACGGGGAGCGATTGGGGACCAAAAATAGTGTTAGCAAAAGAGCCAATCTCGACCATGCAAATTGATACCCTAGGCATCGAGACTTCTATCTGTGTTTTAGCGATCTCAAACCCATGGCCTTGGGAAAAACCTGACCTAGGATTGTACGACGAGACATGGGTGTCCACATGTCTATAAGGCCTTAGATAAATTCTAGGCCTATGTGGTCCTTGTCCAACATAATTCTCAAGTTGTTAATAACCTTAACAGCGCTAGCCATAATTATTTCTTTCTACAAATACTTCCTGAACTCCAAAATTCTTCTATCTAGGGAAATAATTTGCTTTGTAGGAACCTCGAGAGCATTGTCTTTACAAACGAAGCAAAATGGGAAGCAAGAGGGGTAGGAATAAAATGAGCTTCCCCAAAAGGACCAAATAAACTTGTATTTGTTCCTAAAACTAATTCTTCAAAGGTAGGACCAAAAGTGGCCTTCGTAGAATCCATCTTTATATGTCGTATGCTCCTTCCAACAACGTGCTCATAGGTTGTCAACTGAGTTGTAAATCTCATAAAGATTCACAAGACACAAGTTTGCAACACACCCAAGGTACAAGAGAGATATTCAACACTAGGAAATGAAAACAAGAATTTCATGTTGGGTTCACCAAAAATGTAGAGAAGGGGGATTTGTCACCCCTAAAGATTAGGCCATGGGAGAGCCTAAGGGAATGAACTACACTAAACTATCTCAAGTTGTTTGACAAGTTGAGAGAGCCTGAAAGAAAGGGGAAACAATGCATTGTTTCCCTTTTGCTAAAGACATGTATATCTAGAATCGGGTGAGCTGGCCACAAAGGTTTCAGAATATAGACTAGACAACTCACTATCTGAGGGTGGCAACATGGGAACTAGACTCTCGCACGATAAGCTGGAGTCTCAGGGACGTGTTGGCATCTTGTACGGGCAAGGTTCTGGAAAATAGATAGAAAACACAAAGGGCCTACTAACAACTTGGTTGATAAAGTTTTATAATTTGACAGAGAAAATGCAAGGAACATAAAGTATAAAAAGAAGAATACTAAAAACTACTCTAATGTGAAAGTGACAAAGAAAGGTAAGGAAAAGGTATCACTCCACCCACACTTTGATTCTTGAATTTCAACTCCAAAAGGATGAATCGACACTTGCACACACGGAAACGAGAAAATGTTGAGATGCATTTTGAGGTCTCCCTTAGTTAGACACCCGCTTTGGTGTTCCCACCTCCACGAACAACCATATATGCAACAAGATAGAGAAATCCATAAAGAGAATGAAAAAGACACTATCAAATAGAGTGCAAAGACAACCTAAATGCTACTTTATAAGACACAATGATGCAAACAAGATAACAAGAGAAATATCACCTTTCGTCCTGCTAGCACTCAAGGGGGAGAGGAGAAGATGACACCACACCAAGAGAATGGAGCTTCGTCAACCTACAAAGATGGTGGATTTACAACAAGAAAGTTGTAGAAGCCAAGTAGAGAGCAAGAATCACCAAGAAGAGAGCAAGAGTGAGCTTGAGAGTGTGAGAAAGTGATAGAGTGACCAAGAATTTGCAAGAATGAATGAGATTATTGCATGCAAGAGTGAAGAACTGAGTTTGAGTTGCCAAAAAAGAGGTAATATGTCAATTTTCATCGATCAAGGGAGGGTAGAAGATGTTACCTTCCCAGCCAACCAAAGCATAATAGTTTTTATAGATTCTAGAGGTAGGAATCTTTTCAAGACGTAAGTGAAACACGTGGACGTTCAAGTGCATCCCAAACATAAATTCCTCCACCGATGCAAAAAGACAAGGCCATGTGATAGGAATAAGTTGATGGTGGCAAGTTTGCATCATCCAACTTATAGTTTCTAAAGCAAAGGTAAAATAATGGGGAATTTGATAAGGGTGAAAATTCATGCCATTACAGGAACATGGCTTAACTAGTTGAAGAAATATCTTATATAAGAACACATGACAAGACAAGAAGGATATGGTTTCTCATCAAATGAAGCATCGTTGTTCGATGGAACAAACTATGATTTTTAGAGTACAAGGATGGAAACCTGTTTGAATTCTCTAGGATATGATATTTGACAATTTGTGGTGAATGGTTATACACCTCCTACAACTCATCCAATAGATTAGGAAGGAAAGAGGGCCAGTGAATAAAATGCAAAGAAAAAGAATGCAATTGTATGTGGATTATTAGAATTAGAATTTTTGAAGGTTATGCACTAAAAATCCTTAAAAATGGATAAATTGCATGGAATCCTCACTACTTATGAGATGAGGATCGAACATGAGAAATCATAAAAAGAAATGGAAGTTTCTTTCAAATCTACAAAGAAATAAAAAATAAAGAATCTGAACTTACCGAAAGATCGTATGATAAATTTGATGATGAAGAATCCAATTTCGTAAGAAAGCTAATGAAGGGCTCTAGAAAGTACATAGGAAAATTTCCTTTTAAGTGTTTCAATTGTGGAAAGGTAGGTCATTTTAAAATTATTGCCCTTATCCAACGAATAGTGATAGTGAGAAATAATAAAATCATTACACAAAGAAAGGGAGAAAAAAATGTTTAGTATCACAAACAACAAAAAAGAGAAAGAAAAGATAATTTCAAGAAAAGTCTTTACTCCTACAAGGATGTTAGTTCATCTTATGAAAGTGATATGGAGAGTGGTAGAGAAGATACCCTTTTTATGGCATTGGAAATAGAAAATATCAAAAAAGTTGGGAAAGAGGAGGATAAGGAAGAAAATATTGAAGGTTATAGTGTGACCGATATAGAGGAGGAACTCATTTATTTCATAGGATAAATTGAAAGACTTATAAATAATAATTAAAAGAATAAATTATTATTTCAAGAAGAATGTGAGTCTAAAAATAAGATATCACAAAATTTTGAAGATGTAGAACATACCATTAGTAATCTAAAGATCCGACTAGAAGAAGTAAGAAGGATAAAATTTGTTGTAAGAATTAAACTTAATAAAAGAGAAGAATATTGCGAGAAATTTGAATTAGATATTGTCTCCCTAAGGAAAGAATTAGAGAAAACTATCACCAAACTAAAGATAAGTCTTAAATTTGAAAAAAATCACTTAAATTCTAGATGATATTTTACAGGATCAAATATTTCCATTAATAAAAATATGACTTGGTTATGAGGAAACTAAGGTGGTAAATAAATCATATATGATAAGGATAACAAAGTTGAGACATAAATGAAATCAAACGAAGAAAAACCAAAAATTTATGTCGATGCACTTAAAAGTCTCATCAAAGGAGATTGTAGCAAGGAGGAAAATTGGGTTTATCAAAAGATAGTCGTAGTTTCAAAAGACAAAAAGGACATAATCAAAAAATAATTCCCACCAAGACAACAACACGTAATTGGGTTCTATCATCCTTTCTTTGGTTATTTTTCATGCAATCATTTTGGTCATAAGGCAAGAGATTGTAGAGCACGTATGGGATATAATTATGGTTGGAATAAAAGTTTTTATGGGTGGGGAAATAGGAACTATAAGTCATTTTGTTTGTTAGTAGATTATAATTTCATATGCTACAAATGCGATAACTATGGACATAGATCACAATATTGTAGAAGTGGCTCTATGAAATTACTAGATAGAACAAGATGGAGGATACCATGACCAAATAAAAGAGAAAGCCTACTAAAGTATGGAGAAAGAAATGAGAGTGATAAAAGGAAGAATCTATACTTGTGTAAACTACACTTCATACACAAGTGGTATCACTAAGTTCATAAGGAGAAGTACGATCTCATGGAGAGCTAATAATTACATTATCTTTCAGCTCCATGGAGAAGAAAACTCAAAGGATGAAGTCTCATATAATATTAGAGAAAGAGAAGATATGGTTGGAGAGAGGAATGAGAATGCTATTATAGCAACAATGAAATAATTTTGTTTGATTATACCATGAAAATAAGAAAAGAGAATCATATGGTTTTAGAAAATTGCATATAGAAAGTTACCATATGGACTAAAGGAGAATTAATGCCAAGATGATAAAGAGCCTAGAAGACTTGATACAATGAGAGAATGAAATCATGATAAATGAGTTATGAGTGAGAGTATAGCAATGAGGATCACAAAGCTTTAACTTTTTATCATGACACAAGAAGAAAATGGTGGAAATGTTTGTAAGACAAAACTTGATAAGAGAGATTTTTAAGAGCCTAACAAGAGGATGAGAATGATCCAAATGAGTATTTTCTTAAAGAATATGCTCATATATTTGCATTTGACAATTTTTCTAGAACACATAAGCATATGTTGGAAAAAGAAAAATAATTTAATAGTGGAAAGATAGATGGTTAGTGATTATGCTTGACTTCACATTAAAGGAGTTACTATTAATGTAATAAGCATCCCTATACAATTAATGTAAAAAGGTGGAGAGTTGCATCAAGGAAGAGTTATAGGAAAAATAAAAATGATGCCATTGATGCCAAGAGGAAGAATTATAAAAAGGGAACTCCAAATGAGATGTAAGCATGAAGAGGAGAAAATTTCCTCAAGAAACAAGGGAGTTAAGTTGTTAGGTGAGCAATCCAATTCTATTTTGACTAATATCAAATGAGAGAATAATAATTCCTTATGCAAGAGGATAGTGAAGAGCAAAAAATCAATCATTTAGCTATGGTGGTTTAAATATTTGATCAAGAGAAAGAATCCAAAGAGGAAGCATGCCAACCAAGCATCATAGGAACATAGGATAGAGTATTAGAGAAAAGGGAAGCATTAGATAATTTCAGATAGAGGGGGAAGTATATTCTTATTGTAGTAGATGTGGGTATTGACCATAGATAATATGAATGGATGTTTCCCATGATCTATTTGTGGATGAAAGTAGAATGAACATCCCTTTGCCATTGATGTAAAAGGGGGAGAGTTAGAGAAAGGGGGATAATTGTGTTTCCATCAATGATAAAGGGAGTTATTGTTAGAAATACCAATTATACATAACTTGTATCTAATCAAGGGCCACATTATCTGAGTTGACCTAGTAATTAGGAGTGTCTTATTGTTAACTCTTGACCTCTTGGAGATATGCCATCTTGACTCATGTATCCAAGAAGCCTATACATATTTATAATTTACCCTTCGTATTGTTGCTTTATTATTTTGAATAGTTATTATCTTTACTTATGTTTCATTTTTTATGATTAGCTCATTGACTTCTCGTGTTTATGAAAATTTTAACTTATTTAAATAAAATACGTTTAACATGACATTCAAAGCTAATGTTTGGATAAGAGATATTCATGAGAATACATTACATAAAACTTACAAATATAGGAAACATGTCAATAACACATAGACACATATAACTTAATAATGTGTGAGCTAGAGTCCATTTAAAAAATCTAAAACAAAATCATAATAACAAAAAATCCATTTAAATTTGTTGATTTAGAGTTTTGTTGAAAAATAAGTAAATAATGTAATAGAAAAATTAACTTTTAGCAATCAAATTTAATTAAATAACATGCGATAGATCATGAAATGGAAGATAGAGAAGCATATAAAAATAATATTACATATTGAAAGAAAATTTGTAGCAATATAAAACTAGTTCCAAATAACATCGTAAGAGAAAATCATGCAAGCAAGTATGTAGATCTTCCATAATGCAAAAATCATCAAAATGATACAATATGTATCCTTAGAAAACCTTCACAAGTGATAAGTCTAGTTATTAGTTAGTCTTCTATTTTTTATGCATAATGATAGACATTTCTAGACACTTATCTCATACATATTCCTAAATTTTACTATATTTTATGCTCATTATACAAACTTGAACCTGATTTGAAGTATATGGAAATATGGTTATAATGTGATAGTTATTATATAATTGATGTGTGGATATTTATGAATTGCAATGAATATTTGTGATTAAGCTATGGATATTAGTATTGTGTAGATGTTGTATGAACTAACACTTTGCAACCAAGGAGCCAAAGGAGGTAGAATGCAACTTGCAACAACTAGGAGGCACATCTTGTAGCCAAAGGAGTTTACAAAAAATGATGCATGGGAGGTTCCGGAATAAGACATGAGTGCAACAATTGTAGAAACGAAGGCACTTATTGAGGATGATTGTGCATTATCATGACAATCAATAAAGAAAATGAAGAAGAAGAACTCTATTATAGTTGGGAGTCTAGCATGACTATTTCAACAGTCCACGTTCTAATTCTTGTTGCAGCAGAGTCATAGTTCTATTTGGACTCTTCTTCTTTTTTAGCTATGGTTTAGTTGATCATAATTTATCACACTTTGTTATGTAGGGAGTGGTAATTTATGATTTTAGTTTAGAGTCCTTATTTCAATAAACTCCCCCGTGCTTATATGTATGGTTCAATGGTTGAGGTGTTAGTTAAGTTGGTTAATTATTTAGTAGCAGATTATATATCAATAAGATACTTTTAGTTAAGTTCTTGTTTTTAAACAGACAGTGTTCATGATCTTATGAATAAGATATTTCATCATAATCTTAGATTGTGATATTCTGAGTTATGAAATGAATGGTTTCTCATTATTATCATGATTACGTTAATATGAGGAGCTAGATTTGGGTTAAACCTATGGAGACAGTCACATGAGAAAGGCCCACTCAAGGTAAATTTTCCTTACTTTACCTTTTGTACATTTATTTTTGTTGTAGTAGTTACTTCATGAATGCATGTTATCTTAATTAATTTCCTTATGTTATGAATGAATTCATGAACATATCTTGTCTTACATTTATGCTCTAGTTTGCTTCAGTTTTTTCGTACTTCAGAGTGTAGGTTTAATTAACTATACTGGTTAATTTTAAGATTCATTTCTTTATGTGAACTAGTCATAGTCTTTTGTTGTAGGTACCTGTAGCAATAGTGCAAGCATTACTTCTTTTTTGCTATGCATTTTTGTGATTTCATAGCAAGTGTAAACACATATGCTAAGATGATCTAGGCAGTCTTGAGTCTTTGGAAGCACATGCAATACTAGCATTATTACAAGCTTATGAATAGCCCCGATTGATAATTTGATGAAGATCTTTCTAAGGGTTTAGTGGACTGTTCAGTTAGGTTTTCCTCTAAATTGTGTGTCTGACACCAAGTCTATTGGAAATTAGTAGGGACTCTATATTTTTGGCACTGTTGTTTAGGATGGTGCTACTTTCAAAGATTCATTTATGTTATTTTCAAGCTTTCATACTGTAAGAAATTGCTTTCAGTATTAGGACAATTAAGCTTTATTCCTTTAAATACCAGAATATTTCACTAACATTGTGCAAAAGTTGTTGCTATACAAAGTCACACCTATTGTATGTGGAGGCAGAGAGATTCTTTGGGAAGATTTTTCCCCTAAAATTGGCAAGCTAGAGTGGCTATTGGTGACCACGATGATCAGAGTGAGGGTATTCCTAACAAGTAACTTTCCCTTTCACCAATATCTACTGCAAACACATAGGAGACCTTCCAAACCCTTGTTGATGTAGCAGTAGATGATCCACCATAATATGTGACTTTTGAATTTCCCATTACCAACCAAGAAAGGACCAGTGTCTTGAAGAATATACCTCCTTCAACATTGTTTGTCTTCTATGGCTTGGTAACTCAGGATCCAGATACATTTTTGTTCGAGTTTGATGTCCTATGTAGGATTTATGACTACACAACCGATGCTCATAGGCTCAAACTATTTCCTGGAGCTTTGAAGGATGTTGCAATGAGATGGTTTATGGGACTAGGTAGAAATGTTGTTCCAGATTGGAACACTATGAAAACAAAGTTCCTGGAGAAATACCTGAACTATTATAGAGGAGTTGATAGAAGAAGAGATGATATTTTTAGAATGAATCAGAAAGAGGATGAACCATTGGAGGATTATGTAGAAAGGTTCTACTTTTTCTTGAAGAAGAACCCACAAAATAAAATCTCAGAAGAATTCCTGAAGCTGGTGTTTTTGAGAGAATTTAATGATGATTGCGCGGATGTCCATAACCTTATTGGGTCAGGGGATGTGTCTCAATTATAATTTGAAGAAATTTACAAGGTTTGTAGAAATTATTCAAGGACATTTACCAAAAGTACAAGGGGGGGAAAATCATTTTCCATTGGAAAGACATCCAATGGAGTTTCTAGAGTAGGATTGAGTAACCTATTGTCCAACATGAAAGAAGATTATAAATCATCTAGTTATTCAACTGGACATTCGACATGTGAATAAAAATCAAGAAGAGGTTGAGATAATACAATTTGAATACTACCCAGTTGCAAATAAAGAAAATCCAATTGCAAGTGTAAAAGGGTGGCAAGTATTATAGAGAACAAACCAGAGAAACCAGGTTTTCAACCTCTGAAGAATAAAGATGGATAGTTGTTCTACATTGCACAAAGAAGGCTATGGAAACCAAGACAATGTATGCCACAATACCCTTTCAATTTCAATACACCATTTCCAATTGGTAATCAAAATTTCTCGAGTTGGAACCCACAGCCTTGGGAAAACACCTAAAACCATTGGCAAAACCCTCAACAATGGAAAAACCCTTAGCAAAACTAGAACCAACAAAAACCAAATGTATGGCCACAACAAAATTTTCAAGTCTCTAATTACAACCCCAATGGCTAGTACAACAAAATCAATAACAACCACAATAGAAAAAGGGCCAATAGTGGCATAACCAAAATATGAATTACTAACAACATTTTTTGCCTTCTCAACCACAAAAAAAGACCGTTATGACCAATCTATCAAACCTAACATCTTAACCACCAAGAGCACCACAACTACTTGCCCAACCTACACCTAACCCCAATAATAAGCATTTTCAATAGGTCTACAGTAACGAGACTATTCAATACCCTACATATGAGGTAGAGGTGAGTGATGTCCACCTCAAGTCAGGTATAACACTGGCTTGGCCTTCATCCCCTCAAATCACTGAGATGGTGGATGAGGAAGCCACAATAAAAGCTTTAAATAGTTCACCCCTGGAGCTTGATTCAAATCAAGTAGACCGAATTATTTCAAGTCTAGAGCCTCCATTCCCTGAGTGTTTAGCTATTCCAAGACATCAAAACCAAGATGAGACATACCTATTAGGTCAGCTAGACGATGTGAATATCAAAATCCCCTCGTTCAATCCATCAAGGATATTTTAGTTTACACCAAGACATTAAGAAACCTTTGTCTTAAAAAGCCAGGGAGAAAGAGGAAGGACCCTCAGATAGTACATGTCCTAGGGAATCTTGCTGACATTATGTTAGGGAATATAATTGTCCCTATATATATAGACCCTATAAATCTAATAGTGGATGTTAAGATATAAATGGAACCCTTATCAAAAAGACCTTGATTGATTTAGAGGTAGCCATTAATATCATTACTAAGGAGACAATGCACTACTACAGTTAGTAAACCTTAGACGTACACCCACTATTTTACATTTGGAAGATAGGTCAATAGTGAAACATGATGGGATCATTGAGGACTTTGTCGTAGCATTAAATTCGTGGGAGTATCTTGAAGATTTTGCAGTCTTGTAGACAAAGGCCAACATTGTAGGATATCCACTTATTTTAGGTTGACCATGGTTAGAAACAACTAGTGCATTTATAGATTGTAGGTATGGGAACATGATAAAATCAAATGGAACTATGACTAAGAAATTGGTCCTCTATCCACTAGCCCAACCTCATGCAGATCTAGAGAAGACTATATAGAATATGTATGAAGAAGACCTCTATTCCATGCAAAATCTCATGAATATTGAATGCAACCCTTTGTTGAAAAATCAAGATGAGGATGATTTAATTGACCATGTCATACAAAATAACTGTAGTAGGGACCCACAACAACAATACTATCTTTCATGTTTGCAAGATCCACTACAAAATATTATACTTGCAAATTCATCAGAAGAAGTATCCCAACTTCTCCATTCTTTATTTCCACAACAATGTGTCCCAAAAATTAGTCTACTTGACCTTTCATCTATACAATCAGTAACCAAGACATTAGAAAAAATGTCAGGTAAAATGTTGAATGTTAACAATGGATTAATCGAAGAACAATAGAATTCTCTAAACATTATGTTGCAGACACACACAACAACCTTTGCATGGGATTAACATGATATGAAGGGGATTGATCCAAACCTATGTATGCATAGGATCTACATAAATTATGGTTTCAAACAACAAACCTAGAGAAGGATGAATACTATCTTAAGAGAAATAGTTAAAATTGAGCTACAAAAGTTACTTGATGCAAGGTTCATTTACCCTATTTTTGATAGCCAACAAGTGTCACCTCTATTTATTGTACCCAATAAATGAGGAAAATGGAGAGTATGCATGGAATATAGAGATATAAACACATCCACTAGAAATGATCACTTTCCACTACCTTTCATTGACCAAGTGCTTGATTCCCTAGCAGGTAAAAACACTTTTCCTTTCTAGATGGATTTAGTGGCTATAACTAGATAAATATAGCTTTAGAGGACCAAGATAAAACAATAATTACATGCCCTTGGGGTACATATGCCTATTATGTTCTTCCCTTTGGACTATGTAATGCCCCAACCACTTTCCACAGGGTAGTGCTAAGTATTTTCTTAGATTATGCTCATGACTCCATGGAAATCTACATGGATGATTTCACCACCTATGGAGAAACATATGAAGAAGAATTCAACAATCTAGAGAAGGCTTTCAAAAGGTTTCAAGAACATAATTTATCCCATTGTCATGATAAATGCTTCATGACAATGGCCCAAGGGATTTTTCTAGGACATTTTATATCAAGTGAAGGAATTCAAGTGGATCCCAACAAGATTGAGATAATATCAACACTTCTTATATCAAAAAAATAAAGAGATGTAAGGAGATTTATAGGACATATAGGCTACTATAGAAGATTCATTCAAGTCTTCAACAAAATTGCAACACCTTTATTTGTTCTAGTCACCAAGGATATAGAATTTGAATGAACCACATAATGTCAACACTCTTTTGAAGAACTTAAGATAGCCTTAACAAGAGCAGTTGTCTTGAGAAGGCCAAACTAGACATTGCCTTTTCATATACACATTGATGCTTTTGAATTTTCCCTATGAGCACTATTGGTACAAAAGGAAGGTAATAAGGATTATGCTATTTGTTACATCAAAAAAAATTTACAAGGAGTGGAACTCAACTATGCTGTTACAGAAAAATAGATATTGGCAGTTGTTTATGCAATCAAAAATTTTAGACACTATATCATAAGATACCTAGTCTTTATCCATACTGATCACACTGCAATCATATATTTAATGAATAAACTTGTGCTTGGAGGTAGAATAGTTAGATGGTTGGTCTTACTACATGAATTTGATATAACCATAGTGAATAAGCCTGGGAAGGCTAATATGGTGGTAGATTTTCTATCTAGATTACCAACACAACTAGAATAAGGTGTTGTGGATGATTATTTTCCATATGAGCATTTGTTTGCTCTCAATGTACATACACCTTGGTTTTTTGACATTGCAAATTACTTAGTAGCAGGACAAATACCATCACACTTCTCTCATAGAGAAAAGAGACAGTTGGTGCATAAAATCTTTCCATATTATTGAGTAGTTGGTTATCTATTATATACAAGTCCATATAATGAGGAGATGCATAAGAGAGGATGAGGTATTTGACATCTTAAAATCTTTCCATGATGAACCTTGTGGGGGTCACTTTATAACTCAAAGGATTGTACTCAAGATCTTAACAACTAGCTACTATTAGACAACTCCTCATAAGGATTCAATAAGGTATACAAGGAGTTGTGATAGATGTCAAATGATGGGAAAGCCAACAAGGATAAATGAGATGCCTTTACAGCCACAGTTGGCACTAGCACCATTTGATAAATGGGGGTTGGACTTCATTGGGCCAATTTCACCAACATCCAATAACAAGGAGTATATTTCAGCTTGAATAAATTATCTGACAAAGTGGATTGAAGTCAAAGCATTGAAATTTTCTAGAGATGAGAATGTAGCTAAATTCATATATGAAGACATCTTTACCTGGTGTGGAGTACCTAGAGGAATTGTGACTAATCAAGGTTCCTATTTCACTTCAAAACTCATTTCTAAATTGGTTAAGAAATATGAAATCAGGCATGGAAAATCAACACCTTATCACCCCAAGTCAATGGAAAAGTGAAGGTTACAAATATAAATATTGAGAATATTTTAACTAAAATAGTGCAAATTCATAGAAAATACTGGGAAACCAAGTTACCTAAGGCAATATGGGCCTATAAGACAACTTGGAGAACAACTACAGGCTTCACACCTTATAAACTGGTGTATGATAAAACAATAGTTCTACAAATTGAATTTGAGTACAAGACACTTAGAATAGTGATTGAACTAGATATGGACTTGACAATAGCACATAAGGAGAGGATACAAATTCTGAATTGGCTAGATGAGATTAGAATGGAGGCCATGCATCACATAGAGATAATTGAAAAATAGAGAGCTAAATGACATGATTAGTTTATAAAGACTGAAGAATTCAATGTGGGTGATTAGGCTTTATTATATGATTCCAGATATAAAGATTATAAGGGGAAGCTACAATCTAGATGGTTGGGATCATATGAAATACATTAGGTATTTCCAAATGGAGTAGTCAAATTGCAAACCATAGATGTAGTTAGATTTTCACTGTTGGTCACTGACCATAGACTATAAATTTACAAGAAGCCAGGAAAAAAAGATGATTTCCTTCTTTCTCTAATGCATTAATATGGTCCAAGCAGTGATTCTGATATAGACATACTACCACAAGTTGACAACTCAACAACAAATACTACAAGTTCTGAAAGTGACTCAACAAATGAGCTACATAGCTCACCTCTTGAGGTCACTCAGGTATAATTACCTATCCAACTTAATGTGCACACACCAAACAATTGACATAATCAAAAATATTTTTCAAGAATGCTCCACGATGCAGTAGGGATTTTTAGCTTCATGAGTAAAAAGTTGCAATAGTTTAGATAAGGACCTATTATTAAAGGTACTTGTAGTATTCGCCTGTCAGAAAATTCAAAAATTTGTGCCAACTTAATTGCATATTATCCACATTCATTCTAATTTTTTCGTACATGTAGCCACACACCTGCCATATCACTACATGTAGCTTAACCACTCCATTCCACGTCGCCTATCTCGATTTTCATGCATTTGAACAATCACTTCATATTCCATGAACTGTACATTCCGCAACTTTTAATTCACATGTGCCAACTTGTCATTTCCTTCATCACCTATTGCAATTAACCAATGTCAAATCATAATTACACAACAAAGATTCTTACATAGCTTCATATGAGAAGAGTTAAGTTCATCTTGAATGAAAGGTACACTTCCTATTTTCTATAATTAACATTGGTTGCAATTAATTTTGATATGTCCTTGCATTTAATTTTACATTCTTTACATTCATTAATCTTATTTTCATAAACTATAATCATTCCCTTCGCCTTATGAAGTACATTGAAGTGAGGTTACTTAAGGTTTTAGTTGGGGGGAGATAGTATATTATTTCAAGGTTTTCAAAATTTTGCCACCAAAGAAAGAAAAAACACACAATTCTTTTTTTCCCTTTTACCTTTTTGTAACCTTTTTATCATTTGTTCCCCAATTCCAAGCCAATTTAAGCTGAATTAGTTGAAACAAAGGAATAAGATATAGCGGTTGAAATTGCAATTGAAGTACATGTATAACAGACATAAACGGTTAGTGAATTTGAGTTGTGAACTAAATTTTGCAGAATTTGAGCATAACATAGTAAGGTTATCCCATCATGGGATGAGATATCATCAGGAGGGAACCATATGCACACCAATAGATATTGGAGGACAAATTAGTCTTACCCATTTTCACAAGAGCAGGGTGGTCAGATTACTTCCTGAAGGTAACATAATACAATGAAGATATGACAAGGTAGTTTGCAACAACACTCCAACATGATGAAGTGATCATTCAAGGATTGAGGGTGGATGCTTCAGAGGATGCAATTGCAGAGGTATCCAGTTTGCCAAGAAATGGAGCTGAATTCCCTGTCAGGACAAATGTAGTAATTTCCAGGGACAAATTCAAGGAGCCTATAGAAAACCTTGACTTGTCATCACAAGGCACCAAGAGGTTGTCACTTCCATGGGTATGGGCTTATTATGCATCTTACATTATTAAATATATCACTTGTAATGGTAGACAATCCCTTCTATATACAATAAATTTTAAGCTTTTGAGTCACCTCCATCACAATAGACTGGTTATTGTACATAATTTCCTTTATAATTTGTTATAGACAATAGGGTTTGAGTATCAAAGGAAAATAAATGATTAAACTCCGTCACATTATTTTTTGGTTACCCTATTAGTAAAGAGAGGTCTTAGGGTTAAGTACCCACATGTTTCTTGGGAGAGCTTTTTAACCCATGAACATATTAACAATATTCTTGAGGAACCAACAGAGTCACCTGTTGCTTCATTAAGGGAAATACCCCTTGTTTCACCTATTGCTTCACCTACTTGCAACAGGGGATAACCAAAGGAGAAAAGGTGCAAAAGTCACCACACGCAGTATCTAATCAACTTGCAATAGAAGAGGTTCATGAAATCCCAACTTCATCTAAAGTGCCAAAAACTAGAAAAAAAGAGGTGGTTCTTCTTTTACACCTTCAAAGGTGCAGAAAAAGAAGTCCACCAAACCAAGACATTCACACTTCTCAAAAAAGAAAGGTGTCATGAGGATTAGTGTTAAGAAGCAATAAGAAGAAGATATTGTGACAGTATGACTGATTCAAAATAAAAGGATAATGTTTTTGAAAATGTGCATGTTCCCATGAAGAGAGAATGGTACATATCAACCACCTCTGAATTAGATTAAGAGGATATTTTGTTGCAAACAAAACTAGGAAAAGAACCCCAACTAGCCCTGACAGTGAAGGTTATGAGTACACTGGGGGCAGTGATGAACAATGTTTGGAGAAAGACGAGGATCTATTTTTAGAGGAAATAAATGTAAGGAAGGAACTACAAGAAGCAATGGAAAGGATTAAACAATTAGAAGAGCTAGTGAAAAGTTATGAACAAAGGGACAAGGAAAGAGAATTGAAAATTCAAGAGTTGGAGGAGAATTGCATACTTATGGGTACAAGTCTAAATTAGACTTGCTTGCACAACTTGCAAAGGTAAAAGTAGGAAACAAAGAGCTTACAACTGAGAACAGAAAACCCCCTACTATTAAAAATCCAACCTATCATACAACCATGTCTCTAGGTTACCAACTATGGAAAGCAACTCAAGAATTCTCTTAACAAAAGGAGAAATGAAAGAAAGAAAAAGAAACAATGGTTTTAGAGCACACCAAAGTTTTAGAGAGTAAATACATTGAGTTGAAAAAGTTAACAGTCAAACTTGAAGAAGTAGCAAATAAGGCTTCTCAGATTGTTAGGTGCAAACCTCTTGCTAAGACGTATGCTTTATTCTTATAGGAAAAATTCTTGACT
The DNA here is from genome assembly GCA_007115665.2 of Sequoiadendron giganteum. Taxonomy (NCBI): domain Eukaryota; kingdom Viridiplantae; phylum Streptophyta; class Pinopsida; order Cupressales; family Cupressaceae; genus Sequoiadendron; species Sequoiadendron giganteum. Next base: position 634,865,316 of record CM021101.1, read on the forward strand.
TATCAGTTTAGTAGATTGATAATTAATTTTCCAAATACAATGAGTAGGAAATTTGATTTTCTAAATATTTTTGCTGACGCCACACTTGCTGAACAAGAGCAATTATGTGAATTTCATTTACATAATTATGTTGTGCCAGAAGATACAGATTGGAACCTATTAATGTTTGTGGGTGATCTATAAATTAGGGCACTAGCATCATATTTCAGGAATGAAAGATAAAGGGGAGAGATTATGTAAGAATATGTTGAAAGGGAGAAGTCAATTGCCCTTCCAATTAGAAAGGAGTAAAAAATCCCCATGTAATCACAAAGGAATAGAAAAAACTCCTGTAGGACAAAGGTGTGGGCAGAAAAATCATGAACTTGAGGATTAGGGACTATGATAGAATGTAGAGATTGACTATATGACTCATCCATCATTATTACTCATTTGTGCAAGAAAGGTGAGACAACTTAACCCCTGTGTTGCAAAGAAAAGAGCCCCACTTTGTTTATAATTTTGTATACATGCTTGAGAGAACACACAGGTAGATGGATATTGCCAAAGAAAAAGGACTTAAATGGGTACCACTCACCTTCCAGCCACTAATGCTTCTCTACTCGATGCCACATTGGATAGGGGAAAAGAATGAGGAATGTGAAGAAGCTGAGGATACCGAAATGGCTAGACTTGCATGCTATGAAGGGTTTTATTTGAAACAGATCAGTAGAGTGAATACTATTACAGATCTCAGGGAGATCACTTTGCATTACAACCTCCAACCCTAGTTGATTTGCTTGAGGACAAGCAAATGGATAGTTGGAGGGAATGACAAGTCTAGTTATTAGTTATGTTTTTGATGTTTTTATGCATACTCATACTAGACACTTGTCTCATACATATTCCTAAACTTTACTATCTTTTATGCTCATTATACAAACCTGGACTTGATTTGAAGTATATGGAAATATGGTCATAATGTGATAATTATTGTATAATTGATGTGTGGATATGTATGATTTGCAATGAATATATGTGCTTAAGCTATGGTTATTAGTATTATGTAGATGTTGTATGAACTAACTCTTTGCAACCAAGGAGCTAAAGGAGGTAGACTGTAGCCTGCAACAACTAGGAGGCACAACTCGCAACTAAAGAAGTTTCCAAACAATGATGCAGGGGAGGTTTCAAAATAAGTTGAGTGCTTCAATTGCAGAAATGGAGACACTTATTGAGATGATTGTGTATTATCGTGACATTCAATGAAGAAATTCAATTTAAGAAGAACTCTATTATAGTTGAGAGTCTAACACGACTGTTTCAACAGTCCACGTTCTAATTCTTGTTGTGACAGAGTCATAGTTCTATTTGGACTCTTCTTTTTCAGTTATGGTTTAGTTGATCAAACTTTATCACACTTTGTTAGGTAGGGAGGCAATTTATGATTTTAGTCTAGAGTCCTTATTTCAATAAACTCCCTCGTGCCTATATGTATGGTTCAGTGGTTGAGGCGTTGTTTAATTATTTAGTAGCAAATATAGCAATAAGATACTTTTAGTTAAGTTATTGTTTTTACATAGACTATGTTCATGATCTTATGAATAAGATATTTCAACAAAATCTTAGATTATGATATTTCGAGTTATGCAATGAATGGTTTCTCGTTATTATCATGATTACGTTAATATGAAGAGCTAGATTTGGGTTAAACCTGTGGAGACAATCACTTGAGCAAGGGCCACTCAAGGTAACTCTGTTCCCCACTTTATCTTTTGTACATTTATTTCTGTTGTAGTAGTCACTTCATGAATGCATGTTGTCTTAATTAGATTCCTTATGTTATGAATGAATTCATGAATAGATCTTGTCTTACATTTATTCTCTAGTTTTCTCCAGTTTGTTGTACTTTAGAGTGCAGATTTAATTAACAATACTGGTTAATTTTAAGATTCATTTCTTGATAGTGAACTAGTCACATTCTTTCACTATAGGTACCCATAGCAATAGTGCTAGCATTACTTTTTTTACTGATGCTTTTTTGTGATTTCTCAACAAGTGTAAACACCTATGCTAGGATGATCTAGGTAGTCTTGAGTCTTTGGAAGCACATATGGTGCCAACACCATCATAAGCTTACGAATAGCCCTGGTTGATAATTTGATGGTCTTTCCAAGGGTTTAGTGGACTATTTAGTTTGGTTTTCCTCTGAATTGTGTGTTTGACACCAAGTCTATTGGACATTAGTAGGGACTCTACAACAAGGAAAAAAATCAACCTCCAAATCACCTACACTCAATGAATTACCTCATGAATAAAAAATACAATAGACCTGTAGAGTTTCCATGAATATCTATGAATAATCAAACTCTCTACATGCACTCCATGTGAACAAGAAAATGAGAATCATGTAACCACACATCCCAATCTATGCCTCATCTCCTCACACATGCAACCTATAAGAGATGCTCAATCAACCTTAGCCAACAAGCTAAGGGTTATAATAGCCAACTTCAACAACTTCATATGCTTGCTTTTATAGAAATAAGTTTGTACAAACTACCAAGTGGTATTACATAAAACCACATGTCTAATACCATGAGCTTACAAAATCATGTCTCCTTTATTTATTTTTTGATACTACGTTAAATTCTCAATATTAAGTATTTTCTCAATGTGCAAACCCACATTAACTATTTATCCCAATGTTACATACAACATATAAAATGACCCCAAGAATTTAACTCCCAACTTTGACCTTTGTTTGTAACTTCCTCATTTAATGTATTCTTGTAACCATTTTCACATGGGTGTGCTATTTTGCCTATTCCATGATTCTTGGAGACACATGAATTATATCTTCCACATGAAATAAATTTTACATTAGATATATAAGATTTGCAAAGTGAATAACAAATCAAATACTAACATTCTCCCACTTAGTATTTACATTTCCAAAATACAAAAACAAGTCAAAATGAGAAATTTAAATGGAAAAAAATTAAAATCAATTAATTAAATGTAAGTTAATTTATGTTTTTACAGGAGATCAACAACATCAAGTTAATTTATGCTATTTGCCTCCATTCATGTAATTAGCCATAGTCTTATTTGCCTCCATTCATGTAATTAGCCATAGTCTAACATTAGAGAAAAATGTATCTTTAGCTTTACCTTGTTAATATCATTAATCTTGCAAAAAAATATAAAAAATGGTTAACCGAGTTTAAACGAATAGCTAACCCATTTGCCATCAAATCCAAATCATGCGGGAAAAAAGTTAGAAGATTTCTAACCTTTTGGATACCTGGTTCCGACTCTAATCGAACGTTACCTTGGATTTTTTCAACTCTAATAATTCTTTCAGATCTTGGACGGACGAAGATGCTTGCTTTATTTTTTTGAATTGATCATGGAAGCTTTGGACGTGTCATTTTAACAAGTTCTTTGTCTAAACCATGGCGGACTCCATACAGTCCAATCGCAAGCTCAAAATCGCCATCTGCCATCCGGACTTGGGAATAGGTAGTTTTTTTTTTTCACTCTGTTAACATCAGATTACTTGCAGATACAAACAAATGTTATTGGTCATTCAACAAGATTAATTTGGAAATTAAACGATGCAGTAATAATTGATACCTGTTATGAATATTTTGAACAATGTATAATCGTATTGTATGCCACTGGGGGTTTGGAAGCAAAATCCTGCAAACCCTAATTTTATGCGTATACCGTCGAGGTTTAGCTACACATTTACTATGCACCAACACGAATTAGTTTATAATTAAATCAATAATTTGGTTGCAACAAACACACGGTTGAACTGTTCAATTGTTAAGGTGATTTCTGAGAGATGTTTCTGCATTTCCCGTGATTTGATAAGTACGCATTTTATGTTCTTGGCGCATCCTACAAAATCTTGACATCTGTTTAAGATATACAAATGGAGGATTTAAATTTCTGTTGCATAATGTAAGGAGTTTGCAGTGCATAGCAAATTGGTTTGCTTAAATTTTAGGCTTGGGAAGGGTAGAAACTTTAGTGGATATCAGGCAATCTAAATCGAGGATGGAAATTTGGTTAAACACAGTTTTTCATTGAAGAAGGAGAGCTAATCTTGTCATTACGGCCAACTGCAATTGTTGTAAGGTTGAAGTGTGTTCCATTTTTGCATTTTTTGGCCATGTTTCATGGCCTGTAAATCATGTCTATCCTGAAATGTCTTTCATTTTAATGCTTCCTTTGGCATGTTTTATGGTCTTTAACTTTGAAGCGGTTCAGTTATGTGTGATGTCAAATCTTCTGGGTAACCATATATCTCTTCTGGTAACACCAGTTCAGTTGTAGGATAAAGATTCTTCTTTGTGCTCCATGTTATTTACATCAGTAAACAAGCAGTTCATGTATTCCTAAGGATGATGTCAGTAACAATCTTATTATTCTGAAGTTTACTTCTCGCAGACACAAAACTGTGTTTCTTACATGTTTAGTGCATTATTGTGATCTGTTTTATTCTTCTCTTGTCATCAGGAGGAGCAGAGCGGTTAATTGTCGATGCAGCTGTTGAACTTGCATCACGTGGACACGAAGTTCATGTATTTACAGCACATCATGACCGTGGTCGATGCTTTGAGGAGACTGTTGATGGCAAGTATCATGTTTTCAGTTCATAGTTTTTCTCAGTCTGCCTTTTTTTTCTAATTGATAAGTTAAGGGAGTATTCTATAGGAGCCCTCGCCCAGAAGAATAAAAAAAATTACAGAATAATCCAGAAGAACCAGAGAAAATCTACAAGGCTAAATACATGCTTATACAAAAAAGGCCACAACAACGTAGTATGCTACCAAATCATCACCAGCAAATACTGACAAAGCCCGAAAATGAAAGGCATTACTGACAAACAGTTTAATCTTTTGAAGGTCTAGGCTCAGAAACTTCCCTGGAATCCACTTTGACACTCGTTCAAGCAAAGAGTGGTGTTTAGCATTTGAAACCCTGCTAACAGAAATTGACTTAAGTGTTAAAGAAGTAGAGATTTCCAAACCTGCCTCTCCGAGAATAATATGGAAATAGTCAATACACAAAGACAGATCCTGGCAATACATTGCTGAGTCTGCATGCATTTTAGAAAAGGAATGGATAACTTGACTGAACTCTTTGATTTCTTCCATCTGTTGCAGAAGAACAGGGGCTCTTTATTTTGACACATGGTTTGAGGAAAGAGTGATGTTTAGCTCTTGTAACCCTGGTAATGATTGATGGAAGGTTTAAAGGCTTAAAGCACTAGAGATTTCCAAACTTCCATCTCTGAGAATAATATGGAAATAGTCAATATACAAAGGCAGATCCTGGCAATATATTGCTAAGCCTACATGACTCTTAGAAAACGAGGGATAACATGACTGAGCTCTTCAATTTTTTCCACCTGTTGCAGAAGAACAGGGGCTGTTTACCTTTCAGACATGCCCAAATATGAATTGGTGCCTAGAAATACAACCTTCTCAGTGGTGATAATGTGGCCGAGGATCCAGTTGTAGGCTTTAGCATCTGGCAGGTGTGCACTAAGCTTGGCTTTGAAGTCTGCTACAATGGAGGCATGAGTATGAAGCTTGCCTGTATTACTGATACTCTCTTCCCTCAGAACAATTTTTATAAAGTTGAGGATAGCCTCAAGTAGAATACAGAATGCCTTACAGAAGCAATTGTCTGAAATTTCCTTACCATAAGGGGAATCCTGGGAGGAGGTGCCTTGAAACTGTTCACAGTGCTTAGAGTCCATCAAACCTCTAAAACCTGCAGATACAAAAATGAAACAAAAAAATGTGCATACAACCCAGAAAAGCCATGCGAAAAGGCAGCATGAGAGTGGATTAAATCATGTAGTCACATGAATCATCAAGAAAGGGTACTAAAAATGGCATATGTGTTTTTCCAAGTTAGGAATTGGTAGCATCCTCCCAAATCAAACGACTTAAATGATAGGCTTTTCCTTACAAAAATACTTTTATGAAGGTGATATAAAAGATTGTGTCATAATTAATTCATGATGGAAATATTCCTCCTTAAGCAAGTGTGAAATATTCCACTTGTCTGGAATATCACTGATCTTTGCTGAGAACAGGAATTACTCAATACTGGTGTTGGCAAGGGAGTCCACAATCTCATTCCTTTCTCTATAGCAATGCCTGTAAGAGATCTTGTCAAATGGCTGAGAAATCAGACTAGATTCCTCCATGATATTTCTCAATTGCCATTCAACAAGAGATTTTTTTTATATTCCGTGAGAACAGCATGGAATTTCCTTCCACCTCCAATTTCTTGCAGGCCAAAGACTTAGTTACCGAATTGGAATCGGGTACGTGGGTACGGTATGTTGGTACGACATGTTTTTTGGGGGTTGGGTACGGGTACGGGTACGTCCGTACAAAAACCATATAGAAATAATAAATATATGAATATTTAATAATAATATAATATATAATATACTGATAATATAATAATATACAAATTTAAAATATAATAATATAATAATATACAAATTTAAAATCTATAATATAATAATATAATATACATATTTCATAATAATAAAATATATAATAATTATATAATATACTAATAATATAATAATATATAAATTTAAAATATAATAATATAATAATATACCAATTTAAAATAATATAATTACATAATTATATTTCCGGTGGTTCCTTACAATAGCGTCGACAGTCTTAATCTACTCAATATAATATATATAATAATTAAACAATAAAATTATAAAAATAAAACAATATAATATATATTAAAAAATTAAAACATTAAACAATGAAATAATAAATATATTAATATATTTTTGTCTTTAGAAATAAAAAAATATTAAACATTTTAATTGATTACCTTTAGGATTATCAGTTATTAATTATTATTAATTTATTTATAATATATATACATTAATATATAATTTATATCATAAATGATAAATGTAATATTTAAAATTTTGTTTTTTAATCAATAAAATAAAATATTTAAATAATAAAATACATGCCTCTACGGGCCTTATCTCTTCGCGCGCCTATGTAGAGGTCTTCCTGCGTGGTTGTGTTGTCTTCCTACATGGTTGCATGGTCTTCTTGGTCTGGTTTGCGTTTTTCTTTGCCTTCCGTGCCTTCTTTGCCTTCCTTTCATGCCTTCTGCCTTCGGCTTCCTTTCTTGCCCTTCACACTCGCGACAGATAGAACATGGGTGAAATGATGTGGGCGGGAATTTTACCTTTTAGACTTTTAGTTTTTAGGTTTAATTTTGCTTTTGTCAAACCTTTCCAAAATCTCTTTGGAATTGTCTTGGTATGACACGTCAGGACTTGAAATGGCCAGAATCGTTCGCCTGATCTCTGAAATGTTTCAGCAACAGAAAAATTGCTTCCTGTTCATACCCACAAGTGAATCAGTTCCGATTCCGCATTGGTACATTTCGTTTTTGGAGTCGTCGGAGGAAGGCCAGTGATTTGGCGACTTAGGCCAAAGAAGTTTCCATCTCAAGATCTTCAAGAATGGCCAGAGCTTCTGCTTTGTTATTTGACTTATTGCCCAAATAGAAAGCACCTCCTCTTATAAAGAGACCGGTACAGGAATAAATGATAACTGCTGCACCTGTCTGACCCAGATTACCTCTTGCAGCCCCATCAAAAAATAACTTATGAAAGTCTTCATTATGTAGAGACCAAGAGACACCCTTATGCTTAGAATTGCTAAATGATTACTCCATTGATGGTGGTTCTCTCACTATGTCTATTACCAAAAGCTTCCTTGGAAAATTCCCTGCAATTTAATGCTAGCATGCAAATCCCCTTTTCGAGCTTACTGATCAGTATCTGACATAAAAAATATAAGCCTTTTAATTCTATAGATCATGAATAAATTATGATCAAGTATATGCATCCATTGTCTACAGTTTCTTTAATTTATGGTGTGCAACTGGTAGAAGCTGCATCTCTTTGATGCCAAGATTATAATCATGACCGTGACAACTTCAAAACCAACTTAGCTGAAGACACATGAAAGACAATCTTACTTTATAGGAATTTTTTTATTCATGTAAATTTCTTGAAATAAAACAGCCAAGGTACAAGGTTGCTTGTAGGAGAAATTTTTGATTTGGATCATTGTTGGCATGGGCATCTCTTTGATGCTGAAAATACAATTATGACTGTGACCGGCTCACATATGAAAAACAATCTTAGTTTATAAGAATTTTTTAATTCTTGTAAATTTCTTGAAAGAAAACAGCCAATGTACAAGGTTGCTTGTAGGAGAATTTTGATTTGGATCATTTGTTGGCATGGACACACTACAAGAAAAGCTGTAAAATACTCAATTTTAGGACCATTGATTGCAACAAATGTGCTACAAGAACATGATTATGGTTGATTTAATTTAACGAGTTTTCAATAAAGTCTGAACATTCTTAAATAATTCTTGCATAGTCTTAAAATTTGAAACTCAGCAAAACTTGGCAGATGCAATTTTGACTCAAGACTTTGGTGACTTGGCATAAATCATCAAATTAAAATAATACAAATCGTTAACTTAGCAAAACTCGGCAAAAATTGGTGTTGGGTGAGTTTCAGTATGGACTTGCAGAGTAGTTGTGACTACTCGCTGTGTGTTCCTGTCTGGAACTCGTCTGATAGTAAATGGGTGAGTAACTTGGCTGCAGTTGCAGCTTGTGAGTTTTATATCTATGATTATTAGGTATTAGATTCTATAATCTATTCAAAAGGGCCTCAATTATCTATGTTCTAAAAAATCCTTTGATGTGTTTATCAATTTTCTGAAGGTTATAAATTATCATAGTTCCACGGAGTTTCGGGGATGGGGACGGGGGGACGGCAGGGGACGCGTTTTGGGGGAGTGGGGGCACGGGGCCTAAGTTTGGGGGCGGCGGGGGTACGGCGGCGGGGGAGTGGTGTGCTGAAATACATATAGTCCTTGAAAAAGTAGTTATAAAAAGATGTATAACTGTAGAAGCCTAAGGAATAAGTATAGTTTAGTTTAAACACATTGAAATGATTTCATTGAACTAGTGAACATTGAAACAATGAACCTTTGCTAGCATCCTCCTGCCTGTAGGCTGTAAATGTATCGATTAAAATTTAAAAATTAAAATGGGCAAGGCACGAGATTGTTAGAGTCTAGACTGAAATTCTGAATGCCTCAAAGAGATGTCATCTCGTGGGATGCAATGAAGTGCGGGCAGGCCTGCACTTCATTGCATCCCACGAGATGACATCTCTTTAAGGTATTCAGTCTAACAGTCCCTTACCCGTGCTTGCTGCATAATGATAAAACACTCATTTGACAAATAAAGTAAGAAAATTTTAAAGCAAATATAATTGGTGGTTGCAATACCATTATGACATGTAGATAAAGCAATTTATATGTTTGAAAAATTGTCTTAATAGAGATATTATCTCATAGAATGCCATGGTAAACATGCATGCAAAGGCATATGCAGTTATAGCATAAACTGTTTGACATAAATACACAACAGAATGTGGTCTATACAATTTATAGGATGTGAAAATAGAGTAAGAAAATTTTAAAGCAAATACAATTGGTGGTTGCAATACCATTATGGCATGTAGATAAAGCAATTTATATGTTTGACAAATTGTCTTAATAGAGATATCATCTCATAGAATGCCATGGTAAACATGCATGCAAAGGCATATGCAGTTATAGCATAAACTGTTTGACAGAAATACACAACAGAATATGGTCTCATGGGCATGATAGAGCATGAAATCACTTTAGAAGCTTTGAAACAAACAGGAATGGTGCATGTACCACTCCTCATCTCATGAACATAATATCACATAGGCTGCACAGGAGACTATGCTCTACAGAATGTAGATTTGGTGTCGAGGATATCTCCATACAGAGATTGTTGTGTGCTACCCATAATATTCTTATTAATGAGATTGAAAACATTTGTAAGGGAAGCAATCGGAATATTGATGATCTGATAATAATGAAAGAAATAACCCTTAAATCTATTCTAGAAAAAAGAGAAATCAGCATTTGGAGAATCAACAAACATATTGACACCATTGCACAAGCATAATATTGAATCATCTGAAGTGGACGAAGCGAGCTATACACTTAATGTGGTCTATACAGAAATACACACTTCAGTCCTCATACTTGGATTCAATCACCACTTCTGTCCTCAAATGCCCACACTTAACCTCAGACTCGTGTAAAGTGTAAAGTTAAACACTCGGCCAAAATGAAGTTAGTTGAAAAATCAAGGCAAAAGATTTCGATTTAGCCTTTTAGGCATTCAAGAAGACTTTAAAATTTATAAATTTTAGCTTTTGTTTAAAAAATATTTCATTTTTTAATTGCATTTTAAGGGGGACTTCTGGAAGTCTCCTGCATTTTGGGGGACCCTTGGAAGTCTTGGGGACGTCCAAAAGTCCCCTCAAAAGGGGGACACTTGGAAGTCTCGGGGACGTCCAGAAGTCCCCTCAAAAGGGAAACGTCTCGGAGGTGGCGGAGAAACGGGGGGACGGCGGGGGGATGGCAGGGGGACATTTCCCTGACGTCTCCGCGTCTCAGAAACGTCCCTGTCTCCGAAACGGCTCCATTTTTGGGGGGGACGTGTCCGCGTGGAACTATGTAAATTATTAATATAGAATAGGCAAGCATATGCATCCATAATCTTCGGTTGCTGGAATTGCTGGTTTTGAACTGGTAGAAGTTGTATCTCTTTTTGCTGCTAAAGCTACAACCATGAAATCTCAACCTGGTTGGCTGATGATGCCTGAAGATAAATCTTACTTCAGAAGGAAATTTCATACACGTGAGTTTCTTAAAGGCAAATTGCCAAAGTACAAGATTGAACACAGAAGAAAGTTTATTGTCAAAGTACAAGATTGAAGACAGAAGAAAATTTGATTTGGATCATTGGTTGGCATGCATACACTGCAAGAAAGCATGCATAATTTTTTATTTTTGGAACATTGATCAGGTGAGTGTGTTACAAGAAACCTTTTTTGTTTTCTCTTTTATTGATTTAGTTTTAATTAAGTTTTGAATTAGAGTAACTGTTCTTGATTGTTGAAAACGATTAAATTCTTTCAGATTTGATCTTCCTTAATGGTATTCGATCTTCAAGAGTAGAAAATTTTATGATTTCTATATCTACAAGTGAGGATCTAATGAGATTTAAATAAGTCAAAGGGAGACATGCCCCATGAGCGGACATGTCTCCACAAAGTGGAGACACGTCCTTTCATGGGACGTGTCCCTTCTATTCATGCGATTTCATCAACTTAACCATCCGATTACCAATCGGTGGTTTAGTTACTCAACAATCGTATTTGAGATAAGTTTGATCTGAAATTTGAATCACATAAATAAATAATACCCGATCTGGAAGAGATTGCTGAAAATATTCATTATCGGGATTTCAATGAAGAACAGTTAAAGCCAATAATCTACAAGTAATATCTTCCAATTGTAGATCGATAGTATACTTGATATAAGACATATATATAAATGATGATGTTGAATCAATTTAATCATCATTTATATATCCGACCGATGCTATCGTATTTCAACATTGATTAATTCATAGGTACTAGATTCTATTCAAAGAAACCTCACTTATTAATGTTCTCAAACAATATGTTGACATATTTATTGTTAGAAACTTGGCATCCAACTAATCAATCACATGAGGACAAACAAGAGGAAAAGTCATTGGAATTAGGTCGAGTGTACCTATTCAAGCAAAAAGGAATTCAAGAGTATCATCTATCATTGCCTATGGATAGATGGACTGTTAGGGACATCATATATGGCTACCCAAATCTCCTTCCAAGACCCTCTTGCAATAGTTAATGCCATGTGCTCATATTGTACCACATTGATTCTTCACTCCTGACTTGCCATTACTCCATACAACATTAGATATAGGCATATAGCTTTAGAAGGCTTTTTAACTACCTCAAAGCCCTTCCTCTTGGGTTACCATCTCTTACCATCTTGGTATGCCAAAGACATGGTCAGGCCATTTCTTGACTTGCTTGCAATAAAATTATTGCACACAACTGTGAAGGGTTATTGCTAGTAGCCATTCAACTTGTGACTTCGAACCGGGGATTATTTTTTTCTAATTGCTTTTTCTTGCCATGGAAATAGGCGGCAGTAATTGCTAGTAACCATTCACACATCAATACCTATCATCATAGTTGGAAAACTCAACGAGTACTCAAGGAGTTTTCGAGTACTCACGAAATTTTAAGCTAGACAAGTATTTGCAGGTTTAACTTGCTAGTGATAGGTTTCTTACAAAAAACTCACTGAGTTTTTTGGTGAGTACTTGCCAAAACTTGGTGAGTCTGTGGTGAAAAATCATGATGCAGCCTCTGCACGTGAAAATGCAGGTAAAACGTGGGAAGAACTAGGGTTAAACGCACCTAAAACACAATTTTCAGCTTATGAAACCCTACATTCACCCTAGAAGACCACAAAGTTTTGATATGTTGTTTCAATGAAGCAAAATCCAATCTGAAATTGAGATGTTAAATTGATTATAAATCCTTGAAACTCAAAGGTAACTCAAGGGTAACTTGATGCAATGAAATTGCTGAACACCACAAAGCATTGACATAGTTAAGTCATTTGATCTAATGAGACATTAAATACAATAAATCCTTGAATACCACTAAACATTGATGCGATAATGTATTCAAAATCCATAAGGATTTTATTGAAGTAATAAATGTAATAATAATGGTCATCTTTGCTTTATTAGTTAACTTAGTCGTTTTTAGTAACTGCTTTAGTTTTAGCCTGTTTTAGATTCTTTCTATTTTTTTAGCTTTAGCTACGATTGTTTCTTTTTAGAAACATCGTCTTGTAATTATCTTTATAAGGAGCCTTCGTCTCCGATTGTAAACATCCAATCATGAATATCAATAATATTTTCATGGTATCAGAGCTAAATGATCTTTTGATGAATTTTTAAAATTTGTGCCTTTTACTCGGAATATTTTTTTGTTTTTTTATGAAAAAAATGTGGTTTTCTCTTTGTTCGTGTTTTTTTGTCTGGGCTCCTGTTACGATTGCGGGCAATTTTATTTCTTTGCAAAAGAATTCGTGGGTTTGAGGTCTTGTGTTCGTGGGTTAGAGGTCGCATGTTTGTGGGTCTGTGGTCGTGTTTTCGCTCTTGCGCGTGGCTTCTCTGTGATAAACCTATTTTCTTTCACGTCTATTTTATTTTCTTCTGCTCGCAACCTTCATCTTTCCTTTGGTCGTGTGTTCTATGAGCTCCTGGTTGCGATTTGATGCATTTTCTGTGCGTTTTTCGGCTCCTGTGAAGACATGTTTTCAGATTGTTTTTGCCTGCGTTTTATCTCCTTTCTGGGCTTGATTCTTAGTGTCTCTTTGCACACTTTTGTCTTCACCAGCGAAGCCTAGGGTTTCTAGTCTTCTTTGTGCTATGATTTTAGAAGATTTCAAGTTGGTTTTTTGCAATTTTTGAAGCTTCCATGGCCGCCTAGGGTTTCTAGTCTTCTTTGTGCTATGATATTAGAAGATTTCAAGTTGGTTTTTTGCAATTTTTGAAGCTTCCATGGCCACCTAGGGTTTCTAGTCTTCTTTGTGCTATGATTTTAGAAGATTTCAAGTTGGTTTTTTGCAATTTTTGAAGCTTCCATGGCCGCCTAGGGTTCTGTACTTTCAACTAGGGTTTTGACCCTTTGTTTCAAGTCAATTTTTTCTTTCAATTGCAAATTCTTGGTGGGTTTTTTGAGAGCTCTTTTGGGTTGGTCTCAGATTTTTCTGGGTACGTCGGGATCCGTGCCTCAAATTTTGTGCTAGCGGATTTGTCTTGAATTTTGTGCCAGTTTTTTTAAAAAAGAATAATTTTTTTTTTTTTTTTTTATTTCTTTTGAGGTGCTTTCTCTGATATTTAATGGCAGCTTGAAAAGATTTTGAGCCAGTTTTGAAAGAAATTCTGGGAAACATAAAATTTTTGTATAGAGTTTTCGAAATTTGTCTTAAAAAATTTGCACAGTTTTTTGAAAAATCAGGAGTTGTGCTAGTTGATTGTCCAGTGTTTTTCCAATTGATCACAAAGTTTCCTCGTTTTTCGTGCTTTGGAAAACAGGAGGGATGGCAACTTTGTCCAATGTTATGTTGGAAAGTTTGCAGAGGTTCAATGGAAAGAATTACAACACGTGGAAGCAAAGGATGCTTACCATCTTGGAGTATCGGTGTCTGGATGCGCTTGTCCTAGGTACATAAACTCATCCCACTTCTGCTGGGAAGGATCAGGACAAGTATGATGGAGGTAATAGGGAGGCAGTCATGCTTCTCAAATTATTTGTCTCCAATGAGATGTTACTAGAAATACCTTCTGGTAAGTCTGCTGCGGAGATCTGGAAGCATTTGAAAGATCTTCATGAAACCTTGGACAAGAGTAGGGATTTCTTCCTGAAGAATATTCTCTTTTCTATTATGATGGGTGACCAAGTGTCTTTGCAGGAGCACTTGATGAAAATTAAAAATATTCGCGATCAACTGGAGGCCATTGGTCGTAAGATGGAAGAGGAGGATATGGTGGTGATCACTTTGAAGAGTTTGCCACGTTCTTACGAGCACTTCATCGAAATGCTCAACATTACATCCACCAATGTTGACTTGAAGTTCGATGAGTTGTGCAAAAAGCTATTGCAGCAGGATAGGTGGAGGAAGGAGTTTGGGAGCAGCAGTGAGTCTCCTAGTGTTGAACAAGCATTTACTGCCAAGGACATTGGCAAAGGTCAATCCACTTAGTAGAAAAGACGAGGCAATTTGGAGGAGAACTCCAAGAAGAAGTCTATTACTTGCCATTATTGTGGGAAGATTGGTCATATACAAAGGTATTGCAGAAAACGGTTGGCTTATGAGAAGACCAACCAGGAAGCGTCTCAACAAAGTGCTCACATGGCAGAGCAAACTGAGCAAAACTATGCATTTTGATGACCAGCACAATTTGGGTAGACTTAGTTTTTGTTTGTACGATGACCATTAAGGGAGGGTATTAAAATAATAAATGTAATAATAATGGTCATTTTTGCTTTATTAGTTAACTTAGTCGTTTTTAGTAACTGCTTTAGTTCTAGCCTGTTTTAGATTCTTTCTGTTTTTTTAGCTTTAGTTACGATTGTTTCTTTTTAGAAACATCATCTTGTAATTATCTTTATAAGGAGCCTTCGTCTCTGATTGTAAACATTCAATCATGAATATCAATAATATCTTTAGATTTGATACAAAGCAGTCCTCTAACTTCAAGAGGCAATAGGCATTTCTTTATCTTAGCAACATGTCAAAATCAAAGAATTTTTTTTGGTTAGACACTATAAAAACTTTGTTTTTTTTGGGTTTATAAGCATTGCATTTTTCCTTTTAAAAAATTATAAAAATAGTGTGCACCATGAAGGATTGTGTGGTTTTGAAGGTCTTCATTTGGGCTTGGTGGGAGGGGCTCCACTCCTTGACCCCACAACCCCCATCAAACTCATTTGGTACATTTTGTAGCTATATTTTGCATAAAATTTGTAATGCCCCTTTTTGGGCGAGCAAGAGAAAATAAAGAGAAAAAATAATATTTTATCATTTTGATTTTTGGTGCCCTAGGGAAGGAGGTTAAATAGCATTTAAATTTGATTTTTGGTGCGTAAGTATTGGGGCTGGGCAACCCCTTTTGGGAAGCTATAAGGTGAAAATAATAATTAAAAAAAAAAAAAAAATATAATAATTTTGGATTACAAGTTTGGCGCCAAAAAGTGAAATTAAAAAATAAAATAAAAAAAACAAATTTGGAAGGAGAAGTTGGTGCCCAAGTTGGGTCGGCCAAGTGGGAGTTATAAGGGTTGATTGCTATGTATACAAGGTTCATTTGGAGGTTTTGATATCATCGTTCATTTTATTTTTGAGTTCTGATCAACAGTTATTGCAGCCATTCCAAAGACGAAAACCCTTGTGAATAGTAGAGGAGTTGGACGAAAACCTAGCTCTTCAATGGAGGGCTTCATGACGGAGGTTCACTTTCGCTTCAATGGATTTTGATGTGGATTTTGATGCTCAGATTTTCAGATCAGTTATCAACAACTTTGGAGGGCAGATTTGATGCTAATTTGACCTAGGGTTTCACTCTAGTGTGGAGCGCCTAAGTTGCTATTGGTGCACCTTGCTTTGGAAGGGCGAATTTGGCAAGATTGGAGGTTTTTGACAAGTTTTAGGGGTTGCAAACCTTACCTACATACCAGCAGGCTAGTGGACCTTTGTGGTAGGGTTTGGAGACATTTCTTCATAAATTTGCATTCATCTTTGCATTTTATGATAGCTGGAGCAATTTGCCCAGATAGGGTTAGTGTAAATCAGCATTTTCTTGCATATTTTGGTTTGTAAGTAGGGTTTTTTCATATCAACAAACTACTATACATTGCTGGGCATGTTTGGAGCCCATTTTACGGTGAACTTGCATACATATTAGGTCTGATTTTTGAGCAGCAGACTGAACAATTGTTATCAGAATTTGCATGTTTTGGATGGACAAATTTATGCTTTAGATTGTTGGTTACATTCATGCCTGATGTTAGATTTATTCATCATATTCCTTGAGGCATTTTGGATGAGTTTATTTTACTGTACATGCTTATTTCACTTCAGAAATTTTAAATGAGCACCTAGGGTTTTTAGCAAAAATTTTGAAGAGCAGAAATTAGTTCAAACATTTGTGTTTCAAAAGTCAGAAAATTTGCATATATCCTAGTTGGGATATTTCAGTGGTATTAGAGCCTTGATCCTGCCAACCTGTGGTGTTAGCAATTGCATATCAGATTTCAGCGGTTGGTTGATGTGTCTTCCACATTTGGAACTATGGATGCAACTATGTTTCATGGATATATATTATATTTGTACCAGATTTAATGAATATCATTCTCTTCCTAAGAAAATTCAAGATGTTCTCACATTCAATCATATTTTGGGTGGATCAAAAGAAGAAGACGAAGAAATTTTGAGAAGAAGAAAAGTTGTAAAAAGGGGGGAAGAAATACTTGTTTGTTACTTGCAGCCTACAAGTAATTATGAGGAGGACAAAAATCAGTCAGCATACAGCCCTAAAGAAGACATGTTCAAAAGTTCACTTCAACTCTACGAGGACAAGGACAAAGGAGATTCACCTATTGAAGCTACAAAGGAAGATCACATGAAGGTTGAAGAAGATACCGCCATGGAGGCTGTCAAACCAGCCATGTTAGATCAACTACATGAAGGTATGGGTTCTTGTGATGTTTCATTAATTGAGCTTAGCATTGCTTCATCACCTTTACATCATTTTGGCAAGGAATCAAAGTGTGGTTTGGATGTCCTTAAATCGAATGTTGCCCATACACATGTGAGCAATTTAGAAATTTTAGTATGTAGTGAAAAAAATGAATTGGATAGGATTGATTGGACATTGCAAGATTGGAAGGATCCCTTGGTGGTTAAGGAGGTTATAGCTGTACATACACTTTTTGGATCAGCCCTGGAGGAAAAGCACGATGAAGAAGGTTCTACTCACTACTTTGATGGTGACCCTTTGATTGAGCATGATGATAACCTAGTTTCTACACATGGATGCAATGCAGAAGAGGCCATGAAGGAAGTTGACTTGGAGGTGCACATTTATGAAGACCAAACAAAATTTTGCATGGAGGTGTTGGGTCTCATAAGTCACATCACTTGGAAGGGCAATTGCAGGTAAACAAAGGTAAGATTGTGGCAGCCCTAACTCATTTTGATCATGTTCATAAGATGATGGCAGGTTTGTGTTGGAAGGCTCTAGGGAAGCATGAAGGTCTTGAAGGACGTATATATTTTGATGTCTTGCATGAACTCAAGGAGGCTTTGGTGGTAGTAAAGTCAAACTACCTACACTTACTTGCTGATAGAGATCATCTCCTCACACTCAGTGAGATATACTCGGATGCTTTGAGAAGAAAGGAAGAGGAGGTGGACAAGCTCACCCTTGAGCTTGAGGATGTAGGGGATTCTTTGAGGGGCACTCAAAGTGCTCTCCAAGAATCATAAGATCATGAGGATAAGCTTTGTTGGAAGATGACAAAGGGTGGAGACATGGAGGAAGGACATAGAGGATCCCATGAGGAATTCATGAAGATAAAGGAGACCTATACACTTGAAGATCTAGCTTGTAGCCATGGGACAAAATTTATGGCACATGACACACTTGATTTCCATTGAAGACATCCCTCGCATCTGCACTAATGAATGAGCACCCATTCATGGAAAGAGAGATGATTGAGATTGAAGAAGACATCACACTAAAGCATGAGGTAAGGATTGATTTTCTGATGTATGACAACAGTCCCTTATCTTCAAGTTATCATGCTATGACAGCCAAGAGGATCAGCCTTAAGGCTTATGATTTTCATGGAGAAACTCATATTGGACCGACACTTGTTGGGAACATACAACGACGAGGAAAGAGAAGTTTGAGGTGATCAAAGGCACTACAAATAGGTATGATGAAAGTTCCGATTTTCTGTTTTATGACAGAAGTCATATTTCTGTGTATAACCATGAGATAGCCGCTATGTCACATGAGGGGAATGGTGTTGAGGGATCTCCCAATGTTGGCACTCAAGATATGTGTCAAATACAAGGAATGTATTGTGGATTCAAGGCACAAAGGTTCTGATTTTGCATACCATACTATGAAAGATGTGAAGAAGACACAAGGCATGTGTGATGGGTGGTTGTAAAGAGGTAGGAAAGCAAAGATGTTGGCTGCCCTACTTTCAGGATTTGTGGCACACATCATGGATGCAAATTCGAATGAAGATACTATGGAAAGGTATGATACTGTTCTGATTTTCTGATTTGGAACAGAAGTCTTTGGGTTTTGCATAATCCTGAGTTGGCTTGCTCCTACTCATGAGGATGATAGTAAGAAGATTTCTCTTCTATTGTTGGCACTCATTTGGGAGACAAACATGAGATCTTATTACACAAGAGGACCAAGCTAGTACGGCATGCCATGAGAGAGGCGAAGAAGTTTCGAAGTATGTGGCATATGAGGAATGAGTTTTGTATGGTGGCCAAGCAAGTGGAGCAATCAAGTTTGAGGTATGATTCATAATCCCTTGTTTGTTCACGTAGCTTGCTTTATGAGGATTTGGTGTCACCTCTTTTGGAGAGCCATTTGAAGGCTCACATCATAGATTTGGATGACATTATAGAGCATACACTTTGTGGATCAGCCATGTCATGCCCCCGAAATTGTAAAACTAAATCTCAGATATTGAAAAACAAATAACCAAACCGAATAAATATCAAAATACAAATACAAATACAAGTAATTGCCATTCAAACATTATTATTATAATTATATGATCAAGATAACTTTATAATTATAATTATTAGAATCCTAAATATTATCAAGAAACTAATCTAAATAATAATAATATTTCACAAACTAAACAACAAGAGATATCACTATAATTGTAATTATAATTAATAATATTAATTAAAATCATATTGTAAATGTCATAAAATAAACAAACAGATATTATAATTAATATATCACAAAAGGAACAATACTGAAATAAATAAACAAATAATAAATATTATAATGTTCATGCTGAGTATGAAATTATAATATCTACATAAACATTCTTAAATAATAAATATATATTATAATGTTCATGCCAAATGTTTAGAAACCTTGGAAACCATTTTAAAAAAATATATAAACTAAACCTTAAGAATTGGTGCCTCCAAAAATAAACAAACAAAGTCTAAACTAAATATTAAATAAATCAGAAAAGGCATCGGTCAACTTTGTCAAAAAGCAGCTATTAGACTAAGGGTTACGTCCCTTGTGGAAAGGCCAACAAATATTAAAAGTATATCACTTTACAATAGGACACATCCTTTCACTCAGTTTTGAAAGTATAAAAGCAAACAGATTTAAGGAATAAAAGGGCATCGATTAGGAGAATAAGAAAGGAATGGATGAATAAAGAAAGAATATCTAAACATATTCTAACGGATGGGAAATTTGAGAAAGGCTTCTGCAGATAATAATAAGGTAGTATTTTATGAATTAAATAACCATTGAGGGAATCAATATAATATTCAGTCATAAATCTGGGAAAGCAGGAGATGAGAGAGAAGAATAAATATATTGTCAAGAATATATTTGAGCTGTAAGTTTAAATAGTTTAAATATAATAATATAATAATATATATTCTTGCAAAGAAATTATTGTAAATTGAAATGAATTAGAAATAATGGTATACATATATATATATATTATTTGCAATTGTGCAATAATGATGCTTGCAACAATTAAGGAGCCCTATAATTAATTATGATGCTTTAATATAAATAAAGATAATAGTTTCTTATTTGTTTGTTCTATACTAATGATATCTTCCGAGTGATTAAGAACAAATCATTGATCAAGAGTAGAAGATACTGACCCGTAGTATGGAGGAAACAAACCGATTGTTTGGTATACTCGTGTATTTTTGCCCTTGATTATCTCATACCTGTATAAATGTTGTTATGCATAATAGATGAATGTTAATTGTGAATTTCTATCTTAAATATAAGATGTTGCTTTTTTAATTGTTATGCAATGATTTCTATAGTATGTTCTAAGAATAGATTTGATATTTACTTAAGAATCAATGATAAGTGCAAATGTATTGGACTGCTTAAAGATTGTCTTCTGAGTGTTTGCAAGCCTACTAGGGAGGAAGGGCTTGAGAAAGGTGGTGCCTAAAAACCCCACTTAAGATCCGCCCCCGGAACCCAAGGCAAGGATGGGCCATGGAGGGGTGGAAATTCCACTTAAGGTTCCGCCTAGTCCCAAGGCATGGGTGGGCCATGGAGGGGTGGGGGTCCCACTCAAGATCCGTTGAGGCCATGGAGGGGTGGTAGGCCCAAAACCACTTATAAGCTCCGCTGGCTTCCCCCTAGTAGGTTAAGTGTCTTTCGAGGTGATGATGTGGGTAGAGAAAGCAGGTATAAGTGTTTCTACTAAGCACGCCACTCCAAAGGTGGAATTGTCTTGGTTTGGACATTCCTGCCGCTTGGGGCCAAGGGGTGGGTTGTCTTGATCGGATGCTTGTGCTCTTGGGCTTAGATGGATAGCTTCGAGCAGATCTACCCATGCCACTCCTCTATCTTCATTATGCTTTTGTGATTATGTTTATATTTTTGGATATCTAGATATTAATGCTAACAGACATATGTATATGTGGAAATTTTGTTAATATGGTGAATGCAGATCTCAATCCAAGATTACTTCATTAGAGAAAACATTCCTTTGAAAAGAAGAAACCCTAAACCTAATCAATAAGCAAGTTCTAGGGCACAGTCGGGTAAGGGACATTACAAGCCACTAGTATTATGCCTTCTTATGTAGATGGAGATATGGGTAATACAGATTGGTTTGGTCTTTGATCATTCATGGAGCACTTGAAGAGTTTGCTTGTGATGAGTCTCATCATGTTGATGACTCTCTGGTAGAGTACGTAGCTGCTCTATTTCAGGAATTTGTGATGCATGCCATGGAGACACTTGCCTTTATTGGGTATACTTGGGAGGTGAAGCTGCACTTTGACACAAAGTATGGAGGTATTGCTATAATGTTTGGTTTTGAGTTACTAATGCTTGTGTTCCAGCTGGACTATGTCATAGGGATTGGAAGAAAGCATGAAAATCTTGGCCTTCCTACCCTAGTTCATGAGGATTCACTCCATTCTTAGCTAAGAGAAGACTGTTCTGCCTTATTGCACAGGGAAATCCTACAGGCTACTTGGAGAACATCAGCTGTTTGGGTGTTTTGGAGAGGTTTGGATCATCTCTTCATCATGGGGGAATGGCGTATGGATGATACTCTATCATCATATGACATTGGCAAAGATATTTGCACTCACTTGGGTCTGATTTTCAGTTGGGGGGTTGCTGTTCTGATTGATATCAGCAACATAGGAGGGGTTGATATGTTCTTCCATGTACCTACGTGGGGCCTCTTGCACATTCATGGGGAGTCCTTTGAAGTTGAAGAGTTGGTTGATGTTGACAGTTCCTTGAGGTACATCTATCTAAATTTTGGCGAATGCAGTAGTGATGATATGGGATCCAGGTGGTGGTATGCTTGTCATTGCTTGAGGACAAACAATTTCGAGAAGGGAGGATTGTAATGCCCCTTTTTGGGCGAGCAAGAGAAAAATAAATATTTTATCATTTTGATTTTTGGCGCCCTAGGGCAGGGGGTTAAATAGCATTTAAAACAAAGTTAGCAAAAAGAATCGAGATCTGCATGAGGACCTTGTTGGGACTCAAATTTGTTGTGCCCTTTTTTGCTTGAGTCACTCTATTTTCCATGTGTTGCCTTGGCCATTTGTGATCCATTTGTTGATAACAATTTGTGAAATCATTTTGCTGGGTCCCCATGTTGAAGTGATGTTCAAGAGGGATAGGAAATGTTCAGGAAGTTTGTTAAAATCGATTAAAATCAGTCAGATTCTCATTTGCGAGTTTTATTTGTCCATCTGGACTAGGTTTGATTTGCTTAGGTTTCCTTGCAAGGTCTTGACCGGTTGGAATTCCTCGCAAAAGGAAGAAAATGAAGGAAAATAATCTTAAGTCCTTTTGCAGAAACTCAATTTCTTGGTGAACTTGCCCTTTTAAAAGTATGTATCTTGTGAAGTTGTGTGGTTTGGTCCAGTTAAACATTTCTACATACTTAAAGGCCTTTTGCAAAGTCCTGGTACCCATTTGAACTACACCTATTGAAAATTTAGAAAACTAGTTCACTTGTTTTTTCCCGCACTCGACCATTTATAAGATAAATTTAAATGTTTGTGGAAGTTTAGTGCTTGTTTGAACTTGATTGATATTCACTTAACTATTAGTTGTTTCACTCAAGTTTTTCTGCATGAAAGCCTTTTGCAAAAATTTGCCCCCTATCTGAACTTCCTTGTTTGAAAGTGACTTGTCCAATTCACTTTGAAAGTTTTGCATCCCATACTTTCGTGATGTCATCATTCCATCACTTTTGCATCATCACCCCTTTTGCAGAGATTCCATCACCAACTCAATTGAACCTTTTAAAATCCACATTCTTATTTGGTTAAGTTGGTCTCCCTCTCAAAATTTGTCGACTTGTATTTTCCTGCATTCCATCCATTGTTGACGTCACCATGTCCTTTGATGATGTCATTCCACTTTGTTGACGTCATCCCATCTCAAGCATTCCTGTTCCATGATGACATCATGCTTATGTCATCTTGTCCTTTTGTTAACAACATCAACAAAACTTCCCATCTAAACTAGACATCGAAGCATTGTGAAGTTGACAGTTTCAGTTGTGATGGTTTTCTCCGTAGGTTCACTTCAGAAGGATTTCTCTACAAATCCGATTCAATGACTAACTCTTGCAAATGGTTTGGTTGCACATTGAGCCACACGAACCTTCATTTTGACATGCAAAAGGGTCTTGATGGTGCCAAAATGTCCAAATTCCTCCATTAATGCATCTTCCACCCACTTAGGACTTAATGGCATAATTTTTAAAATATTTTCGAGGAGCAAAATTTCATGTTTGCTCCTAGCTACTTCCCATTATTGCAAAAGTCACCTACCTACTAGAATTCAATGCCCATGCTATTGTTTAATCTAAGCCACCCATTTTGGGTAGGAATGATCCTATGCTATTGATCTAGTGGTGTTGTGAATTAGGGTTTCGCCCCATTGCTGTTATATTGAAGATCTTGGTCATTTTGAAAAGAAGTTGGTTCGGCTATGGTTCTTTAGATGCTAGAGAGCTGTCAGTGTGTTGTAGGATAACTAGAAATGCTAGTCTAGTTTGTTGACAGAGTTTAAGCTTGTGGAATCAAATAATACCATCATCGTAGGTGGATTTTGTTGTAGAATATATCCAAGGCAATATGTATATATCTAGGAAGGTTTCTAAGTCACAGTTGGAAACTTTCCCTTGTCACATTTGCTGACAAGTATGTAATATTGAGTTAGATGAGTGTAACAACACTTTGAAAATATTGCAAGCTTTGTAATTATCTTTCTCGTATTATATGTGGATATGTGTAGTTCTGTTATGGATTAATAAATGGCTCTAGGAAAATTCACCGACAACAATTTATGCCGGAAAATTCACCACCAACAATTCATCGTCGGAAAATTCACCATCGGAAAATTCACTGCCATGACAAATTCACCTCATGGAAAATTCACCACCAACAATTCATCGCTGCGGATAATTCATCACATTAACATTTTTTAATATATATTTCCAAGACCTTGAGATTTTTGTTTTTTTTGCAAAAGAATAATTTCCAATAGTACAATAATAGAGATATTTTTTGAAATTATTCTTTTGCAAAAAAAATCTCAAGGTCTTGGAAATATATATTAAAAAATGTTAATGTGATGAATTATCCGCGGCGGTGAATTGCTGGTGGTGAATTTTCCATGAGGTGAATTTGTCATGGCGGTGAATGTTCCAATGGTGAATTGTTGGCGGTGAATTTTCTGGTGGTGAATTGTTGACAGTGAATTTGCTTGAAGCCTTAATAAATATGTTCTACCATAAAATCCACAGTTTGTGTTGTATGCAAATACATAGCTCAATCTTCTTTCAGTTTTAGTTTGTTCTCCTCCAATGTGTTGCGACTCTGTTGCCCAAAGAATAGGCATCGGTTTGAGACCATACACTAATCTCACATCTCAAAGAAGAAGAATAAATTATTAGTATAGGAGTAGGATTAGTTTTGTGCATTCATGACCTCATAATATAACCAGGGAAACTATCTTCAATGAGCCTCAAATGAATTCGTTTCATGTGGGTTACAATGGCACATTTGTATCAGCTATATAGTTGTTTTATACAACTAGTCTCTCTTATCCTAGTGATAGTATTTAGGGTTAAGATTGTGATTGGGTTTGGTTGTAGTTGTTTTTGGTTGTTCATTTTGTTTGATTCAAATCAGTGTTTACAAGACTTGCCCAAACTCGGCGAGTACTTGCGAGTCCCAAGGCGGGTGAGCCTGGGCAAGTCTAGCAGACTCAGGGGTCGAGTACTTGCCAGACTCGCTAGACTCATCGGGTCTGAGTGAGTCTCGACCCCCAGACTCGGTCATTTTAATTATTTAAAAAAAAAAAATTACAGGCTTTCAATGCTTGTTTGGTTTATGACATGCCCATCCAGGATTTACAAAAAAATATGAAATTGGTGTGTGCCATGAAGGTTTGTGTGGTTTTGAAGGTCTTCATTTGGGCTTGGTGGCAGGGGCTACGCCCCTCGACCTCGCTCTGTATCACAAGCCGCCTCAGGACCTTGCGAGGGGCATTGCCCCTCGACCCCATTGGGGGTGCTGTCCCTAGACCCCCACAAGGGGCATTGCCCCTTGACCTCGCTAGGGGCGCTGCCCCTTAACCTCATTGGGGTTGTTGCCCCCAAACTCCGCGAGGGGTGCTGCTCCTCAACCCCGTTTGGGTGTTTCCCCAAATCCTCATCAAACTATAGGTCTAAGCATGTAATAGGTCAATGATGATTTATGATAAAAAAACCTACAAAATATATATACCTTGTGGTCGTGCCCACAAAAGGATATAGAAGTCACGGCAAATCCTAACCTGGGAATTTGACATTCCAGAGGTGACTAACATCTTCTCATGGTCGTTCATTTACTTGTCAAACCAGGGAATGTATACTTGAAATGGAGCGGCACTGTATGTGCGCTAAGAACCGGTTTTAGCCATAACTTTCTAGAAGTAAATGCTTGAAAGGAATTCTAACTCTGATGCAAGGACATGCAATAAAGTCTTACTAACTTAAGCATCACTTAACTAAAGCAGGAATCACAATAACAATTACTAGGAAACAAACCATGAACTGGCCTTATGCTGCAGGAACAGTTTAAGACTGAGTTTGCACTAAAACTTACTGGAATGAAATTCTAACAGGTAAATAACAGAAAGCAAATAGCTAACTACAGATACTTACTAAGTGGGCCCCCTTAGCAAGCATCAACCAATTATGCAAGAATGGAACTCAAAACTTCATCAGCTTCTTATTCATAGCTCAGAATCACATACATGGTTGTTTGCTTGTAAGAAAGCTTAATACAAAGCTCTGTCTTTCATTATAACAGTAAACTGATTACACTCTATTCTATCTCTACTCTCTAATCTAATCTCTTCTTAATCAACCCGTTCACTCGCGCAGGAGGAACCTTTATTTAAAGAGAAACATCTAACTAACTAACCAACTAATAGAGAAAGACGCGGATGTAAATGTCGCCTGAAACTGAGGAACGGACTTCATAAATGCAAGTCTATCCACACAACAGATTCAGAGGAAATCTAGAGTTCCACTCTTCCTAGATTGATGATCCATTCGGTTTCTTCCCAAAGACCCGGACAAAGAAGTCTCGCTTGAAACAACTCCTTCGATGGTGCGCTGGAAACGGCTTATTCCTCGAGGCCGTGTTTTGCTGTGCATTGACTTGTTCATACCAGCTTCAACAACCTGTAGAACACATGGCAACAGAAGCAAAAGAAGGCATGCACTCATAATAGCACGACATTCCTCATTAATCACACACATCCAATTCATCTTATCTATCCAAAAACTACATATATTGTATCAGTCAATTGGGAAGTCAAAACAGGGTAATGATCATAGATATACTAAGATATTTATGCTGCAAGTTTAGGAGTGCTTGTCATTGAATACTACCCATTAACATTAAAAGTTCATAACCACAAAGTTTAAAACATTCATAAAAAGAGAGCAAGAGTTTTTTAAAACTTATAACATGATATCCAATTTATAACCATATTCTGGGCTCATCACCTTGTTGCAAATCTTTGCATCTTTCACAGTCAAAGAAGCCATAATCAAGGATTATCTTGTTTCATACATTAGACCACAAAACATGTGGTCTTGAAGGCTTCAATAAAATTTTAATAATAAATTCCTCACTTGAATATACACACCAATCATTGAGACACAAGCAAATATCATGGCTACATCATCATCTAGGACCTATCTTAGACACTAGCGCATGACTTGTCATGATGTTGAGATGTGTAATGCAAGCTCTTCCGAGCCATAGACTTTGTATTTTAGTTTTGATATTTGTTTTGATGCCATGGATTTCATATTCCATGAGTTTTGTACATTTGACAATATTTATATATCTAAATGTGTTATTTCCTTTAGCTAAAATTTGCGTTTATACTTATGTGATCGATGTATGTTTGTGTATGGGATCATAGTAATTTCTATTTGATGATGATATTGTGTCTTTAAGGTTTATTTATTAAAGGGTGCATGAAACATGTTTTAAATCCTTAAAAATCTTCGAATCTCTTGGGTTTTTCTATTTGTTGAGTCTTTGCCGAGTCTACGTTGAGTTTGGGCTTCGAGTTCGAGTCCAAGTCAAAAATCGGCTTGCTGAGTCCGAGGCAAGTCCGAGTCTTGTAACATTGATTCAAATACCCATCATGGTATACCCCTAGGAACACCCTTCTAAGTCTAAGTTCAACTTGAAGCGAAGGAGAGATAATCCACTCTCGTAGAGTTGACCTTTAACCCTCCATGTTAGGTTGATGGGCTGATTTTGCTCGCATGATGGCAACCTTGGCCTTGTGAGTGAAGTTTCATTCTAGAAACTAGAGTAGAGGTTTTGGGACCCAACATGCTTGATGAA
The DNA here is from genome assembly GCA_007115665.2 of Sequoiadendron giganteum. Lineage (NCBI taxonomy): Eukaryota > Viridiplantae > Streptophyta > Pinopsida > Cupressales > Cupressaceae > Sequoiadendron > Sequoiadendron giganteum. Next base: position 634,893,104 of record CM021101.1, read on the forward strand.
CTACATTGTTTGAATCTTTCTGTTCCGTGTCGTCATGAGTGGAGAGGCATATGATGTGAAGTAGACTCCTACCTAATGTGTGTATTTGTACACTTCTGCAATGGAGTCCAAATTCCGTCATCATTTCTTGAATCCTTAATTGATAATTGGGAGGCATCTAATATTTAGTCAGATTGGCTTTCATGAGCTTCCATCTGCTTGGGAGAATAGTGTTGGGAGGGTACTTCCTCTTGAGGAGTTGTTATCAACACATTATCTTTTTGATCCTGAGATGAGTCTGAAGAAGAACTTGGGGCTGATTTTGTTGCTTCGATTGATAGATGATGTAGGATAGCATTTTTCCACATGGCACAACCAATTGGCTTGTGTTTTCTGATAGGGTAATCAATAACAACGTGTCTCGTATCATAACATCTCTGACAATGAAATAGCAACCATTCGTAGTCCAAGAGTTGAGCACAAGATCTAAGTACAACTTTCAAGGTAATGTATTTAGGAAGATTCTTGGAGATATCTAAATCTACTAGAATTTGAGCACAAGTTGTGTTTGAAAATGTTGAAATATCCTTGTTTGTAGCCATAAATTTACCTAATGAGTTGTTGAAAGTTTCAAAGCAAGAGTCTAGCCAAAATTGCAATGGGAGATTTCGAAGGCGGACCTAGATTAACAAGATACTAAAAGATTCCGTTGATGGATTGAAAGCTGGATGCCATGATTTTAGCGTGAGAGTGTGTCAATCCTAAAACTAGAAATAATCTAACATAATAGAATCCTGATCTTGACAAATTCAAATAGGGGCAAATTTCTAGACCATCCTCCATGAATGGTTGCTAGTTGTTTGATAACCACTTTAGATCTTGAAGACGTGGCCAGAGGAGGTTGAGGCAGCCAATCAAACCATACACAACAAAAAATTTCTCACCTTTCATTACTTCTTCACCAAATTCCAAGATAAGAGATTGTTGAGTGTGACTGATCCCTCTTGAAACTTGTGGCCCCTTCATCCTCAACTGAGTCCTAATCTGTGAAGCTTTCAAAGAGGGTTTATAGGAGAGCTCCCCATCAAAACCCAAAACTATGGATGAGTAAGCTCTACCAAAAGACACAAATGATTTTTTGAGCCATTAACACCTACACCCGCCAAGGGCTTAATAAAAGGAAAGGGTGTTGAACCAAGTGTCACATCATTGAAAGAGGGACTAGAATTTGAGCCATTAACTCTCACAATTTTAGCATCTTTGAAGGACCCAAAAAAATTAGGGGAGTGAGCCTGTCATCCATGTGCACCATCAACACCACCATTGGAGATGGTTGGGTCCTTGAGAGTGCTTGAGAAAATAATTTCTGAACCTGTAGAAGGCAACATAGATGGAAGAACTGTAGGAGTAGACAAAAACTTGTGAGGACCCAAATCCTTGGCCAAACTAGAAGTGGCTAGGGTTTGGGTGGAGCAATAAGAGCTGTTCAGGAGTGCCATCCTTCTAGGGGTGTGATTGTTATTACATATATTCTATGATGTTTATTTCTCTCAAATTGACCATTTATAAACTATAACTAATCATTATCACAATTGATGAATTTTAAATATCATGGGCATTATTAAGGTCCTTTTCTACACACATTATGAGAGAGCAAGCCATTATAGTAAGAATTAGTCAGCATGCTTGCAGTTATTCTTAATCACTAAGTACGTTAGTTTTGAGCCTAGATAAATTCTAAAACTCTCTGTTTTTGAAATTTGAGCTGAAATTGTAAAATTGTGGAAAATGAATCTGTCTATAAAATTCTAAAATATAAATTGTTGATGGGAGAAAGGAAACAAAATTGAGAGAAACCTTCTTCTAGAAACATGCAATAGAGCTTTGATCTGGTTATAAATCAAGAATTAAAACAGCCGAAGCTTGTAGGGGAGTCACTCCCAAGCACTAATCTTTGATTAGTTGCAAAATTGTATAATTTCATTCTCAATAATAATCTCTATTACAATATGTCTTCAGAAATTCAAATTCTTAGGCAATTCAAATTCTAAACATGACATAATACTTATTATGTTGTTCTTCAGAGAGGGTTGTCTACTTGGGTTTTGCTAGGCATTGATGTTGTTGGTGTTGAGGTGAGTTCTTGCGGATCCATTTCTACTTGGAATCATAGTTCAACTTCTTTTTTGCATGGCCAGCAGGCTGGGATATGGAGGCTGTGTGTATGACCAATTTTCTCTCCACCTTTGTAGACTTACAGGCCCTTAGATGTTAGGAGAGGCCCTAGGGAAATTTTCATGTTTCCTCCTAGGATTATCCAGCTGAACCTCCTCACCCTCAGACATTCTTGTATGGATATTACCAGATCTTGCATTGGTCCTGTGGTGGTGGTGGATGATCATGATACCAATTCTTCTTCTTCTGCACTGAGTATTGATATAGAAATATAACTGTGCTATTTTCCTTCCTTGGTCATCATCTTTGATCTTCACTGACTTCATTTTCTTTACTTAACATGGAATTCAGTGCCTCATTTTGGTATTCATGTTTGTACTTATACTCTATGGTTAGGATTTATCCACCTTGTTTCAACTTTCATGCCATCTCACTGTTCTTTTGATTGTTGGAGTGTTTTAACTTTAGTTTTAGCCACATTTTTCAGATTTTAAGGTTCATTTCTACCTTAATACCATTATATTGCAATTGGATGTGCTTTTGAGTCCCATTGTTTTACTCTTACCACTTGTGGGCATTAATATTTTTTGTTTCCTATATTATTTATTTCCTAGTGACTTTTGCTGTCATTTTTTATTTGTAATGTTAAACTGAGACTTTGACCATGTGCAGGATCTTTCCCTGTCACAGTGTACGGCAACTTTTTACCTCGACACATTTTCTACAGATTCCATGCCATATGTGCCTATATTCGATGTATCTTTGTTGCAATTTGTATGGTGCTGTTGTGGCCTTCATTTGATGTCGTGCTAACAGATCAAGTGTCTGCTGTAATTCCTGTTCTAAAACTCAAATCTTCAAAGGTAGGCCATGCATTGTGAGTGTAAGTTTAATGTGTCCCAGAAATTGCTAATCTCTTGTAAAATTGCTTATCTCTTGTAAAAATTGCTTCAACCAGCAATGGATGGTTTATCTAATTTTTTTTCTATGATTAGTACTTTACTGATCATAAAGCTATTGCAGGTTATATTCTATTGTCATTTTCCAGATTTATTGCTGGCACAACACTCAACTATGTTAAGGAAATTGTATCGTATGCCTATTGATATGCTTGAAGAAGCCTCGACTGGTTTGTCTTTTAGCTGTTTATTCAATTTATTTTGTTGTACCATAATAGCTTTGAGTTTTAATACCATGTATCTGTTTCTATTTTCTAACAATTTAATATCCTTTATGTGCTTAGTTTCTCAGTTTGGACATGGTTTACAAATCTATGCAGGGATGGCAGATTTTATTCTGGTAAACAGTAAGTTCACTGCATCCGTTTTTGCTAAGACATTCAAATCTCTGCATGCAAAAGGAATCAATCCAAGTGTGCTCTATCCTGCTGTTAATGTGGATCAGTTTGGTCCACCTCGGGCTTACCTGTAAATACTATTCATAACTCTCTTTTGCTAAATAATTTCTTTCAGTTTTAGATATTAAGGATAAACTGCTAGTAAAACTTTAATAAAGAAATTACAGAACCCAAAAATGACAGGAAGATGCTCATTTCAAGCCTCTGAGTCAATGTCAAGTTCTTACCTGTTTATTAATCAAAATTGACAAGATGCGGTGCAGAATGATACAAATAATATTGAATATGATAACAATCAAGAACTGGTCTATATATAATAAAGGCAAACTTCATAAATTTCCTGCCTCATGACATTTGAAATTTAATATATGAAGTCAGAATGGTCAACTGTCTATATTATCTTAATTTTGGATTTGAGAAATTCATTAGTATCAGGTGTATCATTGATATAAAGAAAAATTATTGCACAAAATGTTTGTATATGTAGCCAAGAAATGTTGCACAACCTTTGCTGTGAGGAAGTTGTTCTAAGCATTCATGCGTGTGATTATCTCAATGTGTTTAACTAGGATTCTGGAATCAAAATGATGTTTCATTTGATCAAAGAATAAGTTTTTTAAAGATAGTAAAAGTATTAATAATAAAGCATATGCCTATTCTTGGAAAAATAGGAGAGTAAACCAAAAATCTATTATAGGAAATGGGATAAGAATAAAGCAATGCAAAGGCCAAAGACTGCTTTACTAGGCTAAATCAAGTAAAACCATGCAAAGGTTAAATACTGCTCCACTAGGCTAAATCAAGTAAAGCCTTGTGAAGGCAGAAAATTGCTTTAAGAGGATAAAGTAAATAAAGACATACAAAATCTATAATTGCATTGGGAGGATAAAGCAAGATTGTGGTTACATTTGGAGGAAGCTTATATTCAGGACCCTGCCTCTTCAGATCATTCAACTTTCTTTAAGAAACACCTAACTTGCCACAATTCAGCTGCTTAAGCTTGGCATCAATGCACATTATAATCCACTTGGTCTACTGTTTCAGGTAGCACCACTTATCTTTACTTGTCCATTCTTGTAACATTTCAAATGTTCATGTCTCCAACAACATAACATAACCAGGATGCACTTGAGAGAGCTGTAACATTATGAAATTCAGATTATTAAATACCTTATTATCATGAATCCCAAAGTTTTGATCATTATCCAAGAATATCATATGTTTGCTTTCACTAGTGTAAAGGTCATTGTGTAGTGGCAAGAATTCCATATTCTATGGCAAATGTTGTTAAATGTTGGTTCTGTGGTCTTATAGGAACCTTATTCTATCTTGAATTAAAAATCCATACAAGGAAAATTCCTTTCGTTAAACAGCCTTCAGAATTTCTACAGTGAATGGTCCTCGAAAAAGGCTCCTTCACTGTTAATCGAGTTGGAGAAAAATCTATGCAGATGTGCAGCTTGCCACTTCTTTTCATAGTACATCACCTGGTTATAACTGTGCAATTTCTTTTTCTGTATTAATAGTCCTTATGTCTACAACTTTCTAGTCTCTCTGTCTGGTCTATATTTTAATTTCTGTTTCACTTTATATCTTCTCCAGTGAATTGGTCAAATTCCTCGAAATTAATTTTCAGCTCACCTAACTTGATAGGAGAACACCTTTGAGATTATGATTGCTAAACTAGAAAAACACATCCAAATTTCTGAACAATTTTTGTTTGATTGAAACAGGTTCATAATCCCAATTGTCTTTGAATTGAATTTTTTTCTTGGGATGATTTACAATCCACATCTAAATGCTTTTGAGTTATTGAGGCAGATGCATATCCTTGCCTTTCTACAATTAAAACACTTTTAATGCTATTGTTTTTTGGTGTACTGTTCTAAGACAATTGTCTTGTTATTGCTTCAACTTTGTACCATATTCTCTGAAAGCTGTCTTAATTTTCTTGAAAAAGTCATCAACCTTTATGAAGAATAATGAATAAATTTTAACTTTGAACTGACCTTTCTCCATCCAAGAACTTTCTCTGGTAAAGTAGTGGAGGTTGTCTTAATCTCTTCTTCAACAGATACCAAACTGACTCAACCGTCCAATTAAAGGACAAAGAATCTAGGGGCTCAACACCTCTTTTGTTATTGAATCTTTAAACAGTTGCATTTTGAACATGACCACCTTTGTCAAGTGTAAAAGCAAGACTGGCAGGGTTATTTCTGGATGCTCGTTTGCAGAAAGACTGAACATCTGCCAAGAAGCACTTTCGATTCAGTCTCTCCTGAAGTAGTTTTTCATGTCCACAATCTTACTTGCTTTCACCACTTAGAAATGGTATACTGTTTTGACTTCCAAAAAGGATGCAATTCATGCATCTACTATTCCAAATCTTCAGTTGAGGTGTACTGGTCTACAAAGCACAACATCAGTGACTCCTTTATCATCTTATTTTTCTTCAAGATCTATATCCTTCTTTTGCTGACAACATGCCTGAGCAATGGGTTCTATCTTGAGCTGGTCTGTTTAGTGGATTTAATTTCAATGTTCAAACTCTTTAATTTTAACTTCTTATCTAGTGTAATGGTTAACTCCCAATGCTTGGTACTCTGAAACCTACTCTAATTGTATTTCCAATGATTGGAACTGATCTTCCATTTCTCAGTACTCCAATCCTACTTATCAACATGTAATCCATGCTTTTCTCCCCAGTTTGGAAACCATTATTTTTTCTAGTCAAATTCTCCTACAAAGGAAATTTGGGATCATTTCAATGAAGAGATTCAGTTGTTTAAACAAATTTCTTAGTCAACTGGAAGTAATGTCTCTTAGACACATGAATTGAGCTGACATTATTTTCTACTGATTACACCATTCAGCCGCAATTGTGTAGTGGTGCCGGGAAAACACCATTTCCTCAGGTTTTCCACTCATACCTTCAAGACATATATGTGGGCCATTATACAGCTGTACATCCAGTTGACAAGCTTAGGTCTTTATTACATATATATTTTTGTTTACCCCCTTTATATGAAACCAGTTTAAAAGTGAACCCAAACAAAATTTATGGCACCTAAAATGAGATAACAAGTTAGATTTAATCAAAACATGGAAAACCAGTTCAATCAAAATCTATTCAACTTTGGTAAGCTTCTTAATAAAAATCAAACTGAAAATCCCTTTCATAATGATGATAATGATAGCCTTACAAATTAGAGTGCCACAATAACTTGTTTAAAAGTTAAAACAGAACTTGGTCATGCCCAAGTAGGTTAGTTCCTATTTGAAAACAAGAATGGCATTCTTATGCAGCTCATAGTAATAGGAATCAAGCTTCCCTCATATTTCAATCCTAAAAACTTGAAGAACATAATAAGCTGAAGAGACCAAACCCCTTTACACTCAGAACGTGCCACTTTTAGCAATCCTATTTGTCAAGATAAAACAAATCTAGAGTTGACTGTTGTGCAAAGAATTATTAGTTTTAGCACAACAGGACCCTCAAGACCAAAATCAAACAGAGTCGTTTAACCAACTTCAACAATCAGGTCAGCAATTAGCAAACTTAGCCTCACACATAAATCCTACAACATCTAACCCTTAATAGCAAAACCGACGACTCCACAATTAACAATCCAATACCCAGCTGCAACAATCCAACTTTATCCTACTCCTATCATTACCACTCAAAGGCAAGCTATGAAGGATGCTCTCCAAGGACTACAAGAAGGGATCCAAAATCAGAGAAAAAAGTTCAAATTTGAGGAGTTGTGCCCCTATCCCTTTGATGGAGAAATGCTACAAATAATTTTTCCCCTTTAATTTGAACCACCTTTGTTTGACAAATACAAGGGAAAGGGTAACTCAAGAGAACGTGTCAAAGAATTCTACATGTTTTGCCAAGAGGTTGCATACAGTGACAATTACTGAATTAGATTATTCCCTCAAAGTCTAGTGGGCCAAGCTTTGGAATGATTTTTACATCTTTTTAAGGGATCGATCATAACTTTTGCAAATCTATTAGCAATATTTGTCAAACACTTATCCTACAAGGTTGAACATGAACTTGCAATGATGGATTTATGTAATGCTAAACAAATGAAAGGAGAAATATTTTCATCATTCCTGCAAAGATGGAGAATCTTAGCTAGTAGGTTCCCTTGGTCAATCCCGAAAAAAAAGTTATTCAGTATATTCATTGCCAACTTTAATCAAGAAATGGCCTTTCATCTACAAGCTCATTGTGCTACTACATTTGACAAAATTATTGAAAAAGGAATTCAGATTAAGAAAGCCCTTGTTGCTAAAGGATTGGTGGAACTTTTTCATAAGGATCATCACAATAAAAAATAGTCAGACAAACCCAAGTTCTTTAGCAAAAACAAGAATGCTATTGGCAATGGGGGTTATGGATTCAAAACACATTCAATCTGTTCAAAGTACTCCCAACATTAGCATTCCTAGGGGGCAATAGAAACATGAGATCATAAGAAGGCACTATACTCCATCCAGCCATCTGAAAGAATTGTGCTTTTGAACTTTTGTCATTGCTTATTTTTATTTTCCACAATTATTTTTGCATTTGCAATAGGATCTTGGACCAACCTCCCACTTAACTCTCTTGGAGAGGGCACCATGTACCCTTTCCTTGCCATTGTCAATGTTGTCACTAAATACTCTCAATATGGACTCTTTGCCATGTTGAAGGGAAGGTTGTAATACCAAAAATTTGTGCATGCCTTATTTACTTTGTGCACCTATTTGTTCCACCTTGTACCTTGCAATGAAGGTTGTACTTTGTGCATGTTTCTAGGCACAAGAAAAAACTCTTGCGAGCGGACTCTACATGAGCTAGATGAGATGGAGGTGCCCTTGTATGTATGGATTGCAACTAGAGTCCACAATACTTGTCGTATCTATCTCGATTTTTGCAAGTAAATCAGGAGCAATGGCTTCTTCTGTAGCTGCTTGTGCCCTCGCCCTCTCTAGTTTTTTTCTCATCCAATAATGCAAGAAGTGCTCTCATCTCTCATTTCACCTCTTCTAGGGCATTTGGACACACTTTGTGCCACAACTAGGAATGCCTACAATATGGTATTTGAGGTGATTGATGTCTCCATTAAGCTTCTTTGTGCAAATCACACTCCTCGATACCAATCCCATTACGACATACTTCCAAGTGGGGTCATGGCTTCAAGGGGGTTTACTTCCAACGGGATAGATTCCCTTTGCTAAGTCTAAACTTGATGCAAGGCCGAAGGCCATTGCATACTAACCTACAACATTAATAAAAACAAAAAGAAGAGCACTTAAAAAATCAATTTGAAAATGAATTTAAAACAAAAATCATTTAAAGTTTGGCATCCAATTTTTCATTTGTGGAATCCAATCTTGTAGAAAAAAACAAAACAAAACATGCAAATGCTATCACTAGATGGAGAGAAGATGAAAGAAGGAAAGAGGAGTGTTGGAGATTTGTAGAGCCTTGCTTTAGGAGAGATTCGCAAAGCTGTTTTAGGGGAAAATGGAACTCAAGGGAGGAAAAAGCTGAGAGGTCCCAGAAGATTTGGATTCTCAAAGGCTCAAATCTAGCTATAGGCATGAACGCACGAGCAAAAGTAAACCAATCAGCTGGATGCCACTATCCTTGAGGGACGGGTGCAAAGACTAAGAGAACATAACTTTTTTCCATCAAATGGGTCAGGTTTTGGTCATCAAGGGCAAGGGTGCAAAATTGGTGTAAGGAGCCTTGGAGCAGTGGGGCAAACAAATCAAAATAAAATCAATGCCAAGAGGTGTTTTTTGAGTCGAGTGTAACTCGCTGGTTAAAAGAGAAGAGATCATCAATGAGGGATCATTTCAATGGGTGGGATTGGGTTTACTTGACAAATTGGGAACCGAATTTCAATTCCCTCTCTTACCCTCTAAAGGAAACCCCAATGTGGATTAGATTATACAATCTACCGTTAGAGTATTGGGACTTAGGAAACTTAACAAAGATTGGAAAGACATTGGGTTTTATTTTTGAAGGCAATGGAATATAGAAACTAGAGAAGTTGGTATGTATGCCTTAATTTGTATTTCTTTGGATTTGAAGAATTGCCCTCCATTGGAAACTATTTTCAAAACAAATGCCGGTCTATAGTCTCAAAAAAATTAAGGTAGAAAGAGTCCCTTTGAAATGCCATCTGGGGCACGGTATGGAGAATTACAAAAAAAGAAAAGATTTTTTTTGGGAAGGACAGCCTCAATGTGGTTGATGAGGCAGAAAAATAAGGGATACTAGAGTTTTGCAAGATTCCAGTGCTTTAATTCCGAGGGAAAACAAAATCTTGCCCTTCATTTGTCCCAACAGAGAAGTCAAGAGGAGGTGGAAAAATTCAAAGACTTAGGAGGAAAGTTGAGTTTTGATTTGGCTTTGGAATTGTTTGAAATTTTAAAGGATCCTAGGGTTTGTATAGAACCCTTGGAAGAAAGATATTTTGGACTCTTTCCATAATTCAGATGGTGATTTTGAAGAGGTTTTCTCAGAGGATGAATTGAACATCGTGGATGATAGGTTGGTTAGTCAGATTACTTCAAGAATCAAGAAACCCAATTGCAGGGAAGAAAAGCAAAGGGGGAGGAAGAGCAACAATCAAGATTGGAAATGGCTGGGATGGCAAAAGGTCAAATGAAAGTGAGATTGGGGAAGGGAATTGCCATTCCTGGTGAGCCACGAGAGTTCTCACTTGGAATGTCAGTGGTTTAAATGCCTCTTACAAGAGACATCTACTCAAGTGACAACTTGAGTCTACAATAGCAGATTTAATTATTTTTCAGTAGACAAAGTTGAGGTTTGAGGATTCAAATAGACTCATTCAAAAAATGGAGACAATGAAAAGGTGGAAGCTTTTAGCCAGTATTCAATCTTGTCTCGGTTGCTTTTTGGATTCCCATTGTCATACCAATGATTGGGAAAAACAATGACCTGCAAAATTATCAAGCCAAATTGGGAATTGAGTTCCTCAAATTTGTCACATGGGCTGTGCCTTCTTGAGGTATCGACTGATCATTTTCTGTTGATGATGTATCTTCAGAAAGCGATGAGGAGGAGGATGCCAGTCAATAATATTAAAATGGTGTGAAAATATTTTATATTTTGTATATAATTGTTGCTGTCTGGTTTTAACTTGAATTGTGCAAAGGAGATAGTAGGATAGCTGTCATCACTAGTTTTAACCCCCAAATAGGGTTTCGTTATAACAGTTCCCTTATGGGGATTTCTGTAATTTGGCCCTCCTAGAGGGAGCAATTGAATACTGATAATTTTTATGGTTCAATATATGCGTATGGCCCTCCAGACCAATTTCAACTAGCAAAAAAGATCAGGTAAAGTTTAAATGCATTTGAAAAATTGAAATGTACTATGGTAATGTAGTTATTGGCTAGTGATCGAATTAATGAATTTGACGAAAAAACATGTTTTTACCCTAAAATATGAAACCCTATATTTAGAGAAAAAATAAAGGAAAATTTGATTCACATAAGCTTGTGTAAAACAGCAATTTTTTTTTACATAAACTGAATTCAATGCAATAAAATTTGTCAAGTTTGTTTACATGCAATAAATTTTTAACATGCTAGAAAATTATAAATATTTTATATGCTTGAAAAGAAGGGGAAGAAATGAAGATTTAACCTGCAAATCAGAAATTCTAGAAAATCACTCATTGAATCCCCAATAAAATCCTTGCAATTTGCTCTATAATGTTGTAATGCTTGTGTGCTTGTCTAACATTACCGAATAGGGCTTATAAAGCTACCAAAACATGTTTTTTCTGTGTTTGAAGTGCGTTTATGATGCATTATCTTGTGTGTTGTAAGTGGCACAGGCAGGCTTGCTGCTTGGCACAAAAAACTTGCAGAAAATCATCAAAAACTTGGCCCTAAGGCTTGTCGAGTAATCATCAAGAAAACTCGGCATGTAAAAAAGTTGGTGAGTACTTGCTAAGTTGTCAAACTATGGTTTATTGTCTATTTATATTTCTGCATTATACCCAAAACAATCAGCAATTGTGACAGCAGGGGTGCATGTAATGAACTAAATGAGCTCCCAGACATTTGTAAACCTGCAATTTTTGCATATTAGAAGGGATAGAAATGTATACGTATATGCTAAATATATAAGTGGAGGATGAGGTAATTGCTTTCACCTGAGGAGGGGATAAGGATCTGCTGTTAATTCTATTGATTTATTTCAAATGCATTCCCTTGAGAAGGTAGTGCAGAAATGGAGATCAGCACAAGCATATAGTGTAACAACCCAAACAGTTAACCCAAAATTACCACTGATTTTTTTTTTCTTGTTTATCAGCTTTGTTATGTGTTTATTCAATTGTATACTCAGGTAGATCTATCCATAGTTGGAAAACTCGGCATTTGCAAGTACTCGGCAAGCCCGAAAAACTCGGCTCAGCAAAAACTTGGAAAAAACTCGGCAAAAAACTCGGGAACTTAAAAGATTGCTTAAATTTCACTAAAAACGCATTTTTTTTGCATAATTCAAAGATAAGATGCATCCAATGAGTCAATAAATGAGTACATATAAGAAACAAGCTGTATTTGATTGATTTGAAAGAAATTGGATACAAAATGGCATCCTCATGTGGAATGCTCAATGTGCTGATATGATAATAGTCTGAAACAAAATGAAAATAGCAAATTGTTTTTGTAAAACTGGAAGTAAATACTACATAAACATTAATATATTTCAGTTTTTACAAATTCACATGAATCACATCTTCCTCTTCCCATGTCTAGATCTCAGTATGGGACCGGAAGAGGGTGTAATCATAGGACTCCGCTCCTGCTGTGCCTATGGCTCCTCAACCTCCATCCTAGATGTAGATCCTCCTGCAGCTGGTGGTGGTGGCACTGGCAATGACTCCTCCTCAGGATCATCCTCAAGGTCATCCAATGAGAATGTAAATCCACCCTCCTCCATTGCCTATCGCTCTAAATCATAAATCTCATCCTCGGTAAACAATGGAGGTTGCTCCCCTCGCCCTGTCCAATCATTGTATGGATCTATCTCCTCCAAATCAATTGGATCATCATATGATATCTCCTCTACCTTTCTTATGCGCAGTCGAAGATTATATTGCACATAGACAAGGTCATTGAGGTGTTTTTGAGCGAGTTTGTTCCTCTTCTTTGTGTGGATGGCCTCAAACAAACTCCAATTGCGCTCACAATTGGACAAACTACAAGGCTGACTCAAAACATGAAGGGCAAATTTTTGAAGTTGTGGGGTTTTTCCACCCCAATGTGTCCACCAAACATCTACAAAAATAATAAGAAAGAGTTAGAAAATTGTAACTTGTAACTTGTAATTATCAATTTTTCATTTTGGTAACTTGTAAATTTCAAATTTTATACCTGGTGGTAGCCTAGATACTGCTCTCTTTGCCAAGTCTGAAGAGAAGAGTGCACCCCTTTTTTCCCTGTAACGTTGTAATTCATTAACAATGCAGTTTGCCTCGTCAGGAATGGATGCCATCTGTTGAATGCAAGTAGTAATGCCCTCCATAACCTCTCTAGTAGGATCTGTATAGGTGCCTGAATGGATGAAACGGGGGTTCAAGAAGTACCCTAATGCATGGATAGGTTGGTGGAGTTGATTGTTCCACCTCTTGTCAATAATCTCCCAAATGGGATCAAACTTGAGGCTGTCCCCCTTATAATAATTTCTATAGCCTCCTTGGTCCCCCTTATAATAATTTCTATAGCCTCCTTGGTCCTATCCATGGCCTCATAAAGATAACCCATTGGGGTTTGATCCCCATCCACCAAACAGAGCACTCTAACCAAGGGCTTTGATACCTACAATATAAATTTAAAAATGCAAAAAAATATTAGAGTTACAATTTAGTAATTTACAAATTTACTATGAAAGACATTAACTTTAAGAAAAATGTTCAATTTGAATTTAGATTCAAACTCAAAGTTTTGAAGTTACCTTCACAATCTCTATTGCTCTTTGTGCAAAGAGGGGCTCGAAGACAATGCTTGCAACTCTTTCTCCTTCCGGCTTCTTTGAATAAGGTGAGTCTATCCATGCTTGACTTACAAACATTTGTTTCAAAGCCATCAATGCGCTAAGAATGCTTTGCAACGTTAAGAAAACCGTTGCAAACCTTGTCACACCAGGTCTCCAAGTCTCTCCCGTTGGTGTGCTCCCTCATCAAGCTAAGAACCCAAGGGTGATTGTAGATGTATTTAGTGATCCACCTTCCATCCTCTACAATTGGTGTGACCCAATCTAATTTGCCTATGTCCTCCAAAAGAAGGTCAAGGACATGGGCAGCACATGGTGTCCAAAAAATTGTGTGGTGTCTATCTTGGAGGATTCTTCTTGCTGCCACATATGCCGCTGCATTGTCAGTTACGATTTGCATGACATTTTCAAGTCCAACTTCCATGCACACTTGCTCCAACATTCTAGCCAAATTTTATGCATTTTTTACTATGTGGGAGGCATCTACAGATTTCAAGAACACCACCTCATTTTTGCAAGAAACCAAAAAATTAATGATGGTATGGTTTTTTCCATCCATCCACCCTTCAGAAAGAATAGTGCAGCCATATTGTTGCCATTCTTCTTTTTGTTCTTGTATCACTACCTTTGCCCTTTCAGTTGCATTAGAAAGCAACCTACAAGTATAAAGTGAAATTAAGTACACAATTTTAATATTTAAACAAAAAAAACTTAAATTAATCATAAATTAAACTTAAGAAATATAAAATTAAATTAAAGAACATAAACAAAGTTCTAACCTTCCACTCAATTCTTTGCGCAAAGGCGCCTTGTAGCCTTTCCTTGCAACTGTCAATGCGGTCACCAAATTTTCCCAGTAAGGTGAGTTTGCCACATTGAAAGGGATGTTGTTGAAGTACCAAAAATCGGCACAAGCAACATCTGCATGCTCACGCACCTCCTTATTCCAACCAGTTGCCTCTAAAGAAGGTTGTGCACCAGGTGTGTTTCTAGGCACAAAAAAATCACCAATGCGTGAACCCGTGGCTGTAGGTGTCTGTGTTGATCCTACCCCTAGTACTCTAGTAGAGGAAGATGAAGGCATGGCGGTGGTGGTGGGTTGCCTTCGCACACATGGACCACGAAGAGAGCCCACTATGTCGGCTACTACATCATCATCATCTGACAGTGAGTCAAGGTTGACTGCACTTGCAACACCTTGAGAAGAAGCTATGGCAGCTTGCATTGTTGCATTTGCCTTCGCTTTTTGCATCTTTTTTTCTTTTGCAGCGGAAAGTATTGCATTCATTTGTCTTTTGATTTCCTCATTGGTGTTTATGCAAGCCTTAGCATCACATCTAGGGATGCCTGCAAGGTGGTATTTGAGGCGATTGATGTTAGTGTTTCTTAGATCAGATTGAATAATGAAAGCACTTAAAAGAATTGCAACACATAAGACAATGAACACACAAAGATACCCTGGGAAAACCCTCCTCTTGAGGGAGAAAAACCCAGCAAATGAATCTCTTCTATAATATAGAACAATGGCAGAAATCTGCTTACAACTCAAGCCCAACAATGGCCAATAATGAATGCAATGAGGTCGCACCTCTTCTAGATAGACAAGATACAAATGAATATGTTCTTCCTTGAAATCGGACCTGCTGCTATAAAGTGCGAATTCTGCTCTTGAAGATAGATGCGAACTTGCTTGAATCGGTTATATTGTAATGACAAAAATGACCTTGCCTTTATACAAGTGAGGCGCCTCTTCACTTAGGTCGGCTCACATAAGGAATCACAAAATAAATAATAAATAAATAAAGTTGGCTTAAGCCAAGACTAAAATATTCGAACCATAAAGGGTCGGCCCTTAGCATTTAATAATATTGTGATCATGAATTAAATAGCCGAATGGCTATACATTTAATTTGATCTTTCTTCTTGGAATTCGTGCAATGAAGTGCAGACCATAGCTGCTATAACATCAACAATTGATGCCTCCACGGTAATTATTTTTACATCTAATGCAATACACTGATCCAGGTTCTGGTCCTTCATATGCATATCTCCAAGCGGGATCTCTAGCTCCTTTTGGACGAGTGCCTACATATTCCCCACTCCCAAGCACAGATGGGGCTGAGGTAGGGGTAGAAGTGGATTCATAAGCCATTATCAATTAACTTGTTACCTACACAGTACACACAAAGTGAAAACACAACTTGTTAGTTTTTTTGATAGAAATTTTAAAAACAAGCTAAATTAGATTAAATCAAAATTGAAAATAGATTCTAAACTAATCTAAGATTCTAAACAGTAAACTAATTTAAGATTCTAAAGTCTAAAGTCTAAACATTTTCATAAAAAAAAATGGATTAAAAAAATAAAATAATAAATTAGGGTTACAAAAAAAGGTAAAAATCAGAAAACTACTTTAAATTAGTAACAAATTAAGCTAATATATAAATTTAAACATATTTTCAACAAACAAGAAGAATCAAAATAAAAAAAAATATCTAGGGTTTGAAGAAAATTGAAAAAATGAAAAAATGAAAAAAATCAGCAAAATATGTAAAAAAAAAAGTGTCACAAATTCTTGTTTTGATGAATCTAAATTTCTTTTAAACATATAAATGTATTTGAATCTGTTTTATAGTTCATTCATGATGTTTTTTAAACATACAATCAACAAAAGCAAAAAAAATGAAAAAAAAAGAAAGAACAAGAAAAATTAGAAAAACTACCTGGAAATCCAATTTGCCTTCGAAATCCGATGAAAATCCCCTTAAAATCTCATCTCCTTGATGCAAAATGACTGAAAAATGGTGCAAAATGCTCTGGACTAGGTTTTTGCTCTGCCAAGAGTGAAGAAGAGATGAAAAAACAAAATGAAATGATCATTTTGCCGGCCGCGGCTTAATACACAGTGTGTGCTGTTTTTCTTTTAAAAACTCGGCGAATTTTTACCAAAAGTACAAAGCGTACTTTTGGTGAGTAAAACTTGCGAGTTTTTGGCGAGTGTGCCAACTATGCATCTATCCATTCGGAATAGGCATCTGTCCATCCGAGACGAGCATCTAACCATACGGGTTAGGCATATGCCCATATGGGAGAGGTATTCATCTACCCATCCGGGATAGGCATCTACCCAAACAGGGTAGGCATCTATCCATAAAGGATAGGAATACGCTCTAGCCAAAGACTTAGACTCATCGAGACCATCTGGATCTCGAGTCACTCTCTAAAGACTACACTCCCCTATTGGAAATGCATCGAGGTCATCTTCTTTAGGAGTATATATAAAATAAATAATTAGCTTGAGTCCTGCCTCGAAATTTGGTCTAAAGCCTCAAGAAGTCAAGCGAATCCATCCGGGATTCCTTCCGAGTATGTAAGAACTTATTTTATCTTATCCCTTGTGATAAAGATTCTAATCTTTCCCTTAATCAAGATATTCTCTTGAATTATTAATTATTCTATAATAAAATGAATTAGCATGATCTTTATTAGAAATGCTCATACCTTACAACCAAACTACAGCCAAGGACACATCACACTTAAAATTTCTGATCATGACATAAGACCAATTCACATAAGTTATTTGCAAAGCAATTATAAGAGAACAGGCCCTAAGGGCCTGGACTATGCCTCGGGGGCTCATCTCTAATGGCCTTGCCTACGTATTGCACAGAGGCTTCGTAGTTCGACATGTGGTTTTAAAGTAGCACATACTTGATGGCCGATAATTAGGTTCATCTTTCTCTCAAACAGTAAGACATTAAACAATCAAAGAAACTGTGCGAGTGGGCACACAACTCTTTCTAGGGGCCGACTTCTCTAGATAGTTCTTCGTCAGTTGCCACCCACTTAGGTGTAACTTTTCATACAAATTTTCCCATAGTCTAGATTCAAAGTATCTAACATCAAATAAGAAAATCAACTAAAAATCATTGGGTTGAACCCTGTTCTCTGATTACCAAGATCCATGACAACAAGGTGAGAGCATATGATGAAGGTTTAACTCCAATGATAAAATTTAAGAATAAAGTAACATAATTCACAACTTTCCCATAATATAATATTTGGTGAAATATCCAAATTCAAGGTATCTAGCATCATATAAGGAATTCATCTAATAATCATTGGATTGAACCCCGTTTTCTAATCACCAAGATCCATGATGGCAAGGTGAGAGCATACGACGAAGGTTTAACTCCAATGATAAAGTTTAAGAATAAAGTAACATAATTCACAACTTTCTCATAATCTAATATTAGGTGAAATAACTAGATTCAAAGTTTCTAACATCAAATAAGGAAATCATCTAATAATCATTAGGTTGAACCTCGTTTATGATCACCAAGATCCATGGTGGCGAGGTGAGAGCATATGATGAAGGTTCAACTCCAATGATAAAATTAAGAATAAAGAATCATAATTCACAACTTCCCTATAATCTTATTTTAGGTGAAATATCTAAATTCAAAGTGTCTAGCTTCAAATAAGGAATTCATCTAATAATCATTGAATTGAACCTCGTTTTCTGATCACCAAGATCCATGACAACGAGGTGAGAGCATACGACGAAGGTTTAACTCCAATGATAAAGTTTAAGAATAAAGAATCCACGTTTTTACTTTTGCAGTGATACTTTTAGATAAGAAAAGTAATTTAAACTCTTCCACTTATTTAGTGGTGAGTGTCAGCCACTTATTCAGTGGAGTTAGTGGCAAATTAAGAAATTCTTAATCTCTTCCACTTGTTTAGTGGTGAGCATCAACCACTTATTCAGTGGGGTAAGTAACAATAAAGTAATTCATTATTAAATTTGAGAGAGAACAATAAATTATGATTTGCCCTTTCTTTCACATTTGAACTAGCACTAATTGCCTCCTTTACAATTAAATCAACATCATGATTGACGTAAAGAAACAAATAACTCTTCCACTTATTCAGTGGGATGAGTACTGACAAAAGAAGTCATTAATCAAATTTAAGATTGAATAAATAAAAGTAAATAAACTCTTCCACTTGTTCAGTGGTGAGCGTCATTCCACTTATTCAATGGGGTGAGTAATGATAAGATCAACTAATATAATTTTCTGAAAATAATGTAAGTCTAAGAGTATAAAGTACGACTATATCTTTGGAGATAAAATTTATCTCCATCCACATTATGATATGAATCATTAATTGATCACTCATTTCCTATGTTACACCGACGTCGGGGATGGGGGGACGTCGGGACGGGGGGACAAATTTCTGGGATGGGGGGACAAAGGGGCCTCAATTTGGGGACGGCGAGGGGACGGTGGGGGGACGGTGGCAGGGGGGGCGGGGGCTGTATATACTATATACTATACATATGGTACTTAAAATGCTAATTATGAAAAGATGTATAACAATATACTTGAACATTGAACATTGAACATTAACAATGAACTAGTGAATAAACCATTGAACATTGAAGTTTTCAAATTTGAAATTAGAATACTCAATACTACAATGTAACAATTGTTGAATCAGCAAATGGAAGATTTCTATTATATGATATATCATAAAGATGATTACAATGAGTAGCATGATATGAATATCAAAACAAGTACAAACCACAAAGTCAAAATGCCAAAATGTAGTGAAGCAGGCGGAGGCCTCTAATCATCCCTCGGGAGGTCGGCAAACTCCTCATCACTGGAACCACTAGACTCCCCAAGGTCAAGATCTGCCAAAGGAACACCAACCAGCCCTAAATCTGCAACATCCTCATCCTCATCAATCTGTGATGGCTCCTCTGGCTCTACATCCCATTGTGTTGCTGGGCTCTCCTTGTACACACGTGTCCTGCGGTCAGTGATATGCAAGGCACTATGTACAGCCACTAGCTTCTCTACTCTCCTAGAGGTAAGTTTGTTCCTCTTAAGAGAGTGGATGAAGCTATAAGTAGACCAGTTCCTCTCAGAAGCTGAAGAACTAGAAACCTAAGACAACAAACAAATGGCTAGTGTTTTAGTCAGTGATTTCGGTCCATGACAAGTCCACCACAAAATCGGATCCTCCTGTGCCATAGTTCTTATATCCGCCTTTGCCGCAGCCTTGTAACCCCTAAGAGTAGCAAATTTTGTCCACTCAGTGCGAATGTTGCCAGCATCTTCAGCATCATACATTCTATCAATGCACTTGAAGAACCCTTCCTTCACCTCATCATCCTGAATCGGTGTGACTCTACCAGGCCTAGGCATGTACCACA